>CM047814.1:102308604-102642426 GCA_026214975.1 Gentiana macrophylla | reverse complement strand
GTGAATACACATGGTTCGATTATGATGATCTATGTTAATGCTTGAGGATTTCTCTTTTAACTCAATGCAAGGTGATCTTCCAAAGACCTTGACTCAGCGACATGCATGAATAACATGTAAGCTTTAAAGTTTTGATATCATTTCTCATGAACCGATGAAATTCTTTTCCTCTCGATCTCAAAATATATGATTTTAATGGTTTCTCCCATATTGAATTTTACATTTGTTTAATATACTTTGTAGAATTTTTGGGTGCTTAATCTTAGATCGGAGGGTATTGTGCTCTCAACGAACGCTATGAGGGTAAAGGCAGGTGCGAAGCCACTCATTCTGAGATAATTTGATTTTCATAAGGTTTGGTATGGAAACAGTTTTTTACCTATTTGTGTTCGAGTTTGTAGTTTTAGTTGCTCAATTCATCATATACTCAAGGGTTTTGGTGATTGATCTTGCAGGATGTGACGAACAAATGGGTGAATGTCGAGCAAGAAGATATGGTTTTTGGTCTTCTATTGCATTGGTTGGAGGTATTTTGTGTGCTTAATTATTATAAAAAGGATATACGAGGGAAAGTATAAGTATGTTCATTTTCGCGTTTGCTCTATCGTATTATAAGTTTTAGGGGCTGAATTAGTTTAAAGAGTAAAGTATAGGTTCTTTTAATGTTGCCTTTTGGTTATGTAAAGATCTTGAACAATATTACTTGGTAATGGATTCCAATCATTTTGAATTTGTGTTTGATCACTACATTGTCTCTTCGTGGTTAATTTTATCTTCTTTCTGAGGAAAAGACGGTGTCCCGACTCTTTTTGGCCAAAAATTCATGCTATTGATTGATCTGCATCACATATGCTATATTGTAGTATCTTGAACAATTTGAAAGCTTTGAATTTGGTGGTGTTTATTGGACTTCTTGAAAGTTTGCGGATGCTCAACGACATTATGTGAGCAAATATAAGAATTCAACGTTAGTTGCATAACTTTACCACTTATTATATGAACTCGATTGTTATTATGTTTCCCGAGAATCGAAATTCATTATAACGTAACACCCATCAAAAAATGGAAATGCAGACTCATTGGCACCGTAACACCCATCAAAAATGAAGTTCACAGATATCTAAGGATTGTACTCCCGACATTGTAAAACCCAAATCCACTATTCCCTAGATACATAAATACTCTCTATTTTGCTAACTACTCCCACAACGGCACTTATGTAAGATACAAACACCAAGTATGCACGAACAATCGTAGTCGGACCGGTAACAATGTATTTTGGGAAACACGTCGATATATATCGCCCGTGTTTCGAGCACAACTACTTTAAAAAAAAAAATCATAATGGGCGTATTTTGACATATTACAACCACATCTTTCCTACCCCCACAACGCAGGACATTAAAAAAACAACTTAACCATTCGAACACACAAAAAACAACAAAACCCAATGGCCTCATCGTGCAAAGCACGATCAGACCACTAGTTTTCTTATTATCAACTAAAATGTGTATTTTTAAAACAATCTAGATAGAATTAAAGTGACATACATTATATATTTTCTAAATGTTAAAAATATTTTATAATAAGATCATTGTACTAATTGTATTGTATTACAACCACATATATATCTGCTCAACCTTCCATTATACCTACCCGGCTACCCCTTCCTTATACACGAAAGAAAACGAGAATAAATAAATATAATGCATGTCACTTATAAACTATATATATAACCATCGTAAAAGTCTTTTTCACATTATGTGAATGTGTATGGTCGGTTATGAATCACATATACTTATGTTTGATGACGTATCTTGTATCCAATACGTATTTGATACTGCTATGCATGTGATACTTAGAAACACATTCGTAAATACTTGTTCATTATTCGAATATCACGAAATAGACCACTATTTTGAAAATTGACTAAACATTGTTAAAATAATGATTGAAAATTGTCCGGAACGACAAAATATACAACAAAAAATGAAAGGACTTCTAATTATATTTGTCATATTTACACAAATCCTGGTACATGTATCCTATATTGCAAAAAAATTGCATCCACATATCCCGTATTCTAATCGCCGCACCCGTGAATCCGTATCCGTGCAACGACTTAGTATATGGTAAAAGAAAGTGAAAATACAAAATGGCTAAAATTCTCACAACAAGTCATCAACTATAATTCCCTTAAAGAAAAAAAGTCATCAACTTATTGTCCCATACCCAACATTGCAAGACACTATTTTTATAGAATCAATCGTTTGAAAGTAATGTGTAAAGCAAAATTCAATTTTTTACGTAATTGTAGATTTTCACATATCGATTCTACTGTTCTAAAAATAAACGTAGTATACGATCTGATCGTTGAAGTCTGAAATAAAAATTCAAAAATACAAACACAAAAAGAATTACACTTTGAAATCATCGAGTATTTTGTAGTTTGGAAATTAGCAAATGACACATGAATTTGGATCTTCCTCCACTTGGCTTCTACTGTAATACGCCGGCGCCGGCAACTGTGGCGGATAATGTTGATACGGCTGAAGAGCTTGCGGCGGCGGATACTGATTATAATGGTTGTACGGCTGAAGAGCTTGAGCCGGTGGATACTGCACGTAGCTAAAAGACTCCGGAAAAGACTTCACCAGCTGACCTTGATGATGTAAAACCGGGCCGGGGCCGGGGCCAGGGCCACCTGCCGGAGGAAAACCAGTGACCGGAACAAGAGCTTTAACATCCTTCTTCTTCTCATCTCCTCCACCTCCACCTCCACCGCCGCCGCCATTACCACCAATTCCTTTTGGTAGTACGATTGACATCTTTTTGGCTCCTCTTTCTTGGTTTCGTCTTTTTTGGGCGGAGCCGCCGCCGCCGCCGGCTGATCATCTTTCTTTTTCTCCGGCTCTTTTGCCGGGCCAACTGTTAATATATCAGTATGACAGATTTTCCTTAATTTAGCAGCCATTTTTACTGGATCAATATCCCCAATAACTGTTAATTTCTTCTCTTTCATATCAACAGATATGGATTCAACCCCTGTAAATATCAATCAAATTTATAAATTATAGTAATTGCTTTTCAGATCTTCACTCGATTTTAAAGTTGACAACCCACTTTCAATCTCCCTAATCAATTCAGAATCAACTTTTAAAAAATCGATTAAAAACCAGAACAAACTACTTTCAGATTGTCGATTGTAACAACCGATCATTGAAATAGAATCAAAATTTTCACAGATGTTTATGATGTTACATTAAAAACGATGTATTGCCGTTAAAGATGATCGGAATGTATGTATACCTGAGAGGCCGGAAACACTTTGCATGGCTTTCTGCTTGATTTTCTCATCATAAAATTCCAACTTAAACACGACTTTCTGCCATTAATTAATGAACAAAGATCATCAAATTAGTATATCATATGCTTAATCTCAATGATAAAATATTTGGTTTTTCCCCATAATAACATGAAATTAAAGAGAGAGAAGAAAAAAAAACGGATGATGCAGATTTAAAAGAAAAATATATTGAAAGAAAAAATACTAGGGCTAACCTTCATAATAGGTTTGATAAAAAGATAATGATTTATGGGAATATATTGAGGGAGTATTTTTAACTTGTAGATGAAGAATTTAATTAAGACGACTGTGAAATATATAATCTATATCTATATATATTTGAATATAAGCAGAGGCAGTCCAAATGGAAAGAAGAGAGAAATGGGATTGCCGGAGTGGATTTGTATTTTGTATTTATATTTCCTCAGCCAAAATTATGGACTGCTTTTGTCAAATTAAGTCAAAAGGTGATTGTCTCATTCAATGTTCTAGTTTCAATTTCAAACATAATTATATCACATTATATAACACATTTACACAAATTAATTATTATTATATATCCATCTCTAAAAAAATTATTATTGTACACTTAAATATGGATTGCCTATTTATAATGATTGATTTTATATAGATTATGATTTTAATTACTTAAGGTAAATATTAACCTCACAATCAATAACGATCAACACCACATATATTTTTTCTTAGAATTATATATACTTCTAAGAAAAAAATGCTAAGCACAGCATGGCATTAGTTTGTCAAGAAAAATACAAACAAAAACACACACAATACGTCATTAGTGACCCATCCATGACTTTCCTCCAACTTTTAAACATGTAATAGGTAGAAGGAGCACGCCGTCGCCGGCAAATAATATATTATCAATCATTTAGTGGACTATTCTTCCTTTGGTTTTTGGTTAACAACTTAGTTAAACCAATTATTAACAATTAATTAATCATTTGTACATTGGAAAATCCATTGTTAGTTGCTTATATTCTACTCTTTCCATTTCAAAATAACTGATGTAGTAGTCAGAAAGTTTTGTTTCAAAATAATTGAGACATAACATTTTCTAAAACATCATTTATTGTTAGTTTTCCTATTTAAGAAGTTAAAAAAAAATATGCATTAATTGTATCATAGAGATTTTTTAGTCATTGTATTCTTAAAATCATAGTATTAAATCACATTATTAATATGCGTGTTTTTGACAACTGCATCAGATATTTCGGAACGGATGGAGTAGGAATTTAATGTAACAATCATTGTGCCAACGGGACACAACCAAATTTCCTAAATTTTAATGACGATTAAGAATCCGTTGTTTATGATGTATATTGATCAATATCGAAGGTGAAAATTTGGTTGTGGTGTAAAAATCGATATCCGATGATATAACGCAGGGTCTTCGATGAAGAGGAGTGCCTCCCACTCACTAGAAAGAGTGGGATATCAATCGTTATATATGAAAAAGAATCGGGACTCGTGAATCCTTTTTATTTTATTTTATTTTTTTATCCTATGCACTGATGCAGTAAGATATCTAAGAAATTATCCCATCGAATGCATCCCCCTGGATATAGGAATAGCTCTGTTGTGTGTGATGATTGTTATCTATCATTACTTCTTGTAAATAACATGTATCATGATTAATACATCATTATTAAAATGTATGACTCATGGTGGGTCGTCAAACCACCAAAGATAAATCACATCTGACCTCTATAGCTAGTATAAGCGGAGCGGTCGAGCCGCGAGAGGAGCGGTAGATTTATTTCTCTAAAATTGTAACAACAAAAGATATCTGGATATTTATAATACTTCCTAAGAATAAAAACAAAATCAAATTCAAAAGTTCCAATCAATTGATCGTTTCCCCTCAATTCCTACGATTGATCATCGATTGAATGATATTTCGTTAAATTATTAATAAATTGGTTATAGTCACCGACAACCGCCAAGTGACCAATCTCTCCTAAATTCGATAATCAAGACACAGTCGTTAATTATTCTCTAACAGGAAGACACCTGTAGACACGGTCATAGGTGTTTGGAATCCCGGAAGCATTAAGGCTTGAGAGACCCAATTCAAGGTATTAATCCAACCGGACTAATTTTAACCTAGGTTAATTATTTCCACAACAGGGAATCCTACGGGCTACGAATCGGCAGGTAATGTGTTGTTTACCACTAAAACCCAATCTTTTCTGGCAACCGTCTAAGATCGATTTTGGTGCTAGATCAAAATAACCGCGTAATTATCGCGCGCCAATAATTAAACGATCAATTCTAATCCTATATTTGAATCAGAAAATAGACAAATATTAATAATCAAACGAGGAGAAAAATGATTAGACCTCACAACCACATAAAATCGAGAGTTGAATAATCAATCAACTGGAAAAGAAAATCTAACTACACATTAAAATAAAATGAAACCAAAAAAATGACATTGAATCACCTTCAAATTATTCTAGGAAATCAGCGGCAACTTGCGGAAAGAAGGTGCGCAGCATCTGTTATCAATTTTGTTCCAGCCGCCCCCACTCCTATTCAAATTCTAATATCTAATATACTAGTTCAAAACCCGTGCGATGCACGGTGTAGTGTAAAATAAAAAAATGATTATAAATAGTGCAAACATAGTGCAATCGTATGAATCCATGAATTATCACCTAAATTCATGAGACATCAAATTACAATGGCAGTTGCAAACTTTAAATTGCCAAGTGGAGGTAAATAAAAATTATATAGACATTTCTCCAGCTTGTGAGAAAATTCATCAACATCCCTCTCAGGTGCCCCCAAGAGCATCTAAAACCAAAAGATACCAATTGTTACAATTTTCCTCTTATCAGTTAATCATGAATCATTCACATCATAGTAACACCTTCATTTCAATATATACATGTCTATTTCCACAAAACCAAAGCAATAAAATAACACAATGAAGGATATTTTCTATTAAGGATATCATCTGCTTAATAGAAAATATTTCAGAAAATAATTGAGTCTCATGACAAAGAAAAGAAAATATAATTTGACAAATTAAGTCAAATGAACCAATTCTACAGTGCTTCTTCAAGAAGTGCTTTACACAATTTTAAAAACAACAGGAAAACCCCTTAAAGGTAGCAAGGGGATAAGTTGTCAGGGTCAACTTAAGGACTACGAATCCAGCGGAAGTAAAAGTTTAACTTTATGCAATATTTTGATTTAAGACCGAAGAAATTCATTTAAAAAACTAAAAACATTGCTATATTTTATTAGCAGACATAAGAAGAAAACCATTATGACGATCTTACCTTATGTCATCAAACAATTACTTTGTGTCAAAGTGATCGCCAAATAAATAAGAGAGACAAAGATAGCTTGATGATGTTTAAGTAAGCAGTAAAATGACGAAGCTTGGCGGGACTTGTCGTCCTTGTGCAAAATGATTCATACTGAAATAGCTATAGGTTTATCGTCAACACTTCTTCGGTAGATACAACCAACAAAAATGAATAAAAAAATAAAAACCATATGAAAAACACAGATTCAAGCATACTGAGCAAGAGGAACTGCTTGACGTTGGGGCTTCTTAGAAACCCCCAAGATGAATAACAACAATGCTTGAAGAACACACAATGAAGCAATTTAAGATTGAAAAGCAAATAAAAACCTTGATATTAAATCATATCTCTATATTCCTTCTTGAATCCATTCTATAGCTAGCATGATACAATTAACACATTGATAATGTGTATCTTTACAATAAATGGTAATGAAAGCATGATGCAATAAATATATATTGTGTCTCGCATGTCCATATAGAGTGCGTAAATTGACTGATGCATTCTGTAAAACAGATGAGGGTACACCATGGCCATATGAAGAAATTGCTTTTTCACCCGATCCACTTTTGAGGTAGGGAGAATTTTGTTTTCTGGTTTAAATAACCATACGACCTTCTGCTGTAGACGATGATGAAACTTCATCGAACCAACATGAAAAAAAAAAAAAAAAAAGGTGAAAGGAAGATGCGGGATTTATCCAAATATGTCGCCTAAAAAAAATTATGAGAATACAAAGATAATAGTGATTCCACACACACACACAAAAAAAAAAAAAAAATCAATCAATCAACACACAAAAACAAATTAAATACTCCTCAAAAAAAATTAAATGAATAAGTAAACAAACAACTTTGCAGAGAAAAGCTTTTAGAAAAGAACCTTCTCCACAAATAATCATAAGAACGAAAGTATGTTAAAATGAAAGATTCTCTTACGGTGAATTAAGTTAAGCCCATTTCTTAGCAAACTTGGAAACATTGCATCCTTACTGGATGGACATTGTAGTCCTGCTGTTGGCAAAGAACCAAAAAAAAAAGTCAATATATACCGAAATATCATCATGAACTGCAAAATTCAACATAATTCAAGTATCTCTAGAATGGAAAATGTTTTTGTGCAGAAACTCTGGATCTGCACTTTGGAATATTCAAAATCGTCAATAGAGGTCAGTGGAAAGTTAATGGAATTTTACCAATTACCAAAGCAGAGATAGGTAGGAATAAACAAAATTTGTTGTAGAGCAAGTCTTATTCCGAATTCCTGCATTGATTGAGGAAATTTATTGGAATAATATACGGGATAATTTGTTAAGGGAAGTTGAGATATAGGCACAGATTGAGGAAATTTGAACAAATGATAACGGAAGTTGAGATATAGGCTAAATCGTGGGTTTATTTATTTATTTATTTTATTTTTAGTTTGAAAGTTAGTTCGAGTGCTTTTTTTTTTTTTTTTTTTTTTTTTTTTTGGTTTGGAGCGGGTCAATAGCAGGTAATCGGGTTAAATCTTCCTTTCAAATATATATAGATATATATATAGATTAACTAGTAGGAAGCGTCACGATGCGATCGGAAGAACGTAAACATTTGAAAATAAATAGTAAATAAAAAAGATAATCGCCTCGAATTTCAAATCGGTTTATTTTTTAATACATGTGTAGGTAATGCATGAAAAATATGTGATACATTAAGTATTGAGTAATGATAGTCTTGCGACATTATGCATAACAAACTTTGAGACAATTGATTATGATGCGTAAAACTATAGCATGAAAATTATGCAGAGACGTGACATTCAACGGCGGATTCAAGCAAATGAAACTCCATCTGAGTCTTAAATCCCCACAAAGCACAAAACCTTCATTTGAAACTTGTTTATAGATCTCTACCACTTGGAGCGCACTGTTAGATTTTAATGAAATAACAGTTATATGAAGTGTAATATGTTATAACAGCATATTTTTACTTTCTTTCACAATAATAATATGAGAACAGAATGCATGTCAATTAGTATAAGATATACTTATAACAATCGTAGGATAAGAAAGTTTACGGGGGTATAAGTGGGTGTCAATTTGATCATCACAATTTAAAGTATGAATTAGAAGGTCCGTGATTTCACCATTAACGGATTGTTTAGGTACAGGTCCATGATAACATTTGTTTGTCTATTTCTTACAAATGCCAAAAAATACGTGCTAAGCACGGAAAAATCAAATGCTAAAAGAATATAAGTAAATTTACATAACGTCACGGTATGATCCACCTTAAATACAATTCGCTACACTTTCCTTCTACATAACTCTCGGCTTTCCAAATCGGCTCCCCAACCTCGCTTGTGTGATAATAATTCACTTGTCACCATTCCTTCTGTGATTTTCGTAGCTTCATAGCCAACAACATTTTTGCCTTCTTTTAGAATGCTTTCCAATTCACCTAAGCTGGATGAGAGGGGGAAGAGAGCAACCCCAAGAACGAACTTCATCTTCTTGAAAACAATACATTGTCCTTCAAAAAGAAAACAAAACATTGAACAAACGCAGCTAGTGATAGAAACCCAAGCATAGATTAGAAACATTGAACAATCAAAGAAAACAAAGGAATCCAAGCATCAATTCTTAGAGAAAAAATTTAATGTTAAAAAAATAAGCTAGATTAAATGTATATTGAAGATCTATCGACATCACGGGATTAAGTTAAATTTTTATCCAGCATAAGAACCCAACGAAAATACATAGACAATGTATAACACTTCCTGCTAATGTAAACATGTATTTCTAAATAAATGTCATGCTAAAGAAAACAGAGAGAAATCAAATAACAGATTAAATAAAATAAAATTTAAAAAAAAAGCATGATGAGGAAAACAAATACCTTAAATGATAAGCGAGAGAGGTAAGACAATGTTGAGGTTCTTATAAGTGGAAGTAGTAATCCCTAGTTCTCCCTCAACCTATGCTTTTTATCAGTCGATTCTGGAAAAATAGTATTTTTAGTCAATTAGCATCACCATTAAAGTTGAAAAAATAGAATCTAAGAAAAAACATGTTGCTTGGGGCTAAGAAAAAAGATAAAAATTCAAAATTCTGAACCACATGGCGCTTGATCAAACCAATAAAAACAACAAAATAGCTATATATTATGGTGTCCATAAAGCAACACGCACATACAACTATCTCATTCACAAAGCTTAGAGAGCTTTTAATTATTTGTAGTCCTTGAACAGCCAACTTCAAAATGTAGGATAATGGGAGTTCATTTCTAACGTTGAACCACCTAATTCATTATATGAAAATCAAATATTGATTACTCCATCTAGAAGCAATCATAAAAATTATAAATAAAAATAGAAAACAACTTTACCATGCAAAACTATAAATGAACATAGAGAGAAAAAAAATCCTTATATCTCACGGTTACCCACATTAATTCATAGCAAATGGAGCAACAAAAGCTTAAAAAAAATACAGCTAAAGAGCAGACCAAGTTGTTGCTTCTGATAGTATACGTGATGATGGTGGCGCTACAAATTTAAAAAAAAAAAGTTTAGATATATTACCACCATTCACCAAACAAAAGAAAAGATGTTTATTTCCATCCAAAAAAGGGTGGTATCAATTTCTTAAAGAGCCTGCATTTCAGCCTATTGCGAACTTTCGAGTGATCCGGCGATGTTAAGATAATTAACAATATCGATTCATCAAGACCCCTAAGTAAAAAAATTGCAATTCATCGAAAACCCCAAAGTAACAACATAAAAAATGATCTATAATAGAAGAAATTTGCGTATTGACCAAAATGAAAAGAAAGTAATATCATACCAAAGATAAGGTGTGTGCGATGATGACGGGATTTGGGTGGTAAGATCCATAACATGGCTAATGCGACCCACTGAAATGCTAACATCATTCCAAAAGGATAAAATAAAAAGAATAATTAAATAAAGAAAAGAGACCGACAGCATCGGAAGAGAAACAGATCAAAAACCATAACCAACCTCACCTTTCCGTTTTGATGGGTCTTGAAATTATGGACATAAAATTGGAATGGAGTAGATGAAACAGAATGGTTAGCTGTTTTGCTTTGATTTAATTTTGAGATGATAATGAATTTTGTATTTGAATTTTGAGTTGATAATGAAACGGAAGCACGTTAGTTTGATGGCATGTGATAGAATTCAAATCAAGAAAGTTTGACTCCATTAAGGCAGCTAGTTCGGAGTGAAATCAGGCGAGTAAGAATAGGTGGTTTGAAACTGAAATCAACTTTCCGTAAAATGCGAAGAAAAAAAAACAATAAAAAGAAAGGAAAAAAAAAAGGATTAGAAAGTGAAAATGGGTCGGGTAATTTGCATTGGCAGGTCAATAACGGGTAATTGGGTTAAATCATCCTTTCTAATATATATAGATATAGATATAGATATAGATATAAATATAGATGTCTAACCCGCCGGCCACTCCTAATTCACGTATAAGTGAATATAGGTTTTCAGAATTCTAATTTTGGGCCACCCCAATTATTTTATTAAAATTCCTATAGAATAATAATAATAATAATAATAATAATAATAATAATAATGATAATAATAATAACAAGGGTCTTCTAATAATAAAAGCTTAATGTGATTAAAGATAAAAAATGCACGATTGGCTTTAGTAACTTTTTGTCTTCTCTTCATAAATCTGGATCCTACGTAAATAAAACCAAATTCACGATTCTTGAAATAATGACTTTCATCCCTTCTCCAACAAAACATTCGAATATTGCTCTATACGTCCGAGAATTCCTCCAAAGATCTCTATCGAATTTCACTAAAACGCGAAAATCAACCAAAAATACCCGAAACAGAGTATCTCCCGACAAAATAGATATATAATAAGCACAGAAAATCCCATAAAATACGGTCTCATCAACTCATTATCGACACAACCGTTCTGATAGTAAGATATATATATATTTTTTGAAGGCATAGTAAGATATATATATATACAAATTTGTACGTTTCAAATTTGTAATGATTTATATAGCCGACGGGTAATTCTGCTGTAGAGACTCTTTATTAAAACGGACTGTCGGGTGACGGACACGTGTAAAAGAATATAAAACAGTTTTGTCTCTTTATACATACGTCAGTCATCCAATGGTTCATTCTAGGGGGTGACACTATTGCCAGAGCCAGAGGCGCATCCACATACCCCGGGGGGGTCACACGACCCCATTGGATTTTAAATTTAAAAAAAAAAAAATTTGCGAAACGACGTCATTTTGGTAAAAACTATCAATTTTGATCTAATTACCCGTCCAAACCTGTTTCGACCCGGAAATTTTGACCTAATTACCCGCCTAACCCGGAAATTTTTCAAGATTACTATACTTGTGTGACGAGTGGCCTCTTGAAATTTTTTCCGAATCGTGGTTTAGCATGAGCCACAACTGCTCTGCCAGAGCAATTTGTCAAAAATGCCCCCGAGCTATTAAATTCCGTCCCTCCTTTTCCTCGCCCACAATTGCTTTATTACATTGACTTGGCTTTCTTGAGAGATGATGTTTTTTATTTTTGTTTTTTACTCTTCAAATATTTATGATGATCATTCAAAATTAATTTAAATGGCCTTATGTTCTTATAACTTTTTAATTTAATTATTTAATTTCTTACTTAAATGGTAATAAAATAATTATTTATTGCATTGTTAATTTATTTATACAAAAATGTTCATGAAATGTGTAATTTATTTTAAAATAAAAGCCACAAATACTTTTTCAGTCCACTAATAATGAGCCCCCGGCCCCGTATCAGAATTTTCCACAGCCGATACAAGGAACGGTAGAATTGTGTGCTTTATGTTAAGGGGAATTCAACTTTCCTTTTGCTATATTCAGTCCAATATTTTCCAATGATAATGACTAATTTTGTATTTATTTTATTCAAGACTTTAGCTATCTTTGTCTTAAACAGAAAACCCCTGAAGACACAAACCACGTTGTATAAGCTCACAATCTACAAAAAAAAAATATATATTATACGCTTTCCTAAACTCAAGATGCGATAGCGTTAGATGAGTCAATAAGCGGTCCGTGCTTCTTGTTAGGCAGCGAGCGTCGCCGGCAGTAAAAGGATAACCCGGAGTTAACAAAGGCGTTTATGCCTCACACTTATATGACTTTCATTCTCTTCCTTATAAAGCGGCTGGCGTCGCCGCGCGGGCCGGGCAAAACTTTTTCTGTGGGCGTCCCAGTTTAAATGCCTCTAGGAGGTAACGAGATCGACCCTTACACTGCGTTTTTACGGTGTCCATACTATGCATCTCTTATGATCTGCAACGCGTAGTTCCGTCGATGAGCGGCCTCGAATCTGAATTATGTTACCGTTTCAATGATACTACATCATTCTCCTTGACACGACCAAAAAATGTCCTGACAATACCACCGGCCCCAATGCTATGTGATTCACAATCTACGTTATCTACATCAAACCTCAAGACAAAGGAACAAGGTATCGGTATTCCCATGAAGCTTTTTTGATGTGTGGGAGAAAAAATGCACTAAACTACATCATTTGCCTTAACACTACCAAAATATATCTTCACAATACCACAAGCCACAAGAATGTGCAACTCACATTCAACGTTAAATATATCAAACATCACGACAAATGAAGTGACAACTAAACTTGTAAATTTTCCAATTTTGACCTTTAATTTCAACATCCTACAGAGTATAAACACATGTAGATCAGAAGTCGATGATGCATTCACATTATCGTGTATGATGTGTTCTTTGTATTTTATGAGTCAAGATTACACTTTAACGGTTTGAATCATATCATACAACCATTTCGCTCATTTAAAGAATTTATGTCACCCATTAATCCAACCAAAAATAAGGTCGAGCTTACTCAAAAATCATCAAACTATGGGGCGGATCCTATGCCATTAGGGAGGGATCAATGTCTTCTTTGAAATCCAGTTTTTTTATAATTCAAACGATGTAGTTTAGTTCAAACAGTTCAATTAAAACATATTTAATTTTTAATGGTTTCGGCTTCAGATCATTATCCGAACTAAACGTAATCGAACTAAATTTTTTTGTTTTATATACGACGCCTTGACTAAAACCGAACATTAATCGAATTACCGATCGGTTTTCGGGTTGTTCGGAAACATGTACACCTATTCTAAAGAAACAATTCAAAGGCCCATTCAAAAATAACGGGCGTAACCCAACTTGTACCTACTATTTTGACACCTGAATCGGGCCGAAGCATCATAAAAGCCCATATACCTTTGTCCATTAAAATATAAAACCCTTTCGACAGTTAGGGTTTCTCATTTCCAGTTGCAGCTCAAATTGTTCCCTGTCATCTCCGTCGCATTTTCCTTAATCGCCGTAGGCCCGTAGCCATGGTAAATTTTCGATATCCAACGAGCTATGTATGTTATTCTTAATCGAAATTCGATGTAGATTCATTTAATGATGTTGTTTATTATGTTAATTTAGATTATCTCGGAGAAGAATCGGAGAGAGATCTCGAAGTACCTTTTCCAGGAAGGAGTTTGCTTTGCTAAGAAGGATTACAATTTGGCTAAGCATCCGGAGATCGATGTTCCTAATCTTCAAGTGATTAAGCTGATGCAGAGCTTCAAATCAAAGGAATACGTGAGGGAGACTTTCGCCTGGATGCATTATTACTGGTATTTAACTAATGATGGAATTGAATTTTTGAGGACTTATCTCAATTTGCCATCTGAGATTGTGCCTGCTACTCTTAAGAAGTCTGCTAAGCCTGTTGGCCGTCCTTTTGGTGGTGGTCCTGGTGGTGATCGTCCTCGGTAAGACTGAATTTGATTTTTGTTGTTTAAAGTATTAGTTTTTTTGAATTGGTGTGAGTTAGTGTTGAGATTGGATTGTGTGCTTTGTTGATTTTGCAGTGGACCACCTAGGTTTGAAGGAGATAGACCTAGGTTTGGTGACAGGGAAGGTTACCGTGGTGGTCCTCGAGGTGCTCCGGGAGAATTTGCTGGTGAGAAGGGTGGAGCTCCGGCAGATTACCAACCTGCTTTCAGGGTTAGTGGTCTTATCTCTTTTTACTTTCTAGCTACACTGTCTAGTATTTGTTGCTGCATTTGATGTCTGATCATATTAGTTTTGAGCTATTAAGTTAATCATTTTCAGCTGCATTATTTAGTATTTCTTGCTGCATTTGATGTCTGATCTTATTAGTCCTTAGCTGCTGCTGTTTAATCATTTTAAAGCTTGCATTTGATGTCTGATGATCATATTAGTTTTGTGCTGTTGCAGTTTAATCATTTTTATCTGCATTATCTAGTATTTCTTGCTGCATTTGATAATAGTATCGTCTATTGTTGCTGCATTGTCTAGCATCAGTTGCTGCATTTGTTTACTGATCATATCAGTTTTGTGCTGTTCTAATTTGATCATAGTGATTAGTCATATGCCGGTTGATACTTGATAGTGCTTCCATGTCCAAACAAGGAACATTAGAATGTAATATAAGTATGCATGGTGTGGTAGTACACTTTTATATGTTTAAGTGTAAATTTTGTGTTTCTAAGTTGGGTTTGTAGGCTCCCTTTTGCAGCTATCATGTTGATGCTTATACATGTGTTTTTCTGTTGGCCCTTCTTACTACTAGTCTCAGATAATGCTACTTCAAAAGTGCACTTAAAATCCACTTCAAAACCATTTTGTCATTGATCATACATTACATATCAACTATTGAGAGATAGTTGATACATCCTTTATTTGATCAATGTATCAAAATCACTTGAAGTGCATTTTAAATGCACTCTGCATGTAGTAGCATTATCCGAGATTGACTAAGAAGAAGGGCCAACAAAAAAGATATGTATAAGCATCATTGTATGTCTCCCATATATTTGAACATATAGCTTACAACATAAGGGATATCTCGACTTTGTCTCAATAGCAGATATGTATTGTATTAGTATCAATGATGAAAATGCTCTTAAAGTGGATTCAAAATGCACTGTGTAGCTTTATCTGTGAGGCTGTCCCCATATTTTCTTCAAGTATTGAGTAAATCTTGCAATTTTTAGAGCTTATTTTTATTGTACGTTTGAAATGAGCGGCAGAATACACTTGTCACCTAGTTGAGTGAGCTGTGAAACCTATAGGTCGCATATATCGTGTTTTACTCTTTTTGACAAGTATGTTTTCTAGTGTTCATTTAATTCATCAGATGTAATTGTATAATGAAAACAAACCCTATCTTTGAATATGGCAGGGTTCGGGAGGAAGACCGGGTTTTGGACGTGGAGCTGGAGGATTTGGTACTGGTGGTGCAGCTCCCCCTAGTTCAAGCTTCTCTTAAATTTGTGTTTGCCTTTTGTGTTTTTGTTGTCTTGTTATTATGTAAGGTGTTTGGATGTTGCAATTGCTGTTCGGATTCGGATTATGATAACCACCTGTTCAATTAAGATATTACATTCTACAATTTTGATTTATGTGGTGCTTCACGCTCTTGTACTATTATTTCTACCTTTTGTGCTCTATCTATGCATTTATTTTACATGATCGATATTTTGACCATATAAAGTGAATATTATAAAGAAGATTTATTATTGGCGTCATTTGTGAATCTAGTGTGACTCCACCTACGTCAATGAGGTCGAAATAAACATTTTGCCTTTGCAAAGTCGATTGTCTTGATAGCACGGTCACGACAAAGTGGTCGATGCAAACATTCTACCTTTCGCGAAAGTCGAATGTGGTGCCACTCTGTAACTAGATTGATATAAACATTCTACCTTTTTAAAGTCGACGGTGGTGCCACTCGTGTCAGAATGTAGAATGATATAAACCTTCTAGCTTTGCAAAAAGTTGACTGTGGTGCCACTCAGGTGTCAGAATGATACGATGTGGTGTTAATATCTTTTTGTCATATTATTAACCCATATACAACATGCAGTATGAGCAAACTATATGCTAAACTGCTGCCACCAGAAATTCTTACCCGCACCTTCTGCATGTTAAACTGAACCGTCTAGATGAATTACAACTGTACAAGAAGTCGTATTATTGTCTTCTTGTACACGAATTATACATGTAACGATTCGACGCACACAAGGTCTCCCGGGTGAGAATGTCCCTACTACTGCAGAAGTAAGTACCCAAAGGCTGCTATTTTCACCAAGACAACACTAATGATTACATCAGCTTAGAAAAACCAAAGTAAAAGGCAAATAATCTCTAGCTGAGATTGCATCAAAGAAACAAATACATTATGATTACCCCTGCAAACATTTTTTAAACAGAAAGTGAATATTTATTTAAGCTATACAACAAGAAGCTAAAATATAAGAATACCTTTTCGCCTCTTTCATCTAGGGAGTGGGTAACCAACAATCTCAGGTGTCATCCTCCAAGACACTCTGATGTTGCATATTGGGCTTATACCTTTCGAGAGAGTTTGGTTGTAGCAATTGGTATTGGAGAAACACGATAATTCATGAGCCATTTATGAAACGCCCCCTATTCAAGTGTACCTTTCAAAGACCCCTAAAGTGAAGGACCTTAGACTTTATCATTCATGAACAGGATATAAAATGTTCGCCGATTCAACTGTACATTTCGAAGACAATCCCTAAAGTGAAGGACCATAGACTTGCCTGGGGTCTAACTAACTTAAAGAGTGTGTGTGTGTGTATATATATATATACACTCTTTGTGCCCTTGGCTTTCGCTTTAATTTCGTTTTCTGCCCTGAAGTTTTTGCATCCGTCACCGGCTCTCGATTGAACAAGTAATTCCATGGTATTGCATGCTCAATTACAACTTCCCGAGATGAAACATGATGCCAATCCTGTATGCAATGATCCTATTCCAACTACAAACGATTCAAGCTTCTATTTTGATGATTTTACCTTCTTGTTATGGCACATTCATTTTTATAATAAAAAATGACTTATAATTTATTGATGAATCTATAAAAGAAAAGATTAAATCCACTGCATTGATATAAAAATCTGCAGTTAAATTCCACACAATGCAGATTAACGATAAGTTTTTATTAGGGGAAAATACTGAAACATTATTCAATATCACTCACACTCCCCTAAACAAAAACACCAAAACACAAACTTCAACAAAAAGGAAAAAGAAAAAAAGAAGAAGAAGAGTTTCTCAATATTAAAAAAAAGGCCAATTACCAAATCATCCCCCAACACAACCAATTTAATCAACCTCCTCCATCTTGCTCTCTTCATTACCCTCTTCCTCAAGAGCAGGGATCTCAGCATCCTCACCACCATCTTCATCTTCATCAATGCTCAACCCAAGCTTCAACATCCTATGAATCCGACCCGCAAACGTATTCGGATCCTCCAAACTAAACCCAGAAGTCAACAACGCCGTCTCAAAAGCAGCAACACAAGATCTTTCACACTCTTATCATTCTTATCAGCTTCAGCTCTCTTTCTTAGCTCCTCCATAATCCCGTTATCCGGATTGATCTCCATAGTCTTCTTGCTTGACATGTAGGCACCCATACTAGTATCCCTCAAAGCTTGTGCTTTCATTATCCTCTCCATGTTTGCTGTCCAACCATATTCACCTGTCACTAAACAGCATGGTGAATCGACAATCCTGTCTGAAACGACAACTTTCTCGATCTTGTCTCCAAGAATGTCTTTGATCACTTTGCAGAGATTCTCAAAAGACTGCTTCTTTTCTTCCTTTTTCTTCTTTTCCTCTTCGGTTTCGTCTTCAAGCTTTAGCCCTTCTTTAGTTGCAGACACAAGCTTCTTGCCGTCGTATTCTTTAAGTTGGGAAACGGCATATTCATCAATGGCGTCCACCATGAACAGAACTTCATAGCCTTTCTTCTTGAGCTTTTCTAAAAAGGGCGAATTCTCAACGGCTTTCTTTGATTCACCTGTTATGTAGTAGATGTCCTTCTGGTTTTCCTTCATTCTGGTGACGTAATCTTTGAGGCTTGTTAACTCGTCACCGCTTTTTGTCGAATGGTAGCGAAAGCAAATCAGCCAACTTTGCTCTGTTTTGAGAATCTTCATGGATACCCAATTTGAGATTCTTTGAGAAAGCTTCATAAAACTTGTTGTAATCCTCTTTATTCTCAGCTATCTCATTGAACATCTCAATGCATTTCTTCACCAGATTCTTTCGGATCACCTTCAGAATCTTGTTCTGCTGCAACATTTCTCGAGATATGTTTAATGGCAAATCATCAGAATCAACCACACCTTTCACAAAGCTGAGATACTCCGGAATGAGCTCCTCACAGTTGTCCATGATGAACACTCTTGAACATAAAGCTTAATGTTGTTCGGTTTCTTTTCAGTATCAAAGAGATCGAATGGGGCTCTCTTCGGAACAAAGAGGATAGCTTTGAATTCAAGTTGACCTTCAACAGAGAAATGCTTGACTGCAAGATGTTCTTCCCAATCATTTGTTAGGCTCTTGTAGAATGATGCATATTCTTCCTTTGTGATCTCTTCGGGTTTTCGTAACCAGATGGGCTTTTGCTTGTTGATCAGCTGCCATTCATGAGAAACTTCTTTGATCTTCTTTTTCTTTGATTTCTCCTTTTCTTTGTTTTCATCAACTTCTTCAATGTCACCTTCTTCCTCTTTCTTTGGTTCATCTTCTTCATCATCACTTATTTCCTTTTCAGTTGTCTTCTCTGTCCAGAGGTAAATTGGATAGCTTATGAACTCAGAATGCTTCTTCACAAGATCCTTAATCCTCCTCTCTTCCAAATACTCCAACTGCATATTTCAAAAAATAAGAACAAATATTAGAATAATTGGAACCTTCATTTAGGGTTCATTAATCAAAAAATTAAAGCCAATCAAAGAAACATATGCTAATACAAATTATACAATCATGATTCATCAAAAAGCAGACAATTACCTAGATAATAAAAGAATTGGGGCTAGTCAAAGAAACATTTCCTATACAATTTTTAGTAGTTCTTCTGTTTGGTGGTTTTTCACCACTTTGACAACTTCTATTCCATTATGAGACGGTATTTAATTAATTTTCAACACGATTCTTCGTTGTATATATACTAATTATGTATGCGTATCTATACTGCATAAATGTCAAGTAAGTATACATATAAGATATATATCGACTTGTACCTAAATGTGTATCCTAAGCGTCCAATGCATATCACGTTACTAGACAAAAGTATATGTGCATGCTGTAAACAGTAGTATCCATACATCATAACATATACTAGACAATTAGGGTTCATCATAAAGTAAGACAATTACCTGATCTTCCTTAAGGAACAAAGTGATTTTGGTTCCTCTGCCCAATTGCTCACCATCAACATCCCTTGTGATAGTAAAAGATCCACCAGCTTGTGATTCCCAAACATATTGTTCATCATCATTGTGCTTTGTTGTCACAATCACTTTCTCTGCAACAAGATATGCAGAGTAAAATCCAACACCAAATTGCCCAATCATGCTCACATCTGCACCAGCTTGCAATGCCTCCATGAACTCTTTTGTCCCAGATCTTGCAATTGTGCCCAAATTGTTCACCAAATCTGTACATTTTCATCAATCAATCAGGTTATGCTACAAACTTATTTAAATAAATCCTTGCTAGATGAATGTGATTACACACCAGATTCATACAGTAGAAACCAATCGTATAAAAAATATAAGGCTCGTTTTCACATTTATATAAACAGAAAAAAAACGCTAAGACAGAATATTATATATAGAGAGTGCAGTGTCACTTAAACTAAGTTGTGTTTTCTTCTGACTCAATCAGAAATTTTAAAGAACAGCAGATCAGCATTGCCTATTGATATAATACACAGGTTCACAATTACTGTTCACAGTAAAAATACAGGAATAAATATACTAAATGAAAGATAATAGACAGCCAAATTCTCAAATTATTCACCAAATCTGTTCAAAATTTCACTAATCAATCACGTTATGCAGCTTATGCTGCTACCAGAACAATTTCAGACTACTTTTCTAATCACACCTTGCTGCATGCATGTGATTACACACTATATAGAAGAAAGTGATCAGAGTATATCGCAACTATCATATGCTTTTTGAACTACATTCTTCTTCTTTCCCAGAATCAGTCAGAAGTTTTACCAAACAGAAGATCGGCCTTCTCTATGAAATTAATCCAAAGGTTTAGAACTACAGTTTACAATAAATTACAGGATTAAATATATACTAAACGAGAGATAATTGACAAAAGAAAAACGATAAATCCCCACGCTGAAATTCTCGTGTTCTACATAAAACCTTAAGAGATATAAGCGAATTTCGTAAAACTCACCTGCTTTGGTCATGCCGATACCGCTATCAATGATTGAGAGAGTCTTGTTAACCTTGTCAGGTACAAGCCGGATAAACAGCTCCGGTTGAGCATCGAGCTTGCTCTTATCAGTCAAGCTCTCAAATCGGATCTTATCCAAAGCATCGGAAGCATTGCTGATCAATTCCCTAAGGAAAATCTCCTTGTTGCTGTAGAATGTGTTGATGATCAAACTCAACAACTGGTTGATTTCCGCCTGGAAAGCGAAGGTCTCTGCATCAGCCATCTGAACATCCGCCATTGCAAATCAATCAAACAGATCAAAACAAATAACCACGGATTTTTTAAAGAATTGAGGATGAATTTGAATGCGATTGGAGATTGAAACGTCGAGGAATTTGAAAGAGATTGATTCGAATAAACTTGATTGAATGTGGAAAACCGAGAGGTGGTTTATATATTGGAAGGGGAATTGTAGAGATTGTTCTAGGCTCTTCTATAAATTTCTTCCAGCATGAAAAAATCGCGGGATGTATAGTGGGGTTCTAGAGTATTCCACCAGTCTCATGATTTTATTTTATTTCATTTTATTTTATTTTTTCTATTAGGAAAATCTTCTTTTTACTCTTAAAGGGCTCTTTCTTTTTTAAAGACAATAAAGACCCCTAAACAATCATCTTAAACATTTTCGTATTTGTTTTATTGACATTATACAATTTTTATTTTTCTTATATTACACCAACTTCTGTGTCACACATGTAGGAATGTTATTATTCAATAATGTTGGTAAGAACGTCACCGTCATCGATATTTCTTTTTCTCATTAAGTAACGAGACAATACCTCGCACATAATCGTGGTATCCATAGAAAGATGATTAAAACACAAAAAAACGGTGACAATCTGCGCTAATGATAGAGGCGAGAACACTTTCCGGCCAAGTCCCATTAATTGATTATAACGGTATCCTGGAAATGCTGCATGGACCCATATATGTAGGAGGAGAATAAGAATTACGTACGTTGATGCTAAACAAGATCAAGCCCGGGATATTCTAAGAAATGGGAAGATCTTGGATAGGCGGCCAACCTCTTGGAGAGAGTGATGTGCATGAACCAGGTGAGTAAGGATGTTGTTCCGTGGACCACTCGTCGGGTCTGATTGGTGGTGATGATATCACACCTTTCTCAAAGAAACCGTAAATGAGACTTTCAGCTCATACTGCTCCGCCCCGGAATAACAACTGCTCCTTTCCTTTGACCAACGGGTCTTGAAACAAACCTGTCCTCCCTACGTTTGTCCCGGTAAGCAGTTTTTAGTTCTCATGAAGTTATTCAGTATTCACCATTGCTTATGTTCTGTAAAAAAAAAATCACTACCATTTGATGTTTTATATAAAAAGTAACGTCAATAACGTTCCTTTTCACGAAAAATAATCATGTTTTTCGAAGCAATTATTTGGATGGGTTAATCACTTGTGGTGCCGGAAGTAATTCTATGATACTAGTAATTGAAGATCAAAATATTACGATGCCAATAATTTAGAGGTCTCGATGACTGTTATCAAAATATTACGATGCCAATAATTTAGAGGCCTCGATGACTTTTTACCCTTATTGTTTGTTGATTTTAAATGTAACCAAAAACTTTATCTCCCTATTATTGGATTTGTTTAAGTCATTCATCTTTTTGAAAATGCAACCATACCCACACAAATAATATACATACATGCGCATCCCTATGTACGTAATCGGGAGCCCTAAACCTAATATTAGTTAGGTGTGATGTAGATGTGAACACAAATCCGAATTGTTGATTTCTTTTGTTCTGAAAGTCAACAATGTCTACCATCGAGCTGTGTTACATCCTTGGTCACATAAATGTAGTAGATTTGTTCATACTACTGTTTTGATTGTGTTTGTGATACACATGTGTGAATTATGGTATAAATAAATTTTTACATAAGATTATGTCAATCAACCGAGAAGGCTCATGAACAAAGCTTTCTAATATAAAGTGTGTCTTTGTGTGTGTTGAATCTATTGAAACATTGTGTTGTGTTTCTACAATTGGTATCAAAGATAGGGTGAGCCATTACCTCCGACCGAGATTGTTTTTCCGGTGAGGTTTTTAAAAAAATGCAGCTTGCATATTTTTTTTTTTCGTTCCGAAAAAAGGGGGGGATTTCATTACCTTGTTTGGTACCTCTCCATTTTCCTTAGCAGCCAGTAGAGCCATTACCTTACCTTCATCCCCAATTGTTTTTTCCAGTGAGGTCTCTGAAAAAGTTGCAGTTGCAACTTCTTTCTCCATTAAAACCCATATCTTTTGTAACCTTGTTTCAGCTAGCTTTTTCAGCCTGAGAGCTTTCCAAATTTTTTTTGATAAATTTATCTTCTCGGCAGTTATCCATTGTGAAGAAAAAAATCTAACTTTGCCCATTGATCCTTTTGGTTGCTGCTCTTCTCTATTCTTTAAAAAAAAGAGGATGGCGCCGTGGAGAGAGTAAAGAGAAAGAATAAAGAAAAGGTGATAAATTGAAGTGAATAGGTTAGAAAGGCAATTTGCCAAGACTGATTGCCTATTGAAGCATTATAAGGTCTTATCAATTACTTGCGTATTGAAGTGACCGATATCAATTATTTGGCACACATTTCAAATATTGTTTTGATGAAAGGAGAAAGAATTATACAATCTTGTCCGTTTTTACCTTCGACGGTAAAAATAATTTTGATCAATGGAAGCGGAAAATGAGAGATTTTTTCGAAGTCATTGGTATTTGGGATGTCGTTGAAAACGGTTTCGACATTCCCGATGCCACTGCAAATTTAAATGAGGCACAGATAAAAGCGTTCGAGAAGAACAAAAGGAATGATCGTTTGGCTCGTCATTATCTCAATAATGCGGTTGAGTTAAGCGTTTATAATAAATTTATGAACGCCAAGTCAGCAAAAGAGACGTGGAGGATCCTAGTCAACGCCAACCGAGGTAACATTGAAGTAAAAAAGGTTCGTTTGCGGGGAATTGCGGAGAGCGATTCGAGTTGGCTTAGATGAGAACAACTAAGTCGATTGGTGATTTTATTGCAAAGGTACGAGATATCGCCACAAAATGGGCGCAAATGGCGAGAGTTTGATGGAGGCACGAGTAGTGCGTAAAATTCTCGAGATCTTTGACGCAAATTTCATATCAAGAAAACGGTCATTGAAGAAAATGATTGTAATTAATAGTCCGAAACTTCATTATTGGAAAATTTTGGAACTAATGAGAACCGTAAAATGATTGGATTTTGGATTCATGTTGTAGTAATCACATGTGTGGGAACAAATAATTGTTCTCGATTTGGATACTTCGCATATCAATCTGTTAAATTTGGAGATAATCTTGAGGTACCGGTTCTTGGAAAGGGAAAATCACTTACACTTTAAAAGACGGTTCTTTTAATGCTATTTCGATGTATTCTATGTGCCTAGTTTACGCCATAATTTGTTGAGCATTGGCCGTTGGTCCCGAAAGGCTATAACATAGTCTTCAATCAAGGAACTCCGCACAGTAAGTGATCCAAAGAAATGACTCATTGCAAAGGTAAACATGATTAATAACCGTTTGTTTCATTAAAAATTAATTGTGGGAGTTTACCTTGTTTTAGTTATGTGAGTTTTGATGATACATGGTTATGGCATCTAAGATTTGGACATTTGAACTTTGGAAGTTTAAAGTTTCTTGCCAGAATAAGTCGGTATTGGGATTGCCAAATATTAACTTTCCTCAAAAAGTTTGTGAGTCATGTACTTTGGGAAACATCACAGAGATCCGTTTCCAAAGAATAAGGCATGGAGAGCAAGTACACCACTGCAAATTGATTCATTCAGATTTGTGTTATGTTGAAGAACCTTCCAATGGAGGTAGTAAGTATTTTATATCTTTCATTGATGACTTCATCGAAAAGCATGGGTGTATTTCTTGAGAAATAAATCGATGCTGTGATATTTTAAAAGTTTTTAAAAGTATATTGAAAAACAAAGTGGATATGAGATTAAAACTTTGAGAACAGATGAGGAACTGAGTATATTATCTGTGATGATTTCTGAAAATAATGGAATCAAACATCGATGACGGCCGATATACTCCTCAATGAGAATGGAGTGGCGAGAGAGAAAAACAGAACGGTCATGGACATGGTAAGGTCTATGATGCATTCAAAGAAATTGCCTAATTTTTTTGGGTAGAGGCCGTTGCTTGTGCCTTTTATGTCCTAAACAGTGTCCTACCGTAGTGTACCAGTGGAAAAACACCATATGAGGTATGGGCAGGAGAAAACCAAATATTGGACATTTGAAAGTGTTTGGTTGTATTGCTTATGCCCATGTTCCTGATGTTTTGAGGAAGAAATTGGATGATAAATCTGAAAAGTGTATTTTTATTGGATATTCTCATCAACAAAAGGGTTTAGGTTGTTTAATCCAGTAACAGGAAAAGTTGTAATCAGCAGGGATGTTATATTCGAAGAATAGGAAGCTTGGGATTGGTCACCTAAGCAAGTTGAAAAACCGAGCAGTGTTTCTATTCCAGTTGTTGGTTCTAGTATACAATAAACAGAACCACCAAGAGAGGAAATTGTTACTGAATCTTCGTCTAGTCGTCCACAACGACAAAGACAGTTACCAGCTCGTTTGCAAGATTATGTCATCGGAAATGATAATAACATGTCTGATGAAGAAATTGTTAATTTCGCTTTGTTTGCAGATTGTGATCCAGTTAGCTTTGATGAAGCTTCGAGAAATGATTACTGGATACAAGCCATGAATGATGAGATTCATTCGATTGAGAAGAATGATACTTGGGAGCTGACAAACCTTCCACCAGGCAAGAAACCCATTGGGGTAAAATAGGTGTACAAAACAAAGTATAAAGCCAATGGAGAGGTGGATCGTTATAAAGCCAGACTTGTAGCAAAAGGATACAAGCAAAAGGCAGGTATTGATTACCTTGAGGTGTTTGCTCATGTTGCAAGACTTGATACAGTTCGTATGGTTATTTCACTTGCTGCACAAAGTTCGTGGAAAATTTATCAGTTGGATGTGAAATATGCTTTTCTCAACGGTGTTCTTGAGGAAGAAGTCTATGTGGATCAACCTGCTGGATATATTATTGATGGAAAAGAAAGTAAAGTTTATCGCTTGAAAAAGGCGTTGTATGGACTCAAACAAGCCCCGAGAGCATGGTATACTCATATTGACTCTTATTTTATTGAGCATGGTTTTGAACGATGCCCTTACGAGCATACCTTATATGTCAAATATTCTGGTGGAGGTGATATCATTGTTGTGTGCTTATACGTTGATGATCTTATTTTTACCGTAATAATGCACAAATGATTTGAATTCGGGGAGGCTATGACTAGTCATTTTGAAATGACAGATCTTGGTTTGATGTCTTACTTTCTTGGTTTGGAGATACATCAAATGGATAGTGAAATCTTCATTTCACAAAAGAAACATGCAGGTGATATTTTGAAGAAGTTAAAGATGGATTGTTCTAAACCAATCTTAACTCCGGTGGAAGAAAAACTGAAGTTGATAAAAGATGGCACCGGTGAGTTTGTTGATCCTACATATTTTCGAAGACTTGTTGGAAACTTGAGATACCTAACTTCGACTAGGCCGGATATAACTTATGGTGTTGGACTTATAAGTCGTTTCATGGAGTCGCCGCGTCAATCTCATTTACAAGCAGCTAAGCGGATATTGAGATATATCAGAGGTACACAGAGTCATGGAATATTTATTCGAATGCCAATGATATTTCTCTTGTTGGATACACGGATAGTGATTGGGCCGTGACACGGTTCAAAGAAAAAGCACGTCCAGGTTATGCATTTTCTTGGGATCCGCGCGTTCTCACGGTCGTCGAAGAAACAACAGTGATAGCTTTGTCAACGTGAAGCGAGAATATATGGCAGCCAAGTAGTGTTACGCATAGCGGTGTGGTGGGCGCATTCTTGATTTTCTACATCATCAACAATCTGAACCAACGAAGATTTATTGTGACAACATATCGGCTATTGAACTATCGAAGAATCCAGTTTTTCATGGTCGTAGCAAGCACTTTGATATCAAATATCATTATATAAGAGAGTTAGTTCATGAAAAAGAGATTGTTATTGATTATTGTCCAACTGAAGAACAAGTTGCAGATATCTTCATAAAACCATTGAAGATGGAGTCATTTACTAAACTGGTGAAGATGCTCGGTATGATCAAGTTTGAAGATTTCGGTTCAAGGGAGGCAATGTAGATGTGAACACAAATCCGAATTGTTGGCTACTTGGCTACAAAGGTCAACAATATCTACCACCGAGCTGTGTTATTTCCTTGGTCACATAAATGTAGTAGATTTGTTCATACTACTGTTTTGATTGTGTTTGTGATACACATGTGTGAATTATGGCTATAAATAGCCTTCTTCTGTAAGATTGTAATCAACCAAGTGAGAAGCTTGTGAACAAAGCTTTCTAATATAAAGTGTGTCTTTGTGTGTGTTGAATCTATTGAAACATTGTGTTGTGTTCCTACATGTAATAATTATTTTTTATGTTATACTAAGGTAAGATCGTAAAAAATGTTACAAGTATATAAGGTCAAAATTTTAACATCATTGCACAAAATAATGGTGTAGCTACCAAACGTGCAAAGGGCAAACGTTGGTAAGTAAAATAATTTGAGGAAGATAAAAAATATCAAATGATGAATTTAGAAAGACATAACACAAGTATAGACTAATACATAGATAAACTAGAGAAAACAATGCAAAACGTTTCGGTTTCAGAACTCAAGTTTAGCAATGCTTTTTTTAGGCCATGTAACCTTGTTTTTCGTAGCATCTTGCTACCTTCAATAAAAATTATTATTGCTGTTCAAAAAAAAAAAAAAAAAAAAAAAAAAAAAAAGTTTAGCAATGCTACTTAGCTAGGGACCATCCAAGTAGAGTATGGTGGGGTAAATCTTCATATATAAAAAGCGATATAGTTTTTTGATTATTTTTTTTTGTTGTAAAAACACTAATGTCTCCATCCTATCTTGAATTTGTTTGATGCAAGATCAACTGAGAAATTTTTCTAAGTCTACCACGTGTCTTCGAAGTATCAATATTCTTGATGTCTCTGGTTGTAATATGAAAAGTATGATGATCTTCTACTAAAGCCAATATCTGAGAATATGTTGTCCCTATAATTTAGAAAAGAAGAGCGGTTGTTTTGGAGCATTTGGATCACCTCTCTCATGTTAGGCCTTTCTTTAGCATTTGAATTAACACAATCAACTGCAATTCCAATAATTCTTTTCACTTCTGAGGGCATAGGTGTGAAAGCAGGATTTGCTTGTAATTTTGGATCCATAATCTCATTGTATTTCTCCATTGAAACCATGTGTTTCACCCAATCAACCAAGTCTTGCTGCAAGAACATGAAAACATATTGTTATATAAATAAAAAAAATTAAAGAATAAAAAATGATTGTATTTGATGTAGTGGTAAAAATAATTGCTAGGATCAGAGCATTTGCACAATAAATGTGAGTTTGTAAAATAAAGTTTCGGTGTTGAATTATCTACTTTTAAAAAAAATTTAAGGTGATGGGAGGTAGACAATTACATTTTAATCGCTTCAACATGTTTATTCATTATAATGAGAAGACAATGTTGGTAGAGAGTTTTGAGAGAGACGATAAATCAACATTCATCTGTTATAAAACCGTCTAAAAGATGCTTAATTTCTTGAATTTACAGTGCACATAATACATATTCTATGTTAATTTTGTGTCAGAGATTATGATGTATTTCACTATAACAAGTGATTGTGTAAAATAATGAAAATGATGTTTGATTATGTATGTAAAAAGGAGAATCTGTTAAAATGAACTAATGCAAATGGTCTCAACTAAGGTTT
This sequence comes from Gentiana macrophylla, assembly GCA_026214975.1. NCBI lineage: Eukaryota > Viridiplantae > Streptophyta > Magnoliopsida > Gentianales > Gentianaceae > Gentiana > Gentiana macrophylla. The sequence continues at coordinate 102,613,495 of CM047814.1, read as the reverse complement.
CAAGGGAAGTTCTAATGCAGGTAGTATTATTACGAAACTCACAAAACAACTGGAAAAAAATCAAGTTTTCATGAGTGTGGTTGCATGATCTAATTCAGGTTTTGTGTGGAGATACTATTCACGCGATTTCCATACTTGAATGGAGACATCATAAAAGAAAACGCGTCTTTTTCAAACTTCTTTATTTCATTATGGTGACAGATCTATGAAGGCTTTCCAGATACAATCTCCATTAGTAGTATTCCAAAACTATAAACATCGCTTTTGCAATCAACAACGGCGTTATTTCTCTTGAGATCTGAATATTCCGGTGCACTACGCCTACATAAACCAATGCAAGAAGTCAATATACGTGTCAGAATTTTTTTAAACTTAAATTTAGACTTGTAAATTAAGATTTTTGATAATTTATCATGAATTAATTTGTCTTGTACTAACCCACACATTCCCATTGGTGGAGCCATGGGATAAGTCACTACTCCAAAAAAGGCTTTTAAGGGCGTTTCAAAACGCCCTATATATGGGTCTAATGGGGCGTTTCTGAGTTAAAGGCGTTTTAACATAACGCCCTTTCTGTCGATGTTGCAATAGGCTTTACCACGTTTCTTTATGTCATTTTAGGATACATGAAAACGCCCTAACAAAGTTCCTGATAGGGAGGTTTGAAACGCCCTAACAAAGTTCCTGATAGGGAGGTTTGAAACGCCCTAACAAAGCCCTGATGGGGCGATTTGAAACGCCCTCATTCTTTGTAAATATTCCATATAAAGACACTTGCAAACGCCCTAAAAGATTTATTATTTTAAAAATATATAATGCAGAAGCAGTTTCCTGCTCCCAATTCTCAGTATATAAGGCACATACTATTTTACATTCTCATGCCAATTTATTTAATAAACAAAAGTACAACCAAAGCATAACAGAGACCTAATCTCATTATTAGCTTCTGAGCTTCAAATCTCCTCAGCAATCATCCTTAATACAAGAATTTGGCATAAAAATCTAGGTCAATACACAAATCTACAAAGTTGAACAAACTAACTTCTCAGAAGTCCAAACAGCGAGGCTGGAGCTGTGTAGCAATTCCATTCCTGCAATGCAATTAAATACGCACAAGTCAGACTGAGGACCACATGTTATCAGATACACAACAACATAAACATGAGTATCACAGGTCTAAAAAATCCATCTTTAGCTTGGAATTAAAAAGAAAGTGCATATATTCCAACTTACATAGCATTTAAATCTCAATAAGATAAACTAAAAAGGACATTAGCCAGTAGCAAAGCACATTCATGGTTCTACAAGTTACCTAGAGCCACTAATATTAGCCACATTAAACTCTCTTGACAATGCAAAATATTATGACTGAATTGATTCTAGATGCAATCTTATCACCATTCCAGTAATGTCGCTCATTCATTTTCCATTTATTACATCATTGCATCCAATATTACAGAGTAATATTCTACCATTATTCTATGAATTAAACATTGCCTACACTATTCAATACCAAGTCAATATTCTCATTTTCCAATACTCATAGGATATATAACTTCCTGAGCTTGCATCTCCGATTAAAAACCATCACATTAGATTGAATGAAGGTATAAGGAAAGCATGATTGCAAAACTTGCCTAAATAGGAAACTACAACATAATAAAAGCACCCAAAAAAAAGAACCACAAAAGAGAGCTGCATCCTGCATGAGAAAAGCAAGTACCAGTTACATAAATAGTTTCTAGACCAAGGAAAAGAAGCAGGCCAAATATGTGTAAATGAGCATCTAAAGTCCAAATACAAATCAGAATATCTTCTAAATGGTGAAAGAATAATCTGATAAATACAGGGGGAAAATAGGTCTTAAGTACAAGCAACTCTTCTGGCACTAAAGAGAGTCAAAACTATTGAGCCTATGAAGAATTCACGGCTTTAAGACTGATTTGCTATCAAACATACCTCAACTTCAGTAACTATGATATCTCCAGACTCCTTTGCTGCACCAATAGCCCTGGACACTGAGCCCATCCCACATCCAACATACCTATACACTTGCGTTAGTTGTCAAGCATTACATGTAAAATATGAGAAGTAAACAAAAATATATAAACCATAGAAAAAAAGAGTAAAGGTTTCAAAGAGCATACCTTGATGTTTGCTGGTTATTCTCCCCAATTGTACGGAGGCAGAAAAAAATGAGGAAAAGTCGACAATGCATAAATCAAAATCAAATTTTATCCCACCTTATAATTCAGGAGAAAACATGGAAATCTTCACCTAAATTTGTAAACCAAAAAAATGAAGAATTACATGGAATAATTCAGCTTAAAAAAATCAAACTGAAAACTAAACCAAAGCTCCAATTTTGAAATCTTACACTTGATATCAGAATGATGTCGAGAATGTTGCTAAGGAAACACTGTAAGGATATGATTAAAAAAAGAAAACAAGAGCGCACTTCGATTTCGGTGTGCACCAAACCATTAGATGTCTGACAAGTGTACACGTATCAATCATCTACAGTCCATCAGTGTATAAAGGAGAGCGCGGATAAAAAAATTTCCCAGAAACTTTTCCTTCTGGGTGGGGAAGAGGCACTTTTGGTTCTTTCTACCAAAATCTTGATCCAGTTCAGGCTTTTATTCCCTTCTTCATTTTGGCTTTGACTCAAGACTTGGTAACAAGCGTCTTCACCTCACCGTGTTTGCGAAATTTCCGGCGGCCATAATTATCAAAAGATCCCACATGTGACCACCTATACCATGAGCAGCATACTTTTAATTAGACACGTTCCAAACATAGATACATCAACTACTACCTTTGTCCGTAAATACTAGTCGTTTCAAAGTCTAAAATACCCTTTGAGACTACTACCATTAATGCTATGATTTAGTATTTTGAGAGTTGCTACAATTTTTTTAGCTAAAACGATCATTAGTTAAGGTCGAGGTAGAACCTAATGTACCATGAAAGGACGTGTGCCGAAGAATGCACTTATAGTGACGACAAACTGCAATACGGAAAATACACAGAAAGAGACTTAAGTATATGTACCTGCCATTTTTCTCTAATCTTGACACATGAACATACAAACAAAAAACAAAGGTGCTCTAACACGTACAATAACACATACACAATGGCAATGTTTTTTTTACCTTAATGACAAGATTGTTCGCGAAAGCCCCAATCAAACATTTTCAAGTATATATGTGTGGTTGGACATGTGTTTGTACTTCCCGGTTATGGTGCATAATGCCTGCGTTTTCTCATTAATCAGGTTGACCTAAAGACGTTTGGAAACTGGGAAGACTCACCAAAGAAGATGATGATGAATATGGTATCAAATCCAAATAGAGTTGAACGTGAAGAACGCTAGTTGGGACATCCTTCATACAAAGAAGTTGTTTATCGCTCGTTTGATTCTCGGGAATCAAATGCTCATTATTGACAAGAAGTTCTAAGCCAAGAGTCCATTGCACCACATCAACTCTTTCTTACCAACATTTGTGTATTTTAGTCTGTTTGCAAAATTTGATTTTGTTTTGCAACAAAATGTTTAAACAAATTATTACATCCTTAATACATTTCAAAACCAAAGGTCATGCAACATCAAAGCATTAAGAAGAAAACCTGAAGATCATTGATACCACAAAAATCTACAGGATAAATTTCAAATAATACAGAGGCACAACAAAAAAATGCAGCTGCAGAGTGAAGCCAAGTGAAATTTGTTGTGGTTCGTAAGAGATAATCCATTCAGGACTCTTATCAAACAGATGAATTAGTAGGCGCTTAAAAGTTTGAAACTTGTTGCAATCTATTTTAGCACCAATAATCAGTATTCATCAATTATCCTCTAATGAACAGCTAAAATGAAAAAAAAAAAAAAAAAAACCTTCAAAAATGTATGAACCTGTCTGACAGCCATGAGACCATCTCACCCAACAGGCTGAGTACGAACGATCCTTTGCTGCAGCTGAATCCGAGAGCACCGCCGCTACTAATCACGCTCTGGTCAGGAAAATAAGCTTTAAAAAGGTATGAACCTGTTAAACAGCCACGAGACCATCTCACACAACTAAAATGAAGAACCAAATAATCAGTATTCTCTAATGAACAGCTAAATGAAGAACAATTCTCATCACAGGGCAAATGAGCGAAAACTACGAGCATATTTGAAGCTCAGACAACAAATCCAAACGCAAGAAATTAGAACTGAACATGAAAAATGCCAATTAAAACGGGGGCGCTGATACTAAATAAGCAACAACGAGCAATTATAAACTCACCTTCGGCAAATTCCTACTGAAATCAAGAGCAAAAGTCCTCCAGCGATGAGTTACCTCGAACATGAAAACATCAATGGAAACAAACGGAGGAGACAAATTAGATATGGAAATCGATCCAGATGACAGACTTAGAAGTAAAAAGGGAACGGCGGTATATACCCTAGAGAGTTTAATCTCTTGACCGATAAAAGGATTGGGGAAAAATAAGGCGGGATATTGTCCCGCTTTTCGTTTCTAAGCGAAAAAGAAAAAGGAAACAAAAAATAAAGGTATACGGCGCTTCTGAGTGCCTTTACTTCTATTAGGAAATGAAAAAAAAATAAATAACAATTATATATTACTGTAGCGAAAATGCACTCACTCAGTGAACGCCCCATTAAAGGCATGAAAGGGCGTTTGGGAAAAAATGCCTTCAATATAGTGTCTTAAGAAATAAATCTGATGCCTGTGATATTTTTAAAAGTTTTTAAAAAGTATATTGAAAAACAAAGTGGATATGAGATTAAAACTTTGAGAACAGACTGAGGAACTGAGTATATTGTCTGTGATGATTTCCTGGAAAATAATGGAATCAAACATCAGATGACGGCCAGATATACTCCTCAGCAGAATGGAGTGGCAGAGAGGAAAAACAGAACGGTCATGGACATGGTAAGGTCTATGATGCATTCAAAGAAATTGCCTAATTTTTTTTGGGTAGAGGCCGTTGCTTGTGCCTTTTATGTCCTAAACAGGTGTCCTACCAGAAGTGTACCAGGTGGAAAAACACCATATGAGGTATGGACAGGGAGAAAACCAAATATTGGACATTTGAAAGTGTTTGGTTGTATTGCTTATGCCCATGTTCCTGATGTTTTGAGGAAGAAATTGGATGATAAATCTGAAAAGTGTATTTTTATTGGATATTCTCATCAACAAAAGGGTTTAGGTTGTTTAATCCAGTAACAGGAAAAGTTGTAATCAGCAGGGATGTTATATTCGAAGAATAGGAAGCTTGGGATTGGTCACCTAAGCAAGTTGAAAAACCGAGCAGTGTTTCTATTCCAGTTGTTGGTTCTAGTATACAATAAACAGAACCACCAAGAGAGGAAATTGTTACTGAATCTTCGTCTAGTCGTCCACAACGACAAAGACAAGCATTACCGGCTCGTTTGCAAGATTATGTCATCGGAAATGATAATAACATGTCGATGAAGAAATTGTTAATTTCGCTTTGTTTGCGATTGATCCATTAGCTTTGATGAAGCTTCGAGAAATGATTACTGGATACAAGCCATGAATGATGAGATTCATTCGATTGAGAAGAATGATACTTGGGAGCTGACAAACCTTCCACCAGGCAAGAAACCCATTGGGGTAAAATAGGTGTACAAAACAAAGTATAAAGCCAATGGAGAGGTGGATCGTTATAAAGCCAGACTTGTAGCAAAAGGATACAAGCAAAAGGCAGGTATTGATTACCTTGAGGTGTTTGCTCATGTTGCAAGACTTGATACAGTTCGTATGGTTATTTCACTTGCTGCACAAAGTTCGTGGAAAATTTATCAGTTGGATGTGAAATATGCTTTTCTCAACGGTGTTCTTGAGGAAGAAGTCTATGTGGATCAACCTGCTGGATATATTATTGATGGAAAAGAAAGTAAAGTTTATCGCTTGAAAAAGGCGTTGTATGGACTCAAACAAGCCCCGAGAGCATGGTATACTCATATTGACTCTTATTTTATTGAGCATGGTTTTGAACGATGCCCTTACGAGCATACCTTATATGTCAAATATTCTGGTGGAGGTGATATCATTGTTGTGTGCTTATACGTTGATGATCTTATTTTTACTGGTAATAATGCACAAATGATTTCAGAATTCAGGGAGGCTATGACTAGTCATTTTGAAATGACAGATCTTGGTTTGATGTCTTACTTTCTTGGTTTGGAGATACATCAAATGGATAGTGAAATCTTCATTTCACAAAAGAAACATGCAGGTGATATTTTGAAGAAGTTAAAGATGGATTGTTCTAAACCAATCTTAACTCCGGTGGAAGAAAAACTGAAGTTGATAAAAGATGGCACCGGTGAGTTTGTTGATCCTACATATTTTCGAAGACTTGTTGGAAACTTGAGATACCTAACTTCGACTAGGCCGGATATAACTTATGGTGTTGGACTTATAAGTCGTTTCATGGAGTCGCCGCGTCAATCTCATTTACAAGCAGCTAAGCGGATATTGAGATATATCAGAGGTACACAGAGTCATGGAATATTTATTCGAGTGCCAATGATATTTCTCTTGTTGGATACACGGATAGTGATTGGGCCGGTGACACGGTTCAAAGAAAAAGCACGTCAGGTTATGCATTTTTCTTGGGATCCGGCGTTTTCTCATGGTCGTCGAAGAAACAACAGGTGATAGCTTTGTCAACAGCAGAAGCAGAATATATGGCAGCCACAAGTAGTGTTACGCAAGCAGTGTGGCTGAGGCGCATTCTTGATTTTCTACATCATCAACAATCTGAACCAACGAAGATTTATTGTGACAACATATCGGCTATTGAACTATCGAAGAATCCAGTTTTTCATGGTCGTAGCAAGCACTTTGATATCAAATATCATTATATAAGAGAGTTAGTTCATGAAAAAGAGATTGTTATTGATTATTGTCCAACTGAAGAACAAGTTGCAGATATCTTCATAAAACCATTGAAGATGGAGTCATTTACTAAACTGGTGAAGATGCTCGGTATGATCAAGTTTGAAGATTTCGGTTCAAGGGAGGCAATGTAGATGTGAACACAAATCCGAATTGTTGGCTACTTGGCTACAAAGGTCAACAATATCTACCACCGAGCTGTGTTATTTCCTTGGTCACATAAATGTAGTAGATTTGTTCATACTACTGTTTTGATTGTGTTTGTGATACACATGTGTGAATTATGGCTATAAATAGCCTTCTTCTGTAAGATTGTAATCAACCAAGTGAGAAGCTTGTGAACAAAGCTTTCTAATATAAAGTGTGTCTTTGTGTGTGTTGAATCTATTGAAACATTGTGTTGTGTTCCTACATGTAATAATTATTTTTTATGTTATACTAAGGTAAGATCGTAAAAAATGTTACAAGTATATAAGGTCAAAATTTTAACATCATTGCACAAAATAATGGTGTAGCTACCAAACGTGCAAAGGGCAAACGTTGGTAAGTAAAATAATTTGAGGAAGATAAAAAAAAATATCAAATGATGAATTTAGAAAGACATAACACAAGTATAGACTAATACATAGATAAACTAGAGAAAACAATGCAAAACGTTTCGGTTTCAGAACTCAAGTTTAGCAATGCTTTTTTTAGGCCATGTAACCTTGTTTTTCGACCATTCGCTACCTTCAATAAAAATTATTATTCATTGCTCAAAAAAAAAAAAAAAAAAAAAAAAAAAAAAAAAAAAGTTTAGCAATGCTACTTAGCTAGGGACCATCCAAGTAGAGTATGGTGGGGCCAATACTCCGATATGAAAAACGATATAGTTTTGTTGATTATTTTTTTTTGTTGTAAAAACACTAATGTCTCCATCCTATCTTCGAATTTGTTTCGGTGCATCAACTGAGAAATTTTTCTAAGTCTACCACGTGTCTTCGAAGTATCAATATTCTTGATGTCTCTGGTTGTAATATGAAAAGTATGATGATCTTCTACTAAAGCCAATATCTGAGAATATGTTGTCCCTATAATTTAGAAAAGAAGAGCGGTTGTTTTGGAGCATTTGGATCACCTCTCTCATGTTAGGCCTTTCTTTAGCATTTGAATTAACACAATCAACTGCAATTCCAATAATTCTTTTCACTTCTGAGGGCATAGGTGTGAAAGCAGGATTTGCTTGTAATTTTGGATCCATAATCTCATTGTATTTCTCCATTGAAACCATGTGTTTCACCCAATCAACCAAGTCTTGCTGCAAGAACATGAAAACATATTGTTATATAAATAAAAAAAATTAAAGAATAAAAAATGATTGTATTTGATGTAGTGGTAAAAATAATTGCTAGGATCAGAGCATTTGCACAATAAATGTGAGTTTGTAAAATAAAGTTTCGGTGTTGAATTATCTACTTTTAAAAAAAATTTAAGGTGATGGGAGGCAGACAATTAATTACATTTTAATCGCTTCAACATGTTTATTCATTATAATGAGAAGACAATGTTGGTAGAGAGTTTTGAGAGAGACGATAAATCAACATTCATCTGTTATAAAACCGTCTAAAAGATGCTTAATTTCTTGAATTTACAGTGCACATAATACATATTCTATGTTAATTTTGTGTCAGAGATTATGATGTATTTCACTATAACAAGTGATTGTGTAAAATAATGAAAATGATGTTTGATTATGTATGTAAAAAGGAGAATCTGTTAAAATGAACTAATGCAAATGGTCTCAACTAAGGTTTCAAGGGAAGTTCTAATGCAGGTAGTATTATTACGAAACTCACAAAACAACTGGAAAAAAAATCAAGTTTTCATGAGTGTGGTTGCATGATCTAATTCAGGTTTTGTGTGGAGATACTATTCACGCGAATTTCCATACTGAATGGAGACATCATAAAAAGAAAAACGTCTTTTTCAGCTTACTTCTATTTCAGTATGGTGACAGTCTACTGAAGGCTTTCCAGATACAATCTCCATTAGTAGTATTCCAAAACTATAAACATCGCTTTTGCAATCAACAACGGCGTTATTTCTCTTGAGATCTGAATATTCCGGTGCACTACGCCTACATAAACCAATGCAAGAAGTCAATATACGTGTCAGAATTTTTTTAAACTTAAATTTAGACTTGTAAATTAAGATTTTTGATAATTTATCATGAATTAATTTGTCTTGTACTAACCCACACATTCCCATTGGTGGAGCCATGGGATAAGTCCAGATATAATCCAAGAAACTTGAGATTTTGGTGTCTGATATCTTTGGATTCCAATGTTTATCAAGCAATATGTTGCTTGATTTTATATGTTTATGCACAAGTCCAGGTCTAGAATTCTCATGAAGGTAGACTAACCTGCATATAAGAATACCTGTGTTTTTATGTGTATATAGCAATAACACTGAAAAACGCGATTGTTTGTCAAATGAAAATATATTGAATAATAAATGAACTAACCCTTTTGCAACTTCTTCTATAATGGTCATCCTTTTTCTCCAAGAAAGTGGGCAAACTTTACTTGTGTTTTGATGCAACCAATAGCTAAGATTGCTATTGTCCACATACTCATAAACAAGCATCCTAATTATTTGTAAGAATCATTCAAATCAAATCACATTAGAAATTGCAAAGAAAATATGAACTAAGTAGAAAGAAAGAAAAAGTAATGCTACCGTCATAATCATTCTGACAAAACGAATGTCTCAATCTGCTGTGTTAGTGTACTTCTCATGACGTTGGAGTGGGACCCTTTTATATAAGAGGCCACCACATCAACAGATGTCTCATTACCATATTAGGTTGTGACATTCGTTGTGTCGAATTAGAAACCCTCCTGATGCCGCAATGGGACCCATCATGATGTGGTAGTAGGACCCTCATTTAATAAATGTCTCATCAGAAAAGGTCTCATTACCGCATTCAATTGTGATATTCATTGTGTCAGATTGATATTAATATTGACATTACTCGATAGAAAGAAAAATAAAAAAGAACCTATATTTTCCTTCAACACAAAATCCTAGTAACTTCACAAAATTCTTGTGTGTGATACGCCGCATTGTCTCCACCTCTGCCTTGAACTCCTTCAAGGTACACCTGCAATTACAAGTTATTGTCAATGACGGATCCGGAATTTCAACGCATGGTGGGCTAACGAACTATATTCATATCATTGGATGGATTGAATTAAAACAATTTGGTGAATTAAACTAAACTACATATAAAAAATTATAAAGTAAAAAAGAAAAATTGTCCAGATAGGCTTAACTCACCTTGACTTTATATATATCTATGGTGCAACAGTTATTTCCATAGATGGGGTTTATTCTATAATAATCTTCTACAAATTTAATTGTAAATAATAGTATAAATTCATACCTATAAAAAACGATTTTTTTTCTTTATAATTCAAGATGGATAAAACTAATTTATATCTCTTCACATAAATCATTAAAAATCATTTTGCATTATATAACCTATGGCAGAATAATATAGAACAGCAACAAAAAAATATTTAAAAAAGAGAAAAAAAATAAGGAATTCAGAAAGTAGTGTGTACCTATTGATTAGCAGATACTTAACAGCAACTTGAGTTTTAGTATTATCATTCAAAATACCATGATAAACAACCCCATATTCTCCTTTTCCAATCATATTAGAAAATCCATTCGTAGCTTCTTCCATCTCCTTCAACGTATATTGTTTACATTCATTAGGTCCAAAAGGCCTAAAACCTCCGATTACACGTGGATAATAACCCTGATCATAATCATAATCATAATCATCATCTTCTTTTATAATCCTACTTGATAAATAACTAGGATAATAACCTAGACCCCGTCCCTGATCACGACCACCTTCTTTTATCATCGAATAACGACGTTGTCCCTCGTCCTGATCAGAATCCTGACCATCTTCTTGATCAGAATCCTGACCATCTTCTTTTACCATGGAATAACGTTGTCCCTGATCCGGATCATGACCATCGTCTTCTATCATCCTACTTAATGATGAAGAACTAGAATAAAAATGTTCTACTTCATCATCATTTTCCTTCATTATGGGTTCTCTTCTCAATTTGCGTTGGAGGTATCCACAATAGGGTGCAAAAAAATCTTTTATGTTGTAGTTTGAAGGCATGATTAATGATCTTATTATTTTTCTCTTAATGATTAGGAGTTACTATAATAAATGTGATTGATGTAATTATTTAAATAATTTATTTCATTTATGAGTGTATCTTTTTCCAATACGTCTAAGGATAGTACTGTAGTTATTTTTTTAACTAAGATGATAAGGTTACAAATAGGATTCAATTTTTTTTTTTTTTTTTTTTTTTTGAGATTATACACTTAGGATATATACTAATTAATTGTGATAAATAATAGAAATATATATCTTTTTTGAAAAATATATAAGATAAACTGTAAATTTGTAATATTAAAGCTGCATGAGAAGATAGAAATTTTTATCTGGGGTTTCGGAGGGATTTTTACCTTTATTTTATATTTTGTATAATCATTATTTCTTGATCTTCAAGTTTTGAAGTTGTAATAAATTAGTCTTATTTATCTTAGATTCAAACAAATATATTGATTGATAGCTTACTAAATAAAAAAAATATAAATAGTTATGACCCAAATCTTCTAAATCATCCATTTAAAAAAAAAAAGGTGTCGATTTTTTTTCCTTAAAGCCATCGGTATCTGAAACAACTGGTCTGACTAATCTGGGGTTCGACCCAACTCATGTCTGCACGGTCTGACTCTTAGTCAGTTGTTGTTAGATATTTATTCATAAAGTCAGTTTTTTATTTTGTTTCACTTGTGTCATTGCACGCTGAAGGATTTTTTCCATTGGGACACACCATTTCGTTGGTGCTTGTTCATGGGACATATCCTTTGAAGACGAAGTGGTTTATCCTTTCGTGAAGTGGTACCATATCGGTTACTTGTCTATATATAGAGGACTCCGGCATTCAGTATGAGCATGTTTTTTTCATTCAGAAGCATCATCAGTATAAACATATAGTGTCTCCAAAGTTGCACTCCATTGTATCCTGAGAGAGATCGTAAAAACATCTCTTTAAAGAAGCGTTTAACGTGCCTTGGAGATCATTCTTTTATTGTATTACCGCATTTTTTCTAACAATTTTAAAGAGATATCTGCATTCAAGGATCTGAGTTTGAATGATTCTGTGGCACCATCGATTCAAGTCATGAATCAGGACTTAGTTCGTCTTGATCGTTTTGATGGACACAATTTTACTCACCGGGCAAGAAAAGGTTCTGCTTCTTCCCGACAACAATCAAGTCGCTTACATTCTCGAGTGATGATCTTCAACTTTGTTGAAGAAGAGCAAGAGGACGACACTGATGAACGCAAGAAGGAATTGCATGAACAAAAGAGGAAACGCAAGGATGATGATTTCTTGTGCAGAGGACACATTCTGAACGCACTGTCTGATTCTGTGTACAATGGACATAGGACAATCGAGACAACAAAGGAATTATGGATGGCACTGGACAACAAGTACCGCATTGAAGAGGCAAGTATCAGAAATTTTTGATTGCTAACTATATCGATTACAAAATGACTGCAAGTAAGTCTATTCTTACTCAAGTTCACGAGTTACTGTCTATTGTTTCTAATCTTAAAATTGCTGAGATAACTTTGCCTGAAGCATTCCAAGTTGGAACAATTATTGCTAAATTACCAACTTCGTGGAATGGCTATAAAAAGAAACTGAAACATGATGAAACTAAGCCCACTTTGGAATCCCTCATGCGTCACCTACGTATTGAGGAAGACTCTCGAAAATGAGAAAATAATGAACAGGAGGCTGAAAAAGAAAATATGGTTCAGGGCCGCAAACAAGGAAATAAAAAGCGCAAGAATTTTTCGAAGGGAGATCAAGCAGAATCTTCTAAGAAAAAATTCAGAGGCGATTGTTATTATTGTAAGAAGCCTGTCACACCGCTCGTGAATGCTGAACTCGCATTAAAGAGGAAAAAGGCAAGAATGACAAGTCGACAAAAGATCATGTCAATGCTGTTGATTGCAATGATGATCAGAAGTTTGTAGCGATTGTGGAGGAAGCCAATTCTGTTGGAATTGATGAAGGGTGGTGGCTGGATACCGGTGCTACAATCCATGTAAGCAATAATCAATCCGAGTTAAAGACTTACAAGGAAAGTACTGATGAACGTGCAGTGAAGATGGCAAATGATGTGCAAGCCAAGGTTATTGGTATTGGCGAAGTGGAACTCAAGTTTACTTCGGGAAAGACATTAACATTGGCTGAAGTTCTTCATGTTCCTGAGATGACAAAGAACCTGATTTGATCGTCTCAATAAGGCTGGTTTCAAGATTGTGTATGAATCTGATAATTTGATTGTAACTAAAAACAATGCCTTTGTTGGCAAAGGGTACTCTTGTAATGGCATGGTTAAGATGAATGTAATAAAAAATAACTTTGCTTATGTTGTCGACTCTTCAACTTTGTGGCATGCTAGATTAGGACACGCTAATTATAAATCTGTCAAGAACATGCATAATTTAGGGATAATTCCTAAATGTACGTATGATAATGTGGGAAAATGTGAAATATGTGTTCAAGGTAAAATAACATGTAAGCCACATAAGTCTGTTGTTCGTACATCTGAATTACTTGGTTTAGTACATTCTGATGTTTCTGATTTACACAGTAAAGTGTCTCGTGGTGGTCATAAATATTTCGTAACTTTTATAGATGATTTTTCGAAATATGCTTATGTGTATTTATTGAAAAGTAAAGATGAAGTCTTAAGCAAGTTTCTGATCTATAAAGCAGAAGTAGAAAATCAGTTAAACCGGAAAATTAAAGTGTTACGTTCGGATAGAGGTGGAGGATACCAAGTAACAGAATTATCTAAATTTTGTGAGGCCAACGGTATTGTTCATGAATTTACTCCTCCGTATTCACCCGAATCGAATGGAGTAGCAGAAAGAAAAAATCGAACTTTAGTAGATATGGTAAATTGCATGCTTATCAGTTCTGGTTTACCTGATTTTTGGTGAGGTGAGGCAATCTTAAGTGCATGTTTTATTCAAAACAGAATTCCTAAGAAAGATGTTAAAAAGACTCCGTATGAGTTGTGGTTTGGTCGAAAACCTAACATAAGTCGTATTAAGGTTTGGGGTTGTCTTGCATATGTAAGAAAGCCTAATCCTGAAATTACTAAGTTGGGTAATAAAACATATAAATGTGTTTTTATTGGTTATGCTAAAAATAGCACAGCATATAGATTTTTAAAGTTAGAATCTTATGATATTATTGAATCTATTGATGCTGAATTTTTTGAGCATATGAATAAATCTTCTGTTGAGAAACTTGGAGATAATGTTGCTCCTAGTACTTCCAAGAGAGTTCGTGAGGAATCTCTTGATGACTCTCCTATGGAATCACAACCTGATCTAGAGATAAGGAGAAGTAAAAGGCAAAGGAAAGAAAAAACCTTTGGTCCTGAATTTGTGACAATTTTATTGGAAGGTGATGTAAATAATATTACACATCAAACCAAGTTAATGATTAATGATGATGATCATGTCACATATTCAGAAGCTATTTCCTTTCGTGATGCTGTTTTTTGGAAAGAAGCCATCAACGATGAAATGAGTTCTATCATGTCAAATGAGACATGGAAATTGGTTGATTTGCCAAGTGGTTCTAAACCAATTGGTTCTAAATGGATCTTCAATAGAAAGTTGAACGCTGATGGTTCAATTAATAAATATAAAGCTCGCCTAGTAGCGAAAGGTTTCAAACAACGTCAAGGAGTAGATTATTTTGATACATATGCTCCTGTGGCTAGAATTTCTTCTATCCGTGTGTTGTTATCTCTTGCATCCAATCACAATTTAGTTATCCATCAAACGGATGTTAAAACGGCTTTTATAAATGGTGATTTGGATGAAGAGGTGTACATGGAGCAGCCCGAGGGTTTTGTTTTACCCGGACAAAAGAAGAAAGTTTGCATACTAGTGAAATATCTTTACGGATTAAAACAAGCCCCTATGCAATGGCATGAATTTTTTTAATAAAGTGATGTTGGCTAATGGCTTCAAAGTTAATGAAGCGGATAAGTGTATATATTCTACGTATAGAAATGGTTCATGTATTTTGATTTTCCTATATGTGGATGATATGCTTATCTTTGGGCCAGACTTGGAATCAATAAAAGAGACCAAGCAATTGTTAGAATCTAACTTCGATATGAAGGATTTGGGGGAAGCAAATGTAATCTTAGTGAAGAGAGTTTGAGAATGTGTTAACACAAGAGTAAACTACAACTTGTTTTTTATTCATTGATAATGTGGAGTATATGTAGATACAATTGAGGAGTTTGAAAGGTCCTAGACAAGATAGTGACCTTTCATAGAAAAAAAAAAAAGCTATAAACGAGGCTAGATGCTTTTAGTCTCTTACATAATAAATGTCTATGACATAAAGTGAACTAGAGTAAAAGCTATGTCTATGAATAGAGTTTGACATATTAATTGTTTATATGTACTATAATTAATATGTCTCTTTATAAATAAATAAAGTGTACACTCGACAATCCGGCACATGAGTTCAAGAGTTCGATACCTGCTTTGGACCTCAAGAGACTTATCAACATCTCGAATATTGCCACACCCCTCAAAAGTGGTCAGATATGTTGATGCAAACCAAGTTTGCTACTTAGTCTCACCGAACATGAGAGGTGGAATAGCTTTGGTGAGAATATCTGCATTTTGGTCTGCTG
Source organism: Gentiana macrophylla (assembly GCA_026214975.1). Taxonomy (NCBI): domain Eukaryota; kingdom Viridiplantae; phylum Streptophyta; class Magnoliopsida; order Gentianales; family Gentianaceae; genus Gentiana; species Gentiana macrophylla. Next base: position 102,597,725 of record CM047814.1, on the reverse strand, counting down.
AGGGAACATACTGGAGCTGGATAATCTTGGCATCAATCTTTTCCTTTAGGAAATGTCTGTCAATGTCCACATGTTTTGTTTTGTCATGATGGACTGGATCCTCTGCCATGCATAGTGCTGAGTTATTATCACAACAGAGTGTGATAGGTTCTTCAAGAGGTCATTGAAGTTCGAGTAAGTACTCTTTTGAGCCAAAGAGCTTCACAAATGCCTAAGACAAGTGCCCTGAGTTCACTTTCAAGATCGCTTCTGAACACGATGGGTTGTTTCTTGCTCCTCCAAGTAACAAGATTGCCCCATACATAGAAACAAGAGCTTTGTGGTCGACCTTCTATCTATGTGGCATCCAAATTGATCAAGATCGGTGTAGACCTTGATGGATCTATCAAGTAGACTTGGTGAAGTGTAACCCTTGGCCAGAGTAGACTTCAAATACCTCAAGATTCTATTTATCGCATCCCAATGTTGCTCAAGAGGGGCAATGCATGAACTGACTAACCAGATCGACACCATATGCAATATTAGGTCTTGTATGGGAGAGGTAGATGAGTTTCCTACAAGCCTTTGATATTGTTCTTTCCTGACAAAGAGTGTCACCATGTAGCAGGTATGACCTGGGGTCTACAGGGGATATAGCAGTTTGCACCCCAAAGATGCCGCTTTCCTTCAAAGCAGATCCAAGACATATTTCCTTTGGGAGACAAATGCCTTTGTTTGTTTCTTGCTACTTCCATGCCAAGAAAATATTTGAGAAAACCCAAGTCTTTCACCTGAAACACCTTTGCCAAAGCAGAGTCTTCAAATGTTGGATCTCGTGAGAGTCATCTCCAATGAGGATGATATCATCCACATAGACAATAATAATAGACCTCTTACGGTTGGTTGTCTTGATGAACATAGTGTGATCGAATTGCATTGGTGATATCCAGTGCACTTTGACCACGCTTGTTAATTTTCCAAACCATGCCCTTGGTGATTGCTTGAGCCATATAGAGATTTCCTCGGTTTGCACACCTTGCCTTGAGTATGAGGATTGATAAAACCAGGAGGTACATTCATATAAACCTCCTCGGTGAGGTCCCCATTTAGAAAAGCATTTTTGATGTCCAATTGGTGAAGAGGCCGACCAAGTTGGGACAAACTAGAGAGATCGAACCCTGACAGGTGTTGAGTTTTGCCACTGGTGCAAAAGTTTCCTTATAGTCAATGCCATAAGTTTGAGTGAATCCCACGGCTACCGATCCGGCTTTGTACTTGTCAATAGTGCCATCAAGATTGTATTTTATAGTGAATAACCATCTGCAATCGATCGTCTTCTTGCCCTATGGGAGAGGTGTCAAATCCCAAGTATGATTATCCGTAAGTGTTGTCATCTCTGCTTTTAACAAAGACCTTCCATTTATCATTTTGAAGGGCCTCTGAATATTTTTAGGAATAGAGTGAGAGTCCAGTCCTGTGAAAACATGGCAAAGGCGGAGATAACTTATCATAAGATAAATAAGAATGAATAGAGTGATCGATGCATGATCTCTTTCCTTCCTAAGAGCAATAGGCCTATCATCAATGTCAATGTCGCCAGTCGAGAGGATCTCATGAGATTGCCGAGTGTCGATGAGCTCGGGATCGGCGGGCTCGGGGTCGATGACTCTTGTTCGTTCAGGAGGTTGCCGAGGAGTATTAGGTGTAGAGAGAGTCGGTAGAGGGTACCGAAGTTCGATCTGCGAGGATCGATGGAGTTCTTGAGGTTAAGAGTTTGCTTGAGGAAGGGTTTAGGTCAATTTCAATCGAGTTTCCATCGTGAATGGCTCAAGAGGTTTGCTTTGTAATAAGGGTCCTTTCAAAGAATTTTACATCCATAGAATTGTAAAATTTCTTTTCAATAGGGAATAACACTTGTAACCTTTTACTCGCCTTTGCATAACCTAGGAAAATGCACTTGTGAGCTTTAGGATCAAGTTTACTACATGTTGAGCATGGATATACACAAACACAAGACAACCAAAGATCTTTGGAGGCAAATCGGGAAACAAGATGATGGCGAGGAGTGTGTGGTCGAGTAGGGTTTGGAGTGGAGTTTTGAAACCTAACACTCTGTTGGGAAGTCTGTTGAGTAAATAAGTTGCGATCAGTATAGCTTCACCCCACATATATTTAGGAACATGTGTGGTGAACATGATTGATCTGGCCATTTCCAGTGAGCACTGTTCTTTCTCTCTCAAAGAACCCCATTCTCACGAGGTGTTTCCACACAACTCTTGATATGAACAATTCCTCTATCTCACAAGAAGGTACTGAGATTAGACTCATAGTATTCTAGAGCATTATCGCCTTTAAGATCTTGACCTTAGTATCAAATTGAGTGGAGACCATATGATAAAATTCTTGAAAGATAGGGCCAACTTCAGATTTGTCTTTCATTAAAAACCCAAGTGTTCTGGTATGATCATCAATAAAGGTGACAAACCACCTTTTCCCTGTTATACTTTTCACCCTGAGGTCCCCACACATCACTGTGTATTAAGGTGAAGGGTGAGGAATGCAAATGAGGTAACTTAGCATACACATTTTGTAAGTTTAGCAAATTGACAAATATCACATTGAAGGTCATTCAGATTACATCCTTTAAACAATTCAGAGTTAAAGATTTTAAGTAACCAAAACTTGGATGTCCTAATCTATAATGCCATAACATGATATTGTCTAAAGTGCAGGAGCAGTCACGAGGCGATTCGGTCGATCTTGATCTTGTCTTGGCGAGGTTGACGAAAAACAATCCAAATATGAGTTTAGCCTTCCCAATCACTTCTGTGAAGTAGGATCCTGGAATGTGCACCGATTTTCCTTAAAAACAACAAATTCAATTCAAATCTTTAGTGAGTCTCTTGACGAGATATAAGATTGCAGATCTAAGTTTGGAACAAATAGGACATCCTGTAGGCATATCTTATTAGTGAGTTTAACATTTCCAACACCTTTTTTGCACGAGAGATAGATCCATCAATGAGCTTTAATGTTATGAATTTGGTGACAAGGCATATAGTTGGTTATAAGGTTTTTATTACTAGTCATATGGGAGGATGCCCTAAATCAACAATCCATGTTTCATTGCTAAGGAAGAGTAGAATTTACTTGTATGAGTATGAGTAGCAACATCAAGAGAGTGACTACCTTCCTTTTGTTGATTCAGAAGGCTTTGAATGCAAACAAACGAGCATTCATCCGGTTGTCATTCTCCTCCTCACCGATGTGTCTCGCCTTGACTTTCCCTCGATAGGTTTTGAGGTTTTGAGGAGTTAGGCTTGCCATGGAGCTTCCAGTGAGCTTGTCCTTGGTGTGATTTGTGCGTTTGCGGTGATCACGAACAGTTTTCGATTTTCTCGTGAGGCTTCTTGTATGTCTCAAAGAACCTCAAGACCTTCACCCGATCGTGCCAGGCGGCACCTTGATAGGGTTGTCGGTGAGTGGATTTCGTGAAGCATGACTTTTCTCCTACTTTCTTCATGTTTGACCTCGGCAAACATGGATTTGAGATTTGGAAGAGGTTTGGTGGCAAGAATTCTTCCTCTAACATCATCAAGAGTAGGATTCGATCCAGTGAGGAACCCGAATACTCTCTTCTTTTCTATGATGTCTTTATAAAGCGAAATCCTTGACATCATTCCATGAGTGAGTTTCTAACATATCTAAGTGTTGCCAAGCCTTAGATAGTTGATTGAAATATTGAGTTACTGAGATATCCCCTTGCTGCAAGTTTGAATCTGAGCTTCTAGTTCATATACCTCGGATGTATTATCCTTCTTGGAGTAAAGATCTCGGCATTATCCTGCATTTCTTTGGCGATATCATACATCATAAAGTTTTCACTTATCTCTTTTGTCATTGACCTCGTGAGGATGGTCATGAGTTGATTATTTGTTGTGTCCCATGCTTCAAAACCGGGTCGCCAAAGAGTGTGAGTTTTGTTCCGCATAAGTATCCCATCTTACTTTGTCCGAAATGTACATTTTCATAGACCTTGACCATAACAGAGATAGTTGTTACCATCAAGTCTATGGTTTGTATAAGAAGAGGAGTTGTCGAGATACTCCCACCACGAGGTCACTTGAGAGTCTGCTGAGGTTGAAGTAATGTCGGATGTGGAAGACATTCTTCAGAAATATGAGTTTTGCAGCGGAAAAGGTTAGAACACAAATGTCTCTGATACCATGAAGAGAGTTTGAGAATGTGTTAACACAAGAGTAAACTACAACTTGTTTTTTATTCATTGATAATGTGGAGTATATGTAGATACAATTGAGGAGTTTGAAAGGTCCTAGACAAGATAGTGACCTTTCATAGAAAAAGTAAAAGCTATAAACGAGGCTAGATGCTTTTTAGTCTCTTACATAATAAATGTCTATGACATAAAGTGAACTAGAGTAAAAGCTATGTCTATGAATAGAGTTTGACATATTAATTGTTTATATGTACTATAATTAATATGTCTCTTTATAAATAAATAAAGTGTACACAGACAATCCGGCACATGAGTTCAGCAGGTTCAGTACCCTGCTGAACCTCAGCAGACTTATCAGCATGCTGAATATTATCAGCATGCTGAATATTGCCACACTTAGGGATAAAGATAATGAGGAAAGATGGGTGTATATCATTGAGTCAATCTCATTATCTTGAAAATATCCTTAAAAGATATGGTCATATGGATCATAAGCCAGCATCTACATCCGTTGATCCTAGTATCAAGTTAATGAAAAATACTGGTAGATGCTACGACCAGTTACAATATGCAAGTGTGATTGGAAGTCTTATGTATGCCATGCATTGCACAAGACCAGACATTGCATATGCAGTTGGATTGTTATGTCGATTTACTAGTAATCCAGGAAAAGAACATTGGAACGCGGTTTCAAGAGTTCTGAGATATATAAAAGGAACAATCGATTACTGCTTACAGTATCGTGGTTTTCCCGCTATTCTTGAAGGATACAACGATGGAAGTTGGAATAACATAGAATCGAATTGTAAATTCACAACGGGATGGGTTTTTATCTTAGGAGGTGCAACTGTTTCTTGGTGTTCTAAGAAACAAACTTGTGTCTTAGATTCAACTATGTTAGCAGAATTTATTGCATTAGCAGATGCAAGTAAAGAAGCTGAATGGATAAGAAATTTGTTAATTGATATTCCATTATGGGACAAGCCGTCCCCAGCCGTAATGATTCATTGTGACAATCAGGCTACTTTATATTCAGTAGCAAGTAAGACTTACAATGGTAAGCAACGACACCTTAGTCTGAGACATCAGTCTATTCAGGGATTACTTAAGCAAGGAGTAATCACAGTTGACTATGTAGAGTCAAAGAGCAATCTAGCGCATCCCTTTCACAATAGATCGCTTAGAAAGATGATTGCAATAACATCGAAAGGAATGGGATTAAGGTCTATGAAACATTAGTTAGCTTTAATGGGAACCCTACTCATGTTTTGAAAAATAAACAGAGTTCAAAGGGTACAAACAAGTTAAAGACTAACTAGATCGATGCGCTAGAGTATTTAATAGATCCCATTCATAAAATCTTTAGTGTGAGTAATTACTGCATGGTAAAGGTTGAAATTAGTTCTTAATAAGTTCTGTCATTGGGAAAAGTGACTCGCAGTATCACTTTAAAAGAACTTACCTATGTGAATGTGAATGTCAGGCCGCTTTCTATGAGATTAGACCGTCTCTAGAGCATTCATGAATCTCGGGATGTACGCATGGCCATTAATGCGTTGGAATGAAGATACATTGTTTTTAACGGAATAGTATGTGTGATAACTCTGGTAACATCATGATAGGGTCCTTGGTTCAAGATTTATTCACCACAGCGCCCTGATGTGACTTTGAGTTGTTTACACTAAGTGGAAGTTCAAAGCCAAAAGCTACTTTTATTTATGTATGATTTCCTACGATGATGCTTAGTGTTATGGATTTTTGTAAACGAAACAAAAAGACAAGTAATAAAAATCCGGTTAGTCGCTCCAAGTGCAAAGCTTGTAGTAAAGCGGTTATGCCGGGTCGATCCCATGAGGAACGTGAGGTTTAATGCGTTTTTAAGTTTAGGCTAAGAGTATCACAGAACTAATGATTTCAAGTTTATCAAATAATGGGGAGAAAAAGGCGGGACGAACAAAGATCCACAATTCAAGATAATCGCATACGTGCTCTAAATTTCCTACGCATGCAAATCAACCAAGGTCAAAATTAACTATACTAAACGCAAATTACTAATATCTTAGATAATTTGTTTATCAACTTTATCAAAGATTGATTCTTCAAGCATGATAGGCATAAATTCTTTCGAACCTATTATTTAGATTAACAATTCGATAACTTTCGTTTCTCGACAAATTAATTAATCTGATTATTATTGCGTGATCTGGTATCATTCAACTATCGTTAAACGAATATCACAAGCTTTATCTATCGATGTCAAGCACGAAATAAACGCAATATAAATCTAACCTTTGTCGAAATAAACCGCAGAAAAATAAGAAAACCAGAACGCCTCTTGAATTGCTTCACCCGTTCGTCCAACCCAAGAGTTAAGCTACTCATATTAACTTTGAAATCAAAAGACTGTTTTGATTGTATTCGAAAACCAAAGGAAAAGACAAGCTGCTGCTGCTGTTTATTTATGAAAATCGACTATAGGTTGTGTGATGATTTTAGGGTTTGATACAAGCTGCTATATATAGATGAACTAAGACGGCTAGGTCAAAACTAAGTCGGTTGTGCTTCAGTCGGCGGTCGGACGCCCGCCCATTCTTCGAACGCCGCCTGCGCTCTATAATGAACTTCGAATCGGGCCGAAGCTTTCCTCAAACGTTAAATCGCCTAACGTCCAAATCTGCGTCAAACTTGCTTTGAATGTCAAATCTACTCACTGACGCTGCTTCAATGCTTTAAACGCCGTCCACTTTGGGCGCCGATCTAGACGCCAGATTCAATTTGTGATAGAATTTGGGTTTTCTCCAACCTTATCTTCAATCTTTCCATCTTTATCTCTTCGTCATCAATTAGCTCGAACTCTATCAACTTTTGATCATCTTTTTTTAGCCTCCAACATGTATCTACATCACATCAAAAACACCGCAAAGCGTAACACAATTCTAATAATCATAAAAATCATAATTAAAACATACAAATCCATCAACTTTGCGATTAACTCCTTAGCAACGTCATTTGCCCAATATTCCATTTAAACACGTGATTTCCATGCGATTAATACGAATGTCGGAGAAAACCTTATCAAATATAACGTTATAAAGCACGTAAATTCACCCTTTACAACTCCCCCACACTTAGCTTTTGCTCGCCCCGAGCAAAACAAAACAAGATAAAGGCTCGGAAAGAATATAGACATCTCAACACATATACCACATAGTCAATAAATTAGATGTTCACCCACGTGAGTGTGTGCATAGCCATAACAAACTTCCACTAAATCCAAACTTGAGGAACCCAAAGCAAAACTAGCTAATACCCCCTCGTAGAATAGCAATAAATGACACTCATAAGATGCACCCTACAAACGTGACATATCCCGGAAAATATGATCGAATGAATCTAGGGCCTTTCAAAATACTCGAGGATAATCCCTACATCATATCTATCGCTTTCTACTGGGGATAAGATAGAGCGATAACTAAGCCTTATATCCATTCCATACCAATTCTCTAGTTGATTTAACTATTTCACTCTAAACACACATTAGAAGAAGCTATTGCCCTCATAGTAGAATAGGACATTTCGAGATAATACCCTACCTTACTCCAATCATAAGGCGCTTTTTCCTAACCGTCGTGAGCTTTTAGTCATCATAGTGGAATAGGACTTACGTGGTAAACCCTACCACACTCAAATCATCGACTAGCTTCCGACACACCCATTTAACTTATTAATTCAACTTTTCACTTTGACAATAGCTACGTGTTACTTATCACATTCAAACGTCTAGATATTCACAAGATTATCTCATACTTGAACTAAATACAAACTATCATAATTCGCACGATATATACGTAGCACTAAGCACATGACTTATAAGAAAATCAAAAACTACTAATCCAAAACGGGGTATAACTTTATAACGTAGCTCATCATTCACTATGGCTCGTGAAAAATAAATTTTGGTGAAACAACTAATTCACTAAAAATATGGTATACAGCATCAATGACTATAACAAATCGAACAAAAACGTGTATTGCCTACTCGGGACAAAACAAAATTTTGAAAATTTAGCTCATTTTAGCATAGAAATAATATCATGTAAGCAAATGTATAGATACATACCGACTAAGCCCCTCCCCCACACTTAAAAGTTCAACATGCCCTCATGTTGTGCAGAAAGTAAAGAAAGAAGGAACTTAGCTATTTGCGCGTAGAAAATCGAGATGTTGGTCAGGCCGGAGCATGAAAAGAAACAACGCCCGCAAAAGCGCTGGAAACAACGTCCAAATCGAACTCAACCGAGAGCTCGAAAAAACTAGATCTGCACTACTCGAGAAACCAGAAATACCTCGGGGGAACAATGGGGTATAATATCGCAACAATGAAAATGGTAATAAATCGAAATCGAATAGACAAAAGAACCATCGGTAAGCATACAAAACAGTGATCATAAAGTTGATACAAATCAAAACAGAATGTCGGGATGCCTTATGGTTTACATGATCCGTAAACGTAGAAAATGAAAAGTACAGTATCATGAAAGTGCAACATGAAATCAGAAAAATAAGAGATAAAGCTCAAGAAAGGCCCGGAGTAGGCTCACCGGAGGAGGAACAATGAGAATCGGCGGCAGTAGAGTAGGTCGGTGGAGGTACAGCAGCCCGTAGACGCCGTCGATGAAGGTGCGGTGTGTGTAACCGGGCGATGCTTCCCAGTGAGTCTCTCCTCCGCAACCTCCTCATCATCAGGCTCTTTCTCCGCCTCAAGCACATCGGCAATAACTCGCTCGATCGCGATCGGAAAAGACGAACTCCGTATCACTCTCCTTGAAAATCTGCATATCCTCGGTTTCTTGCCCTCCACAATGCACTTCAAAGACGCACATCATGTTCTTCTGCGTCTCCTGGATATCAGTCATCCAATCTCGTAGATCGTGTCCATGCTTGTGCGAGCCCTCTCCGCAGAGATAAACTAGACAAGGAGGGAACCGGAGGTGGTGCCGAAGCGAAGAACCAGGCTCACGGGTCGCCTCGGTCTCACCCGTGGCGGAACTTTCTCTCTTTGAATACCTCTCGGTTCTTAGGCTTGTGATCCCGCCTATACTCCGCACTTCGCATCGATGCATATCTGATGAATCAAGTGGGGGACAATCAAGCTCCGCTTGTAATTTTTCTGACTAGACACCAACTCATCATATATCGCTTGTCCAACATCGACATTTAACTTGAAAACCAAAGCATACATCATCCCAAGATCGCCTATGTGAAAGTGTGTCAAATTATTCTTCGGCGCAGACTGACTGGATGAAACGGCAAGAAACTCTCAATCTTCGACCACGCCGTAGTAACAATCTCCTTGCGATCGCCGCCTGGCCTAAGTGTCCATGCAACATCGGGCAAACCGTCAACCTCAACTCCTCCAACGGGTCTTGTCCCGCATCCCGCCTCTCTTAATCTCGCCTTTATAATCCAATCCTCGAAAGCCGCCAAACCATATTTTGCATTAATGACTTGGGGCGTAAACGGAACTTTGACACCCCTCACCATCACCACACCCGTATCCAAGTTGGTTTCTGAAAAGTTGGCATAAAATTCTCTAACCAAAGAATCATTAACCGGAGTCGTCGGGATTTTCATCAAAGCGTCCCATTGCTTATCCTTCAACAGATTGCACAAAAGAGGGTCCACATTTGTCTCCAACACCGCCTTTCGATCAACATATTTCTTGCAAAGTAGTGTTTTGTGTAGACCTCGTGTGCTTTTGGATTGACAAATCTACGAGGCAAGGGTATAGTAATCACTGCTGGCCTCACTCTCTTTCTAGGATTGTGCGCCTAGGTTCGATCTCTTCGTGCGGGCGGCGTTTCCTCCGTAGCCTCGGCTCTGAGAGGTGCTTCCCCCGATGGACCCTAGGCCTCCGTGACTAAAGGAGTATCATCGTCCGTCCTCGAGTCCGAGGTGGATTCATCTCTTAAGGTTGTCCTAGTTTGGGTGGCTCTAGGGGGTTGCTCCCGAATACTCACACCTCGGTTAGGGTCTAAATTAGAAGGGTCATCATCCAAACGTTTACGTTTGCCCGATTCGACAACCTTCTCTTTACCAGGCCTCTGCTTAATGACTGCTTTCTTCACCATATCAACCTAAATGGCTAAACCAACCGATTCACAGCAACAAGGGTTACCCGTTTATCATCCAAAGCGGGATTTCAAACCAACCGAACCACAATCATCACCCAACAACCCATTCATCATCCATCACACACCATACCACCATAACAGATCAAAAGGAAACAAGAAAAACAGAAAAAGAGACGAGTTAAGATGGTATTCAAGTGAGCGAGCCGACCCAAAGATCGAACTTGCCAAAAACGTGAATTAAACCCAGAGAAGTTGTTAGGAACTTACCAAGTAGGATGAGTAGATGTTGATTGAGGTGAAAATCGGTCCAAACAACGCAAAAATATCGTCCAAAATCGAAATTTTCCTCTCAAAGAGTCGGATCGCAATGGGTCCGATTCGCCAATAATATCGTATGCGTTGGTGGATTCGGTGGTGAGAATCAAAGAGAGGGGGTGAAAAGCGGCTGTAGCACTTTGAATCGCTCGATTTGGTCAAGAATTCTTGAATTTAGGGCAAAGGAGAGGAGAGCAACCGCTTTTGCTTTTGAAAATTCTCGAAAAGTGAAAGTTCATTCGAAGGAGGGTATATATAGACAGAGTATGGACGCTGTCTCAACTCAGCCGGACGGGCGTCCACTGGAGAATTAGATGAACTGGACGGGCGTCCAGTTTAGTAGACGCTCGTCTGAGATTTTGAATCACATACAGGATTGGAGGGAGATTATCGGACGAACGTCCAGGCCCAGTGAACGTTCGTCTTAAAATTAGTCATGCTGGACGGGCGTTCATACTTATGGACGGGCGTCCAGTGAGGCTTAAATGCGAAAATCATACAATTCCATACAACTTAAATTCAAAAGTGCATCTTCTTATTAACCTAATTAAGATTTTAAAAATACAACTGCAAATTAACAAAGTACCATCAAAACAAAAATAGATAAGTAACAGTGGTTTGCCTCCCACCCAGCGCTTTCATTTTACGTCGGGGCTCGACGGAGGTAAAACTAACTAAGAGGTCACTCGATGCGCAGAGATCTCGTCCCCACCCACTACGCGAATGAGACGTCGAAGCATGTCGATAGCCGGAGGAAAATCGAACTCATCCCGCAAACACCAATCCTCACCACCTACCTCAAGACTCTCGAAATGCTCAATCCCCGACACGAGACTGCAATCCGTCACAAGATAGAATCATTAAGTATCTTGTACGGACGCCTTATTGCCTCCTCGCAACTCCTCCTCGATCGTGAAATCGCTGCCTCCCGAACAAGGTGGAACAATGATAACGTATGTGATGGTCTTAACCTGAGTACTAATATCAAAATCTACATGAAGAATTATAGTGCCTCCTGGTCCATCATCTACTGTGATCAGCGGGATCCGACTAATGAGTGGAAACTCCTCAGGGCGAACTCCGTGAAGATCCATAACTAGAAAGCAAAAACTGACAGATAGACACATAAAAGCTTAGTAAAACTAACTAAAATAACATACGAAAGCAAAAAGAACTAAGAAAAACTAAAACGAGATTTGATATCTAGGATGCCTCCTAGTGGCGCTTTTGGTTTATGTCGTTAGCTCGACATTCAATTCAGGTCTAACCCGGGTCGGGCCACTTTGGCTTCCTGCCGGTCATCTCAGCAACAGCATTCTTAACAAAATTAGGTCTACAAAAACAGCAGTGCAGACTCGGGATTCGTCCCAACCATTTTTCCCAGGCCTGCCTGATCTTCTGTCTGACTGGAGATCTCTTCCGTACTTTATGCTTCTTCAAATCCATTTCCTTCCAGTATTGTTCCATGTCCCAGCTTCCGGCAAAAGCTTCAGCTGGTGATTCAGTACTATCATCAGAGAATAGGTCTGGGGAGAACTCATCGCAGTCATCGACTCCTGAAGCGATACAACTTAACAAATCAATGAATTTAACTACCTCGGGTGATTCCTTCGGTTGGCCAATGTAGTGTTTGCATCGTTGACCATTGACCTTGAAAGGCTGATCACCAATCCCCTTAAGTTCCAAAACGCCGCTAGGAAAGACAGACAGACCTCAAATGGACCGCACTAACGCGTCCCGAGCTTTCCCGGAAAAGATGCACTGAATTGTATAACAATACCACTTCGCTGCATGAAACTCCTTTTCTTTATCTTTTATCATGAAGTAATTTCATCCTTTCCTTGTCGATCCGTGAATTCTCATAAGCTTGGAGCCGGAGCTCGTCTAATTCATGTATCTCTGCTGGAGCCTACGTTCTCCGCAAGCTTGGGAGTCGAAGTTTAGGAACTTAATTGCCCAATAGGCTCTATGCTCTAACTCCACCGGCAAATGACAGGCTTTCCATAAACCATTTGGTATGGTGATGTACCCATGGGGTTTTGTAAGCGGTCCGTAAGCCCACGATATCATCCGTCCGGTTTGAGACTCCAATCTTTACGATGCGATCGTTTTCTCGAGGATTTTCTTGATGCTCGACATTACTCGCTCAACTTGCCCATCGGTCATAGGGTGATATGGTGTGCCACTTTTATGCTTAACACCATACTTAGCTAGCAAGTATCCAGGGGTTTATTAATGAAGTGTGTGAAGGATGCGGTTCTTAGATCTAAACGAGTTAGATCTATGCGCAAATGGATGGATCACGATTTATATATCAAAATACATAATTAAAGGACTTAAGTACTACAAGGGGTTTAAGATTATGTTACCAATAACGGGAAGAGTCGCCTTGATCTTCCGATGTGTTCTCCAAACGGCGGTTGGTGGACACCCTTCTTGATACACAAGCCTCCTTGATATGCAACACCAAGAAAAACTCAAAGTTTTTCTTCTACTAAAACCCTAGACAAGAAAAAAAAACAATTTTTCTCTCTTTTTATGGTGATGTGGTCGAAATTTACAATGCCATCTACACTTGGAATAACTCTCCTTTTATAGAGAGTAAATCCTTAGTCTCCAAGTTTTAATTAATTAAATAATTAATTAATTAAACAAAATAAAAGATATTTTCCTTAATGACTAATTGTGACATGTATTGACCAATAGGAAATCAAATAACAAGTCAACCAACCAATCATATAACAAGAATATCTTTTATTTTCCATATCACCAAAAATTAATTCTTGTGATAATTAAGGAGGATATAGGCCACACTTAGGGTTTAAAACCCACATAAAATGTCTTTTATGTGTATTATATTATTTAGCCCAACTAAATAATATATATGCATATCAATTAATTAGCCCACCAATTAATTATTATCGAGGCCCAAGTAACAAGATTACTAGTCCAAATTACGTAAGCCACATCGGGGACCATGGACTATAACCATGAGCTCAATAATTAATTATTCATCGAATGTAATAAGTACATTAATTATTAATTCCGGGATTACGCCACCATAAACCCGAATCGAACTCTGCCCGATTACAGATGTATACTTATACTCAACCCATGTAGAGTGAATAAGCGTCCATTGATATAATCACTACATACGGATTAACCCTCCATAGATCGTCCCATTACGAGTGGGAAGTCTCCGTGAACCCGACTTCGTAATATCTTATCCTTATTTACCATTAACCCCTCGATGATCAATTAGCACACATATCCGACTAGTAGCTAATTAGTCAAATGTGAACTCCCGGATCGATCACTTTCTTAGGGCTAACAAACAAGGGATCGTCTCTCTACTTCCCGTAGGAAGGAATGGATTCCATGTCCGTGAAAAATGTAACTACTCACTCATCCTGAGATAGTGCCAATGAGAAGTGGCTTGGAACACATATCTAAGTGAACCGTAATTAACACATCAAACACTACCCCGGACAAGCGAAGATCCTCGTGATCACCTCGAGGATTAAGGTTGATCCATATATGATCATCTAATGATTTAATAAGATTCCTCGATTACGGAATTATACCGAGAAATTCAGATTAAATCGGTCCAAATTATATGAATGCCATCATATATAAATGCCCCACGTAGGTACCCTCTACCGACAAACCGGATAAGACTATCACACCCTAAGGTGTTCTCGGCGCATTATTGGTGTTTTAATCAAGAGACCATAAACTCGATTAAGTTCACCACGGACTAACAGCTTTAAGCATATCTCCACTAACTCAATCCTCACGTGTAATCCATACACCGAGTTAAGTGGTTACATACGATATATACTTAGGGTTTGCAAAGATGTATTACTTTACAAGCACAAAGCAAGTAATAAGGTGAGATAAAATCATCATCCATTACTAAAAACAATTACACAAATTGTCTTTCGGGCACTACACCTAACAATCTCCCACTTGCACGAAATGACAAGTAATGATTGTTTTAGAGCACACCCTTTCTCATCTTATTCACAACACTCTCCCACTTGCTCTAAAAGCGATTGAGACATATCCATCAATGCCGTAGCCTCCAAGCACTCGACTTGGTACACTCGATTAGCTAGGTTGTCGACTGAGACGATCTTTAGGATTGAAACGTTGTCGGTCCTTCCAATCAGCGGTACTCTCTCTCAACATGCTTTTGACTTCTTGTGACCGAAGATCCTTCTAAGCTATCTCTTCACTTGCTTTTCACGATATCGGCTTATCGGACACGGAATTACTCCTGCACCAAAAGGAAATTCTAAGCACTATGAGTAAACACTGAGCCCGAGATCAACTTAATGATCATCCTTAATCTGACTACAAGTCAGAATCAGTGTAATCAACCATATTCAAGTTTGCACCTGAATATACAAGCATATGATTCCTCGTTCTCTAACGATACTTGAGGACGTACTAAACCGCTACTTATTGCTTGAATCCAAGATTCAACTGCAATTGACTCGTTTTAAGCTTACTTGCCCTTATCCCAGAGAGACTTTATCCCATTTTCTCTTTATCCGAAGATTTGGAGAATCATTCCTGAGAGGTAGGGTAGGACTACTCTCGATGAATGCTGCAACCGTATATGCATAATCATCTTATTCAATAAGATCGGTGGGATAGCCAATGACTCATTCTCGTGAATTTGACCGAATCAGATTCATAGAACATAGTCCAATTCTCTCATCCAGAGAATCTTGGCGTGTCAGTTTCCGACTTCAGATAGCACACCCATGTTGTTTCCAACTGTTTTAGTGTTATCATTTATGAACACTAATACTACTACTATATTACCAATATTGATATCCACTTTCTGAAAAACTTATCAATATTTTGGTCAAGTCCACCTATTTTAAAACATGTGACTTTTAAATGACCGAGAGGTTCTCTTAAATCCACAAAGGATATAAGCCATGGCAGGAGCCTCCTACCAAAAGTTCTTTACTGAATGAATTAAGATATCGTTAGTCTCGCAAAAAAGGTCTTGGGAATCACCCCTATCTTCGCTTTGTAACGAAATGTTATTCATTCTTAGCTAAAACCTTCTGCTCTCGAATGAATTCAGATTCCGTTGTTCGGCAAGAAAGTCTCGAGGAATCACCCCTATTTTCGCTTAACGAAATCTAGCAAGACCGAGTGGTGAGAGAGTTCAAGGTCCGGTTAACTCTCTACTTTCTCTCCTAGCTTGTCTCTCTCACTAGACCCGAAGGTCATGGTGAACAAGCTATGTTACCCTTCAAAACTATTACCCTTTCCGATTGAAAGGAAACTTAGTCATTGTTCCTTTGAGATAGTGTTCCTAGACTCGGGAGATAGGAATCACCCTTAGCCATCATGTCGGGTCTTATCTCTAGGATATATGCACTAATTAATAGATATTGAAAGGCCGCTTATCTTAATACGAAACCTTTTACCTTTAATAGTTTTAGATGTGTTATACTTATTCACTTTTCTTAGTGGTTCGACTTTATCAAACAAAAGTCCGAGTCTTGGATTAAGTACTACAAATGTCATATTCACTTCTATGAGGCAACAATATATCGAGTTGAAAGTGAATCCATTTGTTTCAACGAATGACCATAAAACGTAAAAATAAATTTTTCGTGATATTCAAGGATAGAATCCAAATTCATTTCCTTATATCACTCCCACTATTCTAGCCAAAATTCGCGCCTGTTACTCTATTAATCGTTAATGCACAACTTCCTTGTTCTTCCAAAGAACTAAGCTATCGAGTCAAGTTACTCGGTTATGAAAGTCGCTAAGGATTCATTGGTTAGTGATCCGAAATCACTTTCCTTATCCTATACTTTCTTTAATTAATGTTTCGGTTTAGCCTCAAAACTTCAGTTAAGATAATTAACTCTTATAGACATTCTTTCCCATTCTTAACTTTCCTTAAAATGAAATAGTCTTGAACTAGCAGTTCGTATGAGTAGACACTACTCGTGAACTGTGGGATGTCTAATGAAAGCGTTACCCAGTGGAACTAATTTTCTAAATTAGAAAAACATAAGACAAAAGCTCCCACTAGTTTATCGGTTCCAAATACCGTCTAACTAGCGACACTTTAATTTACGATTCTCCAATTTTTCTATTAGAAAATTTCTTGTGTAGACACTACACCATTAAAATTCACTAGAAGAATTTTATCGCCCCAATCATCTTTCAAACTAACTATGGTTGTTTCTCGCTACACTTTGAGTGACAAATGAAAGGACATGCCTATTTACATCACTTAAGTTTTGAAGGCTTCAAGATAAATATCTCTTCCAAAAATTAATCGCATGTGAGATTAATAAATACAACGTTCTAGTTACTTACCACTTTTTAACGAAGTCATTACTAGTCAATTTTACACTAGCGGTTTAGCACCTTAGAGAGATATATATATGATTTGTAAATAAAATTGATGAAAAAATAAATCCAAATCGAGACACTACTAAAATTTTAGGAACATAAACTAAGTACTTATATAGTCTATCCTACCGTTCCAAGGATTTAATCTTACGCCTTAGTGCGCCTTAGGGTAGGCCAAAGAGGTTTCGATTAATATTGAAGATCAACTTGAATCGAACATCTCATTCGTGACCGTCAATCACCTTTCCTTTTTCATTGAGGTATTACCAAAATACTTTATGAGTGTGACCCACTGTTTTGAGATCTTTAGATAGACCCGAGTGTGCCGCCTGGGTCGGTCGGTGACCCGACAGTACCCAAAATCCTATCCTTTCGAGACCAAGCCTTGAATTTTGATAGCGGTGAAGGCCTTCCTTAGGGAGGCGGTCCAGTGCGGCACGAGGCGTCACCATTTTCTCACGTTGCTTGTGTCAACAGTGAGGCCGTGGGGTCGTTGTCGCCTCTCCGCTCCCACTCAATATTTTGAAAAAGTGGTGGGTTTCTTGATCACGTTTTGGACTTGATGTTACATTAAGGAACAATAAATCATAGGCCCGAATGTTGTCGGTTATGTGGGCTAGCCCACCCGACCTATTCGTTAGAACATATGTGGCGTCCGGACGGGTCAAGGCTGGGAGAGAGGTCTCATGAGCCGTAGTGGCTCTTCGGATGGCTCGTGTTGCTGCACTTCGCAAAAACGCCACACGTGGAGGGTGAAGTCGATTGAGCCGTAGCTACCGTTGACCACCCAACCGTGGTTAAACCACTTTCGAACCTGCTTGCCCGTGATTATCCAATCCTTAAACATCAAACTTTCACGTAGACACTACGAACAAAAACGTAATCTGCGTCTTGGTAAGGTGGAATTCACCGAGAATCCAACACCTTAACCACGAGGTTTGAGATTTTACTCTTATGCTTTGATTGAAAAAACCCGTGTTCCTTGGTTTTACCTAATTAGTTTCTAATTAATATCAAACAATTAATTAAAACTAATTTCGTGTTTTATACATGCCTAACTAATTCCTCGAATTAATTTCTACATGTATGCATATGGAGTGGAATTCATGATATGATGCATGTCATGGCAATTTTCCGGTTCTACACATACAATCTAAACATGTATACTAGTGCGGGAAAATAAACATCGAGATGATTAGATTGGCGCGCGTATCTAATCTATTAAGAAAATAAAATTAGAAACCCTAATCTGTAGCTGTTCAAAACTTGGACTATCGGCAAACCAAACGAACTCAGATTGCAAACGAAAATCTCCAGATCTGTTCTTCATTCCTCGGGCTTCAATATGGACGGTTGGATCGGAGCTTTGACTTGTCAATTTTCTCCAGTGACCGCCCAACTTGCTGCTGAATCTGACTTTTACAGCAGCGCATCAATGACTTCTCGAGGCCGATCGGGGATCAAGATGAATCCCGATCGTCCTGAAAATTTTATCTCACGTCCAAAACTCCATGATTATCGATCTGACCGGTCGGATTTTAATTTGAACGGTCCAATTGTTCCCAGAAAATCGAAGAAGTCACAGTTAGGGTTTCTGTGAATCCTGCGTTTTTCTGTTACAGCAGCCACTTCGCAGCAACGAACGGAAACCCAAACGGACTCTGATCGACGCCAAATTTTGTGGGATTGTTCATCAAATTCCAATCTTGATTCTGACCGGAGGATCTTCGTTTTAACGGCTCAAACAACGGAAAAACAAAAATACTAAACAGCTAATGTACAGATCTATTTACAGGAAATTAAACTTGCAATAATAAATAAATTACATAATTTCACTATCTTTATCATATGAACGAATTTTCATCGTTTATATGAGCTTTACTGATAGATCTAACGAAAACGCGCGTGTAAAATATCACCTACATGCAATCGAAGAGTAAGCTTGATAAAAGTTTTAATTAATTAAATAATTAATTAATTAAACAAAATAAAAAGATATTTTCCTTAATGACTAATTGTGACTTGCATATCAATTAATTAATTTCCATTAATTAATTATTATCGAGGCCCAAGTCATAGGGTGATATGGTGTGCCACTTTCGATCACTTTCTTATGCTTAACACCATACTTAATTATACTAGCGAAATCTATATGAATGCCATCATCCGTAGGTTTATTAATGAAGGTGTGTGAACCTTCATCGATCGTGGCATATCTCCACTAACTCAATCCTCACGTGTAATCCATACACCAGGCCAAACCACAAAGCGTAGTAAATGTTTTTTACTTACACAAATTGTCTTTCGAAAATTTCATGAACCTTCATCTGTCGAGGCTTTGTGTATGTTTTTCTTGAAATTTCATCATTGGAGTTAGTTGGCGATGACTTCTACCCATTTAGAGACATAGTCTACACAGACGAGTAATGTATTTATTTCCGCATGAAGATGGAAATGGTCCCATAAAGTCTATTCCCACACGTCAAACACTTCGCATTCCAATATGGGTTGAAGTGGCATATCATATCGCCTGGTCAAAGTACCGGTTCTCTGGCATCTATCACAGCCTTTGCAGAAGGCTTCCGTATCTTTAAAAATCCTGGGCCAGTAGAAACCGCATTGAAAAATTTTGGCAACGGTCTTCCATGCATTAAAATGACCGCCAAGTGGGGCCACTATGACATTGCTCAATAATATCCCGTTGCTCACATTCAGGTACACACCGGCGGAGTAACCCATCCTTGCAGATCTTGAATAGATATGGTTCTTCCCAGACGTAGTACTTCAAATCATAGAAGAACTTCTTCCTCTCCTGATAGGAAAATTCGGGATTCAAATAGCTAGAATGAAGGTAATTGACAATCGAAGCATACCAAGGGAGTCGGGGTTATGGACATCCATATTCATGACGCCTCGGGGATAATAAAGATCAATGTCCAAAGGATCTTCCTCAGCTACTGGTAGTACTCTCGAAATATGGTCCGCTACGGTGTTTTCACTACCCCTTATGTCCTTGATGTGAACATCGAATTCTTGTAGTGTAAGAATCCACCTCAGCAGCCTTGGTTTAGCATCCTTCTTGTTCATTAAGTAACGCAATCTCGCATGATCACCCATACAATTACCTTGGCACCAAGCAAATAGTCATGAACTTATCCATGGAAAACACAACCGCTTAAGCTTCCTTTTCCGTAGTGGTGTAATTTGCTTGGGCTGGATTCAAGGTGTGACTTCGCATCTGAGATAGGTTGGAATTTACCATTAACCTCTCGTCCTAATACAAAGACCCACAGCGTAATTGGAGGCATCACACATCGATTCGAATGGTATGTTCCAATCCGGAGAGATCGTGATAGGCGGAGGTCAAACGCCGTTTAAGCTCTTTGAAGGCAACTTGACAATCATTATCGAAATTGAAGGTGACGTCATCCTTCAAGAAAGTTGATAAAGGTTTCGATATTTTTGAAAAATCTTTTATGAATCTCTCAGTAGAAACCCACACGACCAAGGAAGCTTCTTACTTCCTTCGTGTTCCTGGGTAATTCATCTTTTCAATAGTCTCTACCTTAGCTTTATCAACCTCTATGCCTTAAGCGGAGATCTTGTGACCTAAAACGATTCATTCGGTTACCATCGATGGCACTTTTCCCAGTTGAGAATCAAATTCTTCTTTACACACCTCTGCAATGCTTTCATCTAGATTTTTAAGATACCCCATAAATGATGTGCCAAATACCGAGAAGTCGCCCATGAACACCTCCATGCACTTCTCTACAAGCCCATCAAAGATAGCCAAAGATACATCTTTGAAAAGTGGTGGTGCATTACAAAGTCCAAAGGGCATTCGCCTTATAGCGCGAAAGTACCATAAAGGGGGTGAAGGTTGTTTTCTCTTGATCTTCGGGTCAATAGGGATTTGGAAGTAACCTGAGTAACCGTCTAGAAAACAATAGAATTCATGCCCCGCCAAACGCTCCAACATTTGGTCTATAAACGGGAGTGGGAAATGGTCTTTTAAAGTTACCTCGTTTAGCTTCCTATAGTCTATCTGCACTCACTACCCGATGACTAATCTAACACTACCTCTTCACCTTTGTCATTCTTTTCGATTGTAATGCCTCCTTTTTTGGTACAACTTGAGTGGGGAGACCCAATCATTGTCGACCATCGCATAAATAATCCCCATATCTAATAGCTTAATGATCTCTTTCTTCACCACTTCTGCATGTGTGGGTTTAAACGCCTCTGTGGTTGTCTTATACGCCTCGCTTCTTCTTTCTTATTTTATGCATACATATGTCGTGAGATTCCTCTTATATCTCATATCCACAACCGAAAGCTCTCGCATTTTTCTTTAGAACTTCGGTTAATTCAAACTTTTCTTCTTCCACGATAGTTTAGATGAGATAATTAGAGGTAAGCGCTCACCTTCTCTCAAGAAGATATACTTCAAATGCTGAGGTAGCGGTTTGAGAACAAGGTCCTCAGCGGTTCCTCTAAGTCGGTCTTGATTCCCCCTGTTTTAGATCCTCCTTGGTGATAGGGTCAAAAACTCTTGCCTCAAGCAAGTCGACTTCTTCCGAGGAGAAAGAGTTCTTTCAGAGAGCACCGAGTCCTCTTCAAGAAGGTCTTCTCATAGGCGGCCTCTAGCTCGTCTAGGGTGTAGTCTGTGAAATCATCTAACGTATCAAGCACAAAGCCGGAGGGGTTTTCGGAAGGTGATCTAAGGGCTTTAACTACACCAGTAGCGTACTTTCCTCATCTCCAACACGTAGGTGACAAATCCGCATCGCAATCTATAGTGGCTCTAGCAGAGTAGATAGGAAGGGGTCGCCCTGGGAGGAGGGGGTATCTTCTTCTTTAGTGTCTAAGACATACCAATCAACAGGAAATGTGAATTTGTCTACTTGGACCGTAAGGTCTCAAGCACTCCGTTGGCTCTCTTGAAAGATCTATCTGCAAGTTGGATGCTTATGGATGTAGGTTCCAATAGATGGTCAAGGTGCGATCTCTTGCATGAGGCAGATAGAGACATCAAACTAATGGATGCTCCTAAATCACACAGAGAATTTGGGAAGCTTAATTCTTTGATTTTCGAGTTAAGACAAATTTTCCGGATCGCTGCGCTTTTTAGGAATTTCTCCGTCAATGATAGCGAGCATTCCTCTCCCAATCTTTTCTCCATTTCGCCTAACTTCTTCTTTGAAGAAACAACATCCTTCACAAACTTGGTGTACTTAGGCATTTCAACCAATACCTCGGATAAATACAAATTTACTTGGGTGTTTCTTAATAGGTTGAGTACTTTGTCATACTTCTTGTCTTGAGATAAGGGGATGTTGTGCTTCCTTGGTGGGAACGGAGCTTATTCAATCCGTGTTCGAGAATACTTTCTTGGTGGAGGAAGCTCAGATGCAGCCTTTGTCTTCAAGATCCTTCCACCTTAACACTTTTTCGATCTTTTTACCCGTCGTGGATCCCTCTCACTGAGTGACTCTCTCAGTTCATTAATTCGGTTCTCACTCACCCGAGATCCTTCTCCAAACCTCGATCTTATTTTCATCTTTCACTCATCCAAGTCGTGGATCACAGATCTTCCCTCCTACCGAATCAAGGGGTAGGAGGGTTTACTCGCTCCCTCAGTTCCATCTATAACTAGGTTGTTGCAATTGTGTACCGGACCTCAAATTCATAGCATTGGACTCCTCTTGTCCATAGGAAGTAATGGGCGCGAGCTCGAATGCGATGGTTTGTTCTTGCCTCGGCTTGGGCGCATGCCCACCTTGGATTCTTTTTCGTAAAACTCGGTAGTGACCTTGGGTCCAGCGGCTAATTGTTCAAATGATTTGCCCTAACTGCCTTTCTAAGTTCTTCATCGCCCTCTCTTTGCTCTTCATACTCGCCTCGTAGGGCGCACCATAAGTGGAGGAGTCCCGATTAGGTGTGTTTTGCAAATGAGTTTTGATTAGCTTTTGGTTGAGAATTTGAACTTTGACTCGAGTTGGGGTTCCGGTAGTAGGCATTGCGAGAGGTATTCTCGTCCCGAGTTTTGAGCGCGGTTTTGGTCATAACCATAATTTCTATTCTCGTTGTAGTTTTGACCTTGAGAGTTATTCGGTTCGAAAATCTCTGGTGTTCTTTGGCCGTAAGAATTGTTTCTCTCATGTCCACCATTCAAGGGGCATGTTGCGTAAATGTGACCTCGGCCCACAGTATAGCAATACGTAATCATACTTGCCTCGTTTGTTGGGCGGCATTGGCTTGAAAGCCGGGGTAGGAGTGTATTGACAATGGTCACCGATGTGACCATCGATAACAATTATCACACGAGAATACTTGTGCATTCTCACGGAGCGAGGGTGATTTTGATTTTTAGTCATGGTCAAAGCGTAAAGTTGAGCTGCAGGTCGCAATCATTTGACCATGATTCTGTTGTTGACTTCTTCAATTTTTGGTGCAAAGCAGGAGTGTCGGCGATTGATACGTAGGTGCATAGTTGTACCTAGCTATATCTTCAAATAACTCCCACCCTTGTCGTGGGGTTTTTCAAGAAGACTCCTCCAGGATGAGGAGTTGACCATCCCTTTAGTGGACTCATTTAGACCATCAAAAAGTATGGACCTTCCTCTGCAAATCCATTCCATGATGGGGCACTTATTCAACAAAATTTTGAAGCGCTTCCATGCTTCAAAGAAAGATTCATCACTCGGTTGATGAAAATTTGAGATCTCGTTAAGACATTGAGTGTCTTAGACGGGGGGAAATATTGGGCTAAAAATTGACTTTCAAGCTGGGCCCAAGTTTGGATAGATTCAGAAGGGAGAGATTTAAACCATTCCATTGCTTCTCCACGGAGTGAGAATGGAAATAGTTTTAGCTTAATGATGTCTTGGTGACATCCTTAATGCGAGTAGTATCGCATATACCCGTAAATACATAAAGATGCGTATAGGGGTTCTCGAGATTGATACCCATAGAAAGTTGATGCATGTTGCACCATTTGGATAAGTGGCTGGCCTTATCTCAAACGGAGTCAGATCGTCGGTAGGGATAACTACAAACCCGAACGAATATTAACATCACCGGGAGTGGCATAGTCCGCCAGTACGGTTGGCCTTGAGCCATTGAGGCAATAAATTCTTCCTCAAAGAAGAGGTTAGATAAGAAATTTTCTTCGTAAGAGTTTTCACTGGTCTCTTCGATTTCCTCTTCGGAAATTGGAACGGGTTCGGGACTTTTCGTTTACGGTTCACTCGAACTACGCCTCGCTCGAGCTCAGGCTCAAAAATAATCGCCCTTGTTTACTTCGTGTTTGCATGCAACGGAGTCAAACTAAGAAGGGACAGAGAAATAAAAGAAAGGAATCAGGAAGACGGACGGGCGTTTAGTGACACAAACGCTCGTTCGTCTAGCAAAATACCTGAACGGGCGTCCAAATATTACGGACGCTCGTTTGAGTGAATAAAAATAAAATCGGATCGAAAATTTCCAGTGGACGGGCGTCCAAGATTATGGACGCTCGTCTGGTACCGGAAGAACAAGAACAGACGCAGAAATTGCAGAAATCAAAAAGGCTACTAAGGGAGAACCTTAAACCCTAACTAAAACAGCAGCGACTGATCTACCTAAACCTTATGCTAAAAACACATAAAACCGTGCCAAGTTCCCCGGCAACGGCGCCAAAAACTTGTTATGGATTTTTGTAAACGAAACAAAAAGACAAGTAATAAAAATCCGTTAGTCGCCTCCAAGTGCAAAGCTTGTAGTAAAGCGGTTATGCCGGTCGATCCTACGAGGAACGTGAGGTTTAATGCGCTTTTAAGTTTAGGCTAAGAGTATCACGTAACTAATGATTTCAAGTTTATCAAATAATGGGAGAAAAAGGCATTTAACAAAGATCCACAATTCAAGATAATCGCACAGGCTCCTAATTTCCTACGCATGCAAATCAACCAAGGTCAAAATTAACTTATACTAAACGCAAATTACTAATATCTTAGATAATTTGTTTATCAACTTTATCAAAGATTGATTCTTCAAGCATGATAGGCATAAATTCTTTCAACCTATTATTTAGATTAACAATTCGATAACTTTCGCTTTCTCGACAAATTAATTAATCTGATTATTATTATGGTGATCTGTATCATTCAACTATCGTTAAACGAATATCACAAGCTTTATCTATCGATGTCAAGCACGAAATAAACGCAATATAAATCTAACCTTTGTCGAAATAAACCGAGAAAATAAGAAAACTAACGCCTCTTGAATTGCTTCACCCGTTCGTTCCAACCCAAGAGTTTAGCTACTCATATTAACTTTGAAATCAAAAGACTGCTTTGATTGTATTCGAAACCAAAGGAAAAGACAAGCTCTCTGCTTTGCTTTTATTTATGAAAATCGACTATAGGTTGTGTGATGATTTTAGGGTTTGATACAAGTCGCTATATATAGATGAACTAAGACGGCTAGGTCAAAACTAAGTCGGTTGTGCTTGATCGGCGGTCGGACGCCCGCCCATTCTTCCGAGCACGCCGCCTGCGCTTCTATAATGAACTTCGAATCGGCCGAAGCTTTCAAACGTTCGTCCGCCTAACGCCCAAATCTGCGCCCAAACTTGCTTTGAATGTCAAATCTACTCCCGGACGCTGCTCAATGCTTTAAACGCCGTCCACCGGACGCCGCCTCTGACGCCGATTCACCATGATAGAATTTGGGTTTCTCCAACCTTATCTTCAATCTTTCCATCTTTATCTCTTCGTCATCAATTAGCTCGAACTCTATCAACTTTTGATCATCTTTTTTTAGCCTCCAACATGTATCTACATCACATCAAAAACACCGCAAAGCGTAACACAATTCTAATAATCATAAAAATCATAATTAAAACATACAAATCCATCAACTTTGCGATTAACTCCTTAGCAACGTCATTTGCCCAATATTCCATTTAAACACGTGATTTCCATGCGATTAATACGAATGTCGGAGAAAACCTTATCAAATATAACGTTATAAAGCACGTAAATTCACCCTTTACACTTAGTTTGTGTCTGCATGAACTACGGTGGCTTGATCCCCAAAAGGGTACGTAGGCAGTCACTTAGGTGATGCAGCCGTTTTTTTTTACTTACAGACCTTTTTTTTGTGTGAAAAAACAGGGGGAAAATGTTAGATATTTTATTCACAAAGTCAGTTTTTTCCATTGGGACACACCATTTCGTTGGTGCTTGTTCATGGGACATATCCTTTGAAGACGAAGTGGTTTATCCTTTCGTGAAGTGGTACCATACCGGTTACTTGTCTATATATAGAGGACTCCGGTATTCAGTATGAGCATGTTTTTTTCATTCAGAAGCATCATCAGTATAAACATATAGTGTCTCCAAAGTTGTACTCCATTGTATCCTGAGAGAGATCGTAAAAACATCTCTTTAAAGAAGCGTTTAACGTGCCTTGGAGATCATTCTTTTATTGTATTACCGCATTTTTTCTAACAGTTGTAACGTCTGGCCAAGTCTGGCCAAGAGTTTTTTCAACATGACGCCTCAGAGGAAAATCAAACCGATGACTTCCCTAGAGGAAAATCGAACTGGTGACATCCCTAAGTATTTTCAAATCACTTACCACTTAAGGCAAACTATTTTGTTAAGGCGTCAATTATTAAGTGTTGGGATTTTAACTAAAAAAAACGCTGACTTTTTGTCATTTACAAAAGTTAAAATTTGTAGGAAATTAGATCTAAAGGTTATCGATGATACCTATTTATATATATGCAATAATATAAATATACAACGATTGCAGAGGCAAATGCTATTCGATACGAGTCTATTTCAAATTTATGATACTAATCAAAATGTGATTCGTAAAGAATACCTCATCATTATTCGAGACGAGTCTATTTCAAATTTAAATAACAGAGCAAACTGTTAAAACAAGTGATGAGTTGAATTCAAACCGACTAGGAACAATGCGTTTCATCTAGACACAAGACTTCAATCTTGTATCTCATTCTGAGGTAGAAATGTAATCAAATCCAGTCGTGTTGATATTCTTTATGGCTTGATTCGATTGAAAAATAGACTTGAAACTCGACTCAAACTCAGTCGAGCTACAGAAGACATCCGATATTTCACTTTGGATGTGGGAGAAACACATGACCTAAGTGTAAGATATAAATATCTAGTCAACTCGTGTTAGGCCCTTTAGACTAAACAATGACGACGGTCTAAACAGTTGACCGAATCATTTATGATTCACTTAGCTACTACTAGACACTGGGGTTTGGGCGCATACTGATTGATATCGAAATGACTATCGAGGCGGAACCAAGCTTCGACACATCTGAGAGTCTCTCAGAGGGACGAGTGCGAGGCAAAATTCGACGATTTATGACAAAGTGAGATATAGGTGGATGCACTTTTACCAAATGAGGTATGCAGACCCCGCTAAAAATATGAAAACTTTACATTTTATCTATAGTAAAATATTTCGGACACCGTGAAAAAAATATTTACTCTGTAAAAATTTTACGGACCCCGCTGAATAAAATTTATGGATCCGCTCTTGGTGTGAGATATAAATATCTTATCAACTTGAGTTAGTCATTTTAGGCCAGAACGATTTACTTACTTTGGCTCAGCGAATATATTAATCATATGTAACTCTCTTTACGCCGGGAGTTACAAGACATGATCGAACTTAATAAATTTACTATACGAAATATTATTTAGTACTATCTTGTAAAGTTTGCAAGTTTTGAACTGAAACTCGTTTCACAACACGACTCAATCTATATTTAACGAGTTATATAAAATATCATTTTGCAGTAAATCTCATGTATATGACGAATAAAAATGTTTATTCATAAACTACTCGATCGTTAGAATCTGAAACTCAAAATTGAGTCGATTAATTATTCGAGAAGCTCGATTCGATTTTGGAATCGAGTAAAATACTTTTGCCCGAGCAATTTACAGCCCAATCCTGGGCCTGGGAATCGCTTCCATTGAGCCTTCTCATTTGATTCCTGTCTTTACGACGATTTGACCCTGATTGCTCCGGCGGTCGTTCCGGTGAAACATTTCAAGCAAGGTTTCACCTTCATTCTCCATTTCAATTCGTATCTGTATTGTTATGGCTTCAATTTCGACAAATTTCGAGCTTAATTTACGACTCCGAATTGAAATTTCTTGTGTCCTAATAATCAAAGAAACCCATTTCCTTTTCTTGCTCTAATTTTATTGACTTCCCTAGCCCCTCTTTCCAATTATGTTCTTCCTGATTCACTATGATGTTTTTTGGTATTTTTTAGCTGTGATTTTGTTTGCCGATGTGCTTAATTTCTTGCTGCATTTTTTTTTTTAATTGAAGGATATGCACTGGTCAAATGAAAAACTGTAACTGATAATGAATTTAGGGATGTTTTTGCTGGGAAATTATGCTGAAGATAGTTTGGGTACAAATTACTTTAAGCTATATTTTGCCTCTTGGAGGATATTTGATAGCTTCTTTGAGCTATCTCCCAACACTTTGGTGCAATTTTTGCACCATCCCATTAAAATGATGCAGCTTCTTACATCTAATGTCTTTTACTATCCCCAAACATGTTGCCTCAATTTGAAGAACAAGAAACAGATAGCACTGCCATTCCCTGTGCACGCAAATATCCCTTTCTTCAAAATAGCACAGTATCTTGGATCCTGTTTTGATCGGTGTTGTCTCCTTCTTTGATGGGATAGCGCAGAAAGGGGACTCGATTGGAGTTAGCTTTTAGGCGTTAATATAATACAAGCATAACTGTCATTGTCTTGTTTATTGCTGAATATCAACACAGTAATGATACTATATTGACATTCATAGTTGAACATTATATCTGGGATATTTATGATTTGATTCTTGATTTCGTCTTTTGCTTTCAAGGTTGAATGTTGAAGGGGAAGTACTTGGGAGGTAGATTTATCTGGTGTCTTCGTATTTTCTGATCTTAATCTGTTAGATTCTAGGTCCATACAGCTTATATTTGGCTTCTTTTTTGACCTGAAGAAATTCTTCTATACGAATTATCACAGGTGTTCATTGTCATATCTGCAAAGAAAAGCGAGTTGAGCTCGTGAACGTTCTCAAGAGAGTTTGATCCTTGCATCTGATTCATGGTACTTTTACTTGGTAGTGGTCTTTAGTTATTAATTGTATTTGTTCTGCCCTCTTACATGTGTATGTATTCAAACATCTTGTTCACTTTTTCTGCTTTCTACTTGTACATTAGATTGTTATATGATGATAGTCATACCATCTTCAAGCACTCGTATCTTAAACTTGTCGCCACATTTCACCCGTGTTCACGATTATTTAAGCTAGCAGACTTGTTATATTGTTCATGAATGTATTCTCTAAGTGAGAAATTGCACGTGCAGGACACTAGGAACTGTGTCGATGTAAACAGCGAAAGCAGGCTATATATTGGCAATCTTGACCTGAGGATAACAGAGTAAGGGAGAAAGAGAATGTAAATAATGATTCTTTAGATGTATTCAGTTGAGTTTCCATTTGAATTTGATGTGTTTTTTTTTTGCAGGGCTTCTTTGATTAAGTTATTCTCACCATTTGGAAAAATTGTATCCGAAGACTTTTTGTGGCACACACGTGGACACAAACGCGGTGAACCACGAGGATATGCTTTTGTTCAGTTCAGTACTAAGGAGGTAAGGCTGCAGATTCTTTAGCGTTTGTTTGTACATGAAATATTCCGACTTGATTCGTATTTAGGGAACAAAAAAGTGTTAAGATGGAACATTAAGGATAAAAGCGCAAAAACCGTAGAACTAAAAGCGTCTTTTATCCCGTTTCCAAACACGGCTGCCTTGTCTGTTATCAAATTTATTGATTTCTGTCTGTAAAGTGAGAATGCAGGAAGCTAAAATGGCCAAAGAGAAAATGCATGGGAAGTTAATTTGTGGGAGGCCATTAGTGGTTAGGCTAGCTTGTGAGAAGGATGAAACCAAGCCCTCCAAGACCATTGGTGAAACAAGCAAATCAAACCATGGCAGCTATTCGGGCGGGCCCACGAATCGTGACGCGAAAATAGCTGCAATAAAGAACAAATTGAAAGCCATGGATGAAGAAAGCCACAATTCCAAAAAGCACAAGTTTGATGAGGATGGCTTACAGAGGAGCCCAAAGAGACCTAAAGGCTGAAATATATATATGGTTTTGTGATGGAGAATTATTTGGAGATTTATTTGAATTTTTTTTTCTCAAGACTTTCTTTCGAGGTTTGGTTTGTCGGTTTACATTATAAATACTACTGCGAATCGAACATGGTATTTCTAACTTGACATTGAGATATAATTTTCTTGATCATTATTACAATCTAGTCAATAGATCATAAAACGCTTCAAAACACAGAACAACAAAGAATTACGACATAATACACATAATGGTGTTTTTTCGTGTATAAAAATACATGCAACTAAGAATGACAAAACTACCTACAGTAGCTAGGGGTGGCATCGGGTTGGGACCCGACCTGTAAACCTTATACCCGTTTCGACAAGATTCGGGATTCAATTTTTTTTTCCCGTAATCAGACTGATAAATAGCGTCGGCCCCGATAATCGGATACTTGAATGTTTCGGATCTCGTCGGCCGAATGAATGTCCCGAACATATGATGTTAAAAAATATTCATGTTAATATAAAAAAAAAATTGACAACAATTACTTCTATATATTGAATTGGGATCCTCTGCCGTGAAAGTCATTTCACCACAGTATATGCCATGATGCGAAAGCGGCGTCGTTTTCTTCCACACGACGCCGCCCCAAGTGTATCCGTTTCGCCGCAGTATCCGTTACAGTGACCAAACGACGCCAGTTTCCTCGCTAAACGACTTCTGGTTTGGCGTCACAGCAGCCTCTGCTGTGTTTAACCTAGAGCAGAGGATCCGGCCCCATATTGAATTGGCCTTTACCAAAATAGAAGGGTTAACGAGACTGCCAACAAATGGAAGGTGAGGAAGAAAGTAATGTTGGAGAAATCTGTTGTTCAAGAGTCTACAATGGCTGATATCAGATCTAATGAAGCTACTCAACCAACTCTTGATCCTTTGTGGCTCTTAGAAGGTGGATAAATCTGACATTTTCATGCTCTGTAAATATACTAGACACGACGGTTCTAGTCCATTATTGTTTAGTTTTCTATCTCCTAACCTGATATTCTTATGATTATATTTCAGGTTCAGAAAAACAAAAGGCTGCTTTAAGACTTCTGGCTGCCAGTAAATTAATTAATCAGGCTGTTGGAGATGCTCTGAGCGGTTTACTTTTAGCTGGTGTAAGATTTCTTTTGGCACCTAATATCCCAAAATTTATCACTAGTGCATTATTTTTATTGTATATGGGTCATTATTTATTGGTTTTTTTTCCCTGTTATATAATAGGATAGCTATTCAGGTAGATCTAGTTGAAAAATGGCACCCATGTTGCATTTTGTTCTCTGATCAGGTGATAGTGGTTGACAGATCTGCAGTGGTGACAGCAAATGCAGAAACAATGGTGGTAAAACCAAATGGTGTATTCAAGAAGCCATAAATGCTGAAACAGGTAAACTATGAATTTCATGAAGCATCTTGTACTTGATCTGTTCTCTGTGCAAAACTTACCCGGGTTTTGTCTGTGATTTTGTTAGACAGTCTGTTAATGTACTACCTCCGTCCCAAAATGTCGTAAATTTTCAATCACAAAAGTCTAAAAATAGTTGTAAAGTCATAGAGAAGTTGTGTTGGATGGAAAGAAACCAGAGGTAAGATTAAAGGAAAAGTTAGTATTCGCTCTGTTGGTTTTCTAGAAATATTTATAATATGAGATCAAAAAATTATGTCAATAAACTGATATCTCGGGGCGGAGGTAGTACCTGTACACAATACTCGGAAGGCGCTTGTTAAAGGCACCACTGCTAATCTACCGCGTCACCACAATTTGGGCTAGATTCGACTATTGCAGAGGTCATAAATGGATATTCGACCTCTGCAAAGTCGAATGTTGAGCTTAGATTTGACTTTCAAGAGGTCAAATGTCATTGTGGTGGCCCGAAAGTAGATTCGTCGTGGTGCCTTTAACAACTGCCTACTTGGAATTATTCAGCTCCCTCGGTGTTAGAAGCCTTTTTCAGTCTGAAGATGTTTTTCAATATTTGGGAACTTCTCATTTGACTCCGTCTTGATGACATTGGGATTTGGGAATTGGGACCATATGTTCTGAAGCAAAATCATAGTGATTTCATAGTTTTTTTGTAGTAAAATGATATGAAAGCTTATAGTCCCAATATTGTCAAAACGAAGCATATTTTTACAGATTCACGACTTTTCCAAGTTTCCCATCCATTTCAAGAATGTGGGTGGTATGTTTACTTAGCTTATTTTTGGCGGATGAAATTGCTAATTAAAGCGTTTTCTTTTCTGCATTAAAATACCTAGAAGAAAGATGTTTTATAAGGCCCTCAAGAACAGAGGATGTGATTATAGTATATGCAAAAGCTATTACATAAGAAACAGCAGACAGTCTTGCCAATTTTGTTGCTAAAATTGTGGATCAGTTTTTTGGCATTGCTTAACTACTTTGGGTCGTGGCGAGCATGAACCCTGATGAGATCTACACTTACTACAAATGATCTCATCCTTAGTGCTGCCCTTCTAAATGGTGCAATCTGAACCTAGAGACTCGGGAGTCATGCTCGTTTTTATCTTCAGTTGAATCCGTCACATTATAGAGCCCATCGTGTACATTAAACTTGCCCGACCTACGAAGAACATCCTTGATGCCCCGGATGACTTTTACAACATTCTTTTGACGAAAGCTAGTGTGCAAAGCAAGATTTTCACTTTTAAGCTGCTGATCTTTTTTTCACTTTCCCCTCGAAACCACTGTAAGTCAACACGTTATCATTGCTACCGTCATCGTCATATTCTCCGGACAAGACAATGCTGATAACTACGTTATCATTGTTAGCCTTTAAAAAATCGATCCCGGACATGCTTGGAAAATGTAATCTGATCAAGCGCAACTCCGTCCGGTATAAGGAATATATCCCCAATCACCACACCAGACACATCACTTAGAGAGTTTGTGTGAATCCCGATTTGATTCATCAAGACTTCACCAAAAAAAACATATATGTCGGCTTTTCAACCCAGCTGATTCAATCTTTCTCCGCAGTACATCGTAAACCACAAATATTCCAAAAACCGCATCCCTATCACTAAGGAATTTATAGAGTGATCGATGAGCTTAAAAGAGGTAAGCAACTTTCTGGCCTCAGCCACTAATACAGGGGACTGTGACTGACACATAGTGGCTGAGACCAGAAAGTTGCTTACCTCTTTTAAGCTCATTGATCACCCTATAAATTCCTTAGTTGATAGGGATGCGGTTTTTGGAATATTTGTGGTTTACGATGTACTGCGGAGAAAGATTGAATCAGCTAGGTTGAAAAGCCGACATGATTTGTTTTTTTGGTGAAGTCGTGATGAATAAAATCGGGATTCACACAAACTCCCTAAAAAAAGGTTTGGTGATGTGTCTGGTGTGGTGATTGGGATATATTCTTTTAGCCGACAGAGTTGCGCTTGATCGGATTACATATTCCAATCATGTCCGGGATCGATTTTTTGATGTCTAACAATGATAACGTAGCTGGCAGCATTGTCCTGTCCGGATAATATGACGATGATAACGTGTTGACTTACGGTGGTTCTGGGAGAAAGTGAAAAAAGAGCGGGGAAATCTTGCTTTGCACAATAGCTTTCGTCAAAGGATTGCTGTAAGAGTCATCCAGGCTTCAGGGATGTTCTTTATAGGTTGGACATGGTGTATGTGTACGATGGACTCTATAATGTGACGCATTCAACAGAATATAAAAACGAGCATGACTCCCGGGTCTATAAGTTCAGATTGCACCGTTTAGAAGGCCAACACTCACCATATACGACATGGAAATCACTTCAGCAAGGGGGAATGCAGCTACTTCCAGGGCCGGTGTTATTATGCTTGATATGAATCAGGATCTGAAACCCGTCATGTTTCACTTTTCAATGACGTCGATAATCAAACTAGCCCTTCAGATTATACTTACATTTGAGGTGTGAATTATGCCGCATGCTCAAAATCTTACCCCAGGATGTCGCTGCACTGGTAGTTGTGGCGACTTGAAGTGTTGCATTCAGAAAAACGGTGGTCTTCTTCCATATAGCTCATTGGGAGTTCTAATGACCTACAAAACTGTTGTAATACATAAGTGCAGCCTTGCATGTTCATGTTCTAATCCTTCCTTGTTCATGCTCTAATAGTTTCGTCTTGAAGTGTTTAAAAGAGAGAAAACATGCTGGGGCTTAGGTCTTTGGATCCTATCCGCCCGGGATCTTTTATATATGTGAGTAGGCCGGAGAGGTTGTGTGTTTAAAAGAGAGAAAACAGGCTGGGGCTTAGGTCTTTGGATCCTATCCGCCCGGGATCTTTTATATATGTGAGTATATGTGAGTAGGCCGGAGAGGTTGTTGAAGCAAGTAGTGAACTTGAAGATGGCTACCTGTTT
The DNA here is from genome assembly GCA_026214975.1 of Gentiana macrophylla. NCBI lineage: Eukaryota > Viridiplantae > Streptophyta > Magnoliopsida > Gentianales > Gentianaceae > Gentiana > Gentiana macrophylla. Next base: position 102,563,070 of record CM047814.1, on the reverse strand, counting down.
GATGCTGCTCGTACATTTCAGTCACCTTTACATGTGACCGCCGATGCTGCTACAGGAATTCCCTTTCCTCCCATCATTAACTCAAAAAAGTTTGGGACGTAGTTCGATTCTTGAACCACAGTTGTTGCCCAAATGCATTCTGGCCACAGCAAGTTGAATCTGCATGTTGCCATACGGCATATTCCCCCGTTGCAAGAGATAACATTCGACTACTGACCAGACAGCTTTTAGTGGAGGAGTGTTTGTGTGAACACTCAAAATGCAGAGGATTCTTTTATTAAATGTTTTTGCCAAACATCGTTGCCTTTGCGTTGGTATGCAAAAACATTGTTTTACCTTTTTCTTTGTGATCAAAAGTAGGGTTACCACTTCAGTGTGGAGACTCTTTTTTTTTTTCCTTTCATGTGCTACAACCACACAACGGTTGTGACAAAATATTTTTGTATCTTAGAAATGCTAAAGGATATTTACGGAATTTTAAAGATGTAACTTTTAAGTACGGTATTTAAGAAGGGGAAAACGGGAAATTTATCGACTCATATTTATACCCAATTAATCCCAAAACCCTTTCATTTCCCCACCCAAGAGAAAGCTCGGCTGTGAGAAAAAATGGAGAGGAAAGGAAAAAGAAAATAAAAGTGAGGGAATCTTTCACTTTCTGATCAATTCGGCGTTGAAATCACAAACGAATCACACCAAAATGATTATCATGAAGAGAGCTTCTTTTTTATATAGTTTTCCTCAGACTGGGTAAGAGATTTGAAACCTATTTTCAAGATCTAGAAATGTTCTTGAGTTTTTTCTTAGCTAAATAATGTTTTAAAAATTATACTAATCGTAGAACTTCGTTTTGGTTGTAGATTCGAAATGAGTTGTTTCGATTTTTGAAGTTTTTTGCTTGTGGATCTAGGATTTCTTCAAGATTCAAGTGGTATTTTTGGAGGTTTTTGAAGATTTGTTTTGAATCTCAACATTTTTTCCAAGAAATTGAGGTAAAGGGGTATTCAAACGAGTCTTTTAGTTGTTAGTTGCTTTTGTCTTGTCCATGAACTATAAAAAGGTTGGAATCACAAGGTTACTCACAAGGTTAGAATCACAAGGTTACCCTACACAGTTCTGTTGAGCGGAAAAAGCATACACCACGGAATAAGGTTACTCTCAGTCGCGGCCCCTCCGGCATTGCATGCTCTCCAGGTGTCTCCCAAGATTCTGCTACTTTGGATTCCGTGAATCCATTATTATCCCCTTCTCCGCTGCCGGGAAATTCCAAGAACCCCTACACAGGTCACCGTCTAAGCAAGGGTATAAACTAATCTTTTATTGAATATTTTTGTTTTCCATGGAACATTCAGCATCTGCTTTATATTTATATTAAGCCCTAGTAGAGTAGTAAAGTCTTACAACTGCTTTGAATTTACAGATAATGTTTTAATAAATTTTCTATAGATATATGCTTAAAACTTGCCGTAGATATGCTGTTCGATAAAATGCCTAAGAGGTTTAATTTGGTTTAATCTGATTTAATAGATTGCTGAATGTCGTACTGGTGTGATAGTCGTGTATTTAAAAATCATAAGTGAATCAATTGCTCTGTTTGAAATAGAGTTTCCCTTGTTTGACTTTAATTTGGCTTTATCCCTAAGTGAATCAATTGCTCTGTTTGAAATAGAGTTTCCTTGTTTGAATTTAATTTCGCTTTATCCTATTTAATGGTCTGCTGGCGTGATATTGTCGTGTATGTAATTAAATACAAGGCCACCAGCTTTTTTGCGTCCCTAAATGTTGCATCAAGGATCTCCTATCAGAGAGTATGTATAGTTTCAAAACATGGATCTTTCCAACATGGTTTTTTTTTTTGAACATGTTTTTTTTTTGGGGTCTCTTGCTTCATGATATCTTAAAGGTGTGTGAGTATACTTCAGTGTTGATGGGGTAGTTTCTCTATTTTTATGAGTCATTTTTTCTTAGCAGATATTCCTCATTGAGTCTGCTTCAAATGTATGATGATGACGATGATGACGACGACGGCAATGATGTTGATGATGATGAAGAAGAACGAGCAAAGGGATGTATTAGTGGCTGAGGCCAGAAACTTGTTTACCTCTTCCAGCCTCACTGATGACTCTGTAAATTCCTTCCTCTGTTGATAACGATGATGAAGAAGAACAAGCAAGGGGATGTATTGGTGGCTGAGGCCAGAAACTTGCTTACCTCTTTCAACCTCACAGATATTTTTGGAATGTTGGTGGTTTACGATGTACTACGGAGGAAGATTGAATCAGCTGGGTTGAAAAGACGGCCTGATTTGTTTTCTAGTAGAGTGTTGATGAATAAAATCGGGGTTCGAACAAACTCCTCAAAAAGAATTGGTGTTGGTGTTGTGCCTGGTGTGGAGATTGGAGATATATTTTTTTACCGGATAGAGTTGCGTTTGATCGGATTACATTTTCAAAGCATTTCCGGGATCGATTTTTTGGAGGTGTCCGGGATCGATTTTTTTGGAGGAGGTGTCCGGGATCGATTTTTTTGGAGGTTAACAAGGATAAGGATAAAGTAGCTGTGAGCATTGTGTCGTCCGTGACGATGATGGTAGTCATGATAACGTGTTGATTTTCAATGGTTCCGGGGGAAAAGTGAAAACAAGAAAAAAATCAGCCCCTTAGAGGGGTATCTTGCTTTGCATAATGGCTTTCTTCGAGGGGAATCTTGCTTTGCATAATGGCTTTCTTCGAAGGAATGCTGTAAGAGTCATCCGGGGCTTTAGGGATGTTCATAGGGGCAAAGTGTATGTGTATGACGGGCTCTATACAAAGGATGTGGTTTCAACCGATGACAAAATGAGCATGGCTCTCGAGTCCATAGCTTCAAATTGAAGCGCTTTAGAAGACGAGCACTCACCGTATCCCACATGGAAATCACCGCAGCAAGGCGGGATGCAAATATTCCCGGGCCGGTGTTATTATGCCTGATATGACATTAGGATGTGAAACCCTTCATGTTTCACTTATCAATGGTTTTGATGAAACCAAGCCTTCAGATCATAGTTACAAGATTAAAAGGAATTCCCACAGCAACCTCATGCATTTGGCGTATGGCAGTGGGGGAATATGCCGTATGGCATAAATAGCAATATACATATTGGCGTCACGTAACCGGTACCCAAAATGCATTTGGGGAGCAACTCTGGTTCATAAAACGAGCCACGTTCCCACTCTTTTTGGAGCTGATGACAAGATTAAAAGGAATTCCCGCAGCATCATCATGAGTCACATGTAAAGGTGACTGAAATGTACGACTAGCATCAAACATATAGCCATCTTCAGGTTCACTACTTGCTTCATCAACAACCTCTCCCGCGTACTCACATATAAAAGATAAAAGATCCCGCGCGGATAGGATCCGAAGACCTAAGCCCCCAGCCTGTTTTCTCTGTCTCTGTTTTAAAGACTTCGAGACGAAACCTTGGACCTGCTTTAGACCAACGATTCTGGTAACTATTAGAGCAGGCAAGGCCGCGCTCATGTATTACAGCTTTATAGCTCATTAAAGCTCCCAATGAGCTGTATGGGAGAAGACCACCGTTTTTCTGAATGCAACAACAGTTCAAGCCGCCACTTCTACAATTACCCTTACAGCGACATCCTGAGGTAAGGTTCTCTTGTAGGGGAATCTTAATGGCTTTCTTCGAGGAATGTCAGAAGAGTCGTCCGGGCTTTAGGGATGTTCGTAGGGGCAAATTATGTGTATGACGGGCTCTATACAGTGACGGATTCAACCGATGACAAAAATGAGCATGGCTCCCGAGTCCATAGCTTCAAATTGAAGCGTTTAGAAGGCGAGCACTCACCGTATCCCACATGGAAATCACTGCAGCAAGACAGGGATGCAGCTATTCCTCGGGCCGGTGTTATTATGCCTGATATGACATTAGGATGTGAAACCCTTCATGTTTCACTTCTCAATGGTTTCGATGAAACCAAGCCTTCGATTATACTTACATTAAAGGTCCGAAATATGTCATTTGCAGACCTTCCAATGCTCAAAATCTTACCTCGTGGATGTCATTTGTAAGGGTAATTGTAGAAGTGGCGACTTGAATCACGATGCATTCGTAAAATGGTGGTGTTCTCTCCATACAAACTCATTGGGAGTTCTAATGAGCTATAAAGTCAGTAATACATGAGTGCGGCCTTGCCTGCTCATGCTCTAATAGTTGCGTAATCGTTGGTCTAATGCAGGTCCAAGGTAAGAAAACAGGCTGGGGGCTTAGGTCTTTGGATCCTATCCGCCCGGGATCTTTTATATGTGAGTACGCGGGAGAGGTTGTTGATGAAGCAAGTAGTGAACCTGAAGATGGCTACCTGTTTGATGCTAGTCGTACATTTCAGTCACCTTTACATGTGACTCATGATGATGCTGCGGGAATTCCTTTTAATCTTGTCATCAGCTCCAAAAAGAGTGGGAACGTGGCTCGTTTTATGAACCACAGTTGCTCCCCAAATGCATTTTGAGTATTGGTTACGTGACGCCAATATGTATATTGCTATTTTTCCCATACGGCATATTCCCCCACTGCAAGAGATCACATTTGACTACGGTACGGTTTCATTTGCATCTGATCAGGCAGGCATTAGGAGGAAGGAGTGTTTGTGTGAACACTCAAAGTGCAAGCGATTTTTTTACTCATGATGATTGATGGCAAGGGCAAGGGTAAGGACATGGGCTGCTTTTTGGTGCAGGTACATTTATTTAATTGAGAAATGTTTGTGGCGGCACAACAAAGTGCCACAACACACTTATACAATTGGACCTCTATAAATCAGTAGGTACCACATCATAATCAATGGTACAAAAGTGTGTTGTGCATTTTGTAAGTGATGATGGGAGTGATATGTTTTGGTGAAATTTTGATGGTAAAGTTGAAATGTGTATGGGAAAGAGTTTGACAACAAATAAAAAAGAGTTGTGAAATTATGACTACTCGCATATGTGTAAATTTTCAGCCTATGTCGATGCGGTTGTCTTAATAATACTGTTAAATGTTAAATGACAATGTGATGATGATGATGCACTAATCATTTGCTAGGGGGTAAGTGTTGTGGCTTCAATGAGGTATGTAGCTGTAGGACATTTTGGGCTTCAAATGCATTAAAAAAGATGGCACATTACATGCTAACATTCCAGATCCTTAATTTGATTTGCTGATGTGCAATAGGCAATTGAAGAATTTATGACCGTTGCATGCTTCCATAATTCTGAGAATTTTTTATATACTTTTTTCTTCTATGAATGATGGTTTCCTTCAAGAGCCCTTTTTTTATCGGTTTTAGATGGCTGCTTTCCATACATGTATTGTACACGTGTCGATGATTATATTGTATGATTTTTTTTTTTTCATGATACTAAGTTAATGTATCGTGTTGGTTTATTTATACCCTCCTTCATGTTTGTAAGTGACAATAGAAATTAGTGGTCATATATAATATTTTCACTTGGTTTGAGCATTCTAATTAAAAAAGAAATTTGTCACATTGACATTGTCTTATTGTTTTTTTGAAATCAATTTTGTCCAATATTTAAGCATTTTATTTCTTGATGGTTGTCCTTCAGGCATGTTCGAGTCGTAAGTCGATTTCTTTTGAGTCCCAACAGGAGCAATGATGAAGATGAAGACTGTATTTTGCGAAGATGAAAGACTATATTTTGCGAAAAGATGAAAGACTATATTTTGCTTGAGTTTTGACATTTTACTGGTTTGTAATAGATGTGCAGCATTTTTATTATTATGATATTGTGCCGGTTGATGTACTACTATGCTATGCATTTCGATATCCCGTCATTGACTCCTTATTATGTTGTTGTTGAATGCTGCACCTTTTCTCCATGCTACAACTACAACGGTTGTGACATAACGATTGACACGACACACTTCACTTTTGTAAAACTGAGAAATGCCAGCGACAACGGTTGTGCCACAACGAGTGACACAACACACGTTTTCATCCTTGATTATTATGTACAACTTAACTTATTGATTGTGGTGTAGACTGCTATAATCAATCGACGAGCGCGTGTGTGTTATTCCTGCCATACCACAAATCGTAATGAATAAATGAATGAATGTAGCATCACTCTTTATATCCTTGGTTATGGTACCTAGAGGGAGGTCCCTGTATAGGTATACTGAAACCTTCAAGGCCACACACTGACACACACATAATAATAATGCATGGCCACAAATACTAGAAAAAAACCAACAAAATAATAATGTAAAGTCATTTATATAGATTCTAAATACTAGAAACAAAAAAATCGAAACCTATCGATACTTGTCCAAATCTAACTTCACCCTTCTATTTCTTCATAATCTTCAATACATTTTCTTTTACCCAAAAAAGAAGGGTTAATGAGACTGCCAACGAAAGGATGGTAAAAAGAAGAGCGACGTAGGGAAATGAAATGAATGTACGCTTCAGCTTTTGATGGGTAACAAAATCATACAGTAATAGCACTGCTCCAGCGGTGCAATTGTAAACGAACAATATTGTTTTATTATCCTCCAAAAGAGTCACGGGTGTATATGAAGAACCGTCAAGTATTAGAGTATCACGTATAGCAATCCTTATCAATGAATCCTTATCGTCGTAGTCTTTCAATACCCACATATCTAAATGATCTCCCAACCTTTTGATAAAAACTAGGCAACCGTTATCAAACACACCCAATGTCGGCCCAGATCAGAATTTCTGAGATTCTGTTGGCAATCTAACCAAGATATGAATCAGCAAATCATCAGGCGAATAAAAATTGCTTAATTTGTTGAGCTCACGCAATACTTGGTCCCTACGAATCATCAATACCGGAAATTCACATATCAACAAACTAACTTTACATAAATCCTACTCCCTCCCCCTTTTTTTTTTTATCTGTCACATTTAATTTGTTCTCTTTTTATTTATGTGTCATTTTACATTTTCAATACTAAAAACTTCAAAAGTCAATTTGACCCACTCTATTCAAAAAAATCAAAGGACAACTTAGTCATTTTATACTATATTTTAGACACATTAATTATTTTTTTAATCTGTGTGATTCTTCTCTCTGCGACAGATTAAAAAAAACGGACAGAGTATACTTATTAACCACCGCCGACAAACTAATCCAATATATATTAAAAAACCCGATCGACAAAAATAGTATAAAAAACCGTGATCGACAAAACCCGATGGGTTACAAACCTGGATGAACCCGTGACCTGCCGGGGCGAGTTGTTTTTTCCTTCCAACCCGCCCGGCTTGGACCCGGGTTCAGGATTTACAGGTTCATTAGGGTTCAGGGTTCAAGGGTATAGGGTTCGGTCATTCTATCTCAATATTATATGGGGTGCTTTAGAATTCAATTACATTTTCTTTTAGAGATCTCAATTTCATGCCCTTTTTTACCTTTTGTTTTTCATGATTTCAGCTTTAGAACTTGGTCAAGCATGGTTTTTGTTACTTCTTTTTTTCCCTTAAAGCTCCCGATATCTGGGACCAACCGGTCCAACTAATCCGGAGTTTGGCCTATATCGTGCCTACGACGTCTGAATTATACTCAGAGATAAGCCCCGACAAAAAGCTCCTCAATCAAGACGGTTTCTGTTACTTTCTGCCAAATGTAATCTATGACCAGTATTGGAGTACACATATAACATCTCAAGCTAACTCAAATAATGAAAGTGGCATGCATTATATTCATGCATGACTACTCGGCTTCCACATACTAGAGGTGTGTATGTTGTAAGAGTAGAAATACATGGTCATAATGCATGTGCATACAACGGTTGTATCATAAAATCTATTTATCATTATGACTGTCATTCGGTTGAAATGGTGTGCTATGCTAAAAAAAAATTGCTCACAATATGAATAGAAAGAAATAAAGAAACATTCAACCACATACATCCATCAAGAATTCAAACCAGGTCCACATCCAAAATCCCAAAAAACATAATTTAAAACAAGACATAACTAACAAAGTCTCACAAATACTATTTTCTATAGGGTCCTTATTGCCCATAAAAACAACCCACAAGTGACTTCTAAGCAGCCCCCTTTTGTTTCTTGGGCACACGATAGGCACCAACGACACAAGCATGATCTCGTTCAAAGGGCTCGAGTGTAACTTGCTCAATCGGCTTGAACTGTTCTTGTTGTAATTTCTTTACTTCAGCAGCAAATACGGCTTCAGCAGGGGCAGTTGAATCTATGCAGTTTGCCTTTAAAAGTACGATAACAACGACACCGGGTTATTATACACAGCATAATGATTCGATTTAGGATGTGATGAAAAGGTTGTAACATACCTTAATAGAGATCATAAAGTGGCCTCCAGCTTTCAAGAAGTATGATGCATTCAGTGCCATAATTCTTGCCTATATGAAAGAACATCAGGAAGAAAAAAAAAACTAAATAAAGGATGAAATCGTAGTGAATCTAGAAATAATCTCGTGACGAATACGTTTAACTGAAAAAACACAATGAAGATTAGCTTGAAAATATAGAGATTATTTGGTTTTAGACGATTCTGAAAATATGAAACCGATTATCCCCAGAAAATACAAAGTCTTGTTGGATACAAATTGGACAAACCAGTAAAAACATATCAACACATAAAAAACGGAAGTATAACGGAAAATAGCATCAGAAAACTCGATTTTCATCACCCATGATGTATTGAAGGGGAATCCGAGTATCTCGTCATATGCAGTTATATAATAACAACCATAAAACATGAAAAAACAATACAGTAAATGTGGTAGACAGGGCAGTGGGGAACAACATGAACACAAAAAAGAAGGAAATAAAGCTATCAAATTAAAAACAAATACTCAAAATAGCATCAGAAAACTCGATTTTCATCACCCTTGATGTATTGAAGGGGAATCCGAGTAACTCGTCATCTGCGATAATAACCATAGAATATGATGAAAGTTGCAAGAAAGTAGCTACACTCTTGCAGTCTTAAAGGGAAAAAGATGAAAAAGTAGGGAAAAGCCACATAATAAGAATGTCTGCACAGAAAACAAACCTGATCTGGCTGAGCAACATCAGAAAATACCACATCGACCATGCCAACAAGCATTCTATACTTTGATGGATGCCTAGCATCTTCAATAATTGGAATAACATTGGTTCTCTTTTTAGCCATGTTTACCAAGTCCCTACCACTCCTATGAGAGAACTCCACAGCATATACCATTCCAGTCTAATATGCAAACAAATAAGGAGAAAACTATAAGACAATGGGCAAAAAGAACTTGTAAATATCATTATGTTTGGCACTTACCGGACCAACAAGATCAGATACATGAGAAACAGTTGTTCCTGAAGCAGCTCCTAGGTAAAGAACACGGGCACCAGGTTTCTACTTAAATATAAAACAGCCATCATACAATTAAACCTTACCCAACCATTGATGCAGATAAAAAACTATAATGAATTGAGAATAATGATATACTCATCGACTTACAATCCAAATGTCATCAACCCCACCAAGAATGGCAGCTGCTAGTTTCGAACGGAATGGATTCCACACTCTGTATTCAACCTTTGTTCCATCCACATTCTAGAATGTAAATACAACAAGGTGATTAAAAGTGCAGTTATTCTTCTATGCTCGCAAGTCTCAAAACCAGTAATTAATCAATTGCAAATAAACTAAATAAAGTTTCACTAAACAATCCAATATGTACACAGAAAACGAGTATAAACAGCACAACATGATACAGAAATGTCCCAAATTACTCCAGGCTTGACATTTTTACTTTCAAAAACTAAGTTCACAGCCTAAAAATTGCTGATTTATAACTTAATCCAATGTGTACTGAGGGAACTAAAAGTGAATAAATGCATAATAAAAAGTCACCTGAACAGAAATGCACTTTTCATTGTAAACAGCTTCACCAGGTACCAAATTCTTGTGACAAGAGCATCTTCTTTGCCTTTAGCTACAAACACACCTTTATGCCTATGAGGTTCCACCACTACTTTGTTTCCTCCTCTTCTGCCTCCTCTATCTCCTCCTCTTCTGCCTCCTCTATCACCACCTCGCTTCATCGCACTTCCTCCTCTAGGTCCACCTCTGAAACCGCCTCTACTTCCACCTCTGACTCCATCACCACCTCGCCCACCACCCCCACCGCGACCTGTAACATTGATTGGTCAAGAAAGCAGCTTTTCATATTAGAACAAATCAGGAACGAAGAAACAGAAACAATCAATTAGCTTTCAATCGAAGAAGAAAAGAACTATCTTTCACAAAACCCTGCCTCCTCTAGCAGACATAACCATGACTGTCGTCTGCGGCGTTGACCAGGGTTAAATTTTTTTTGTTCGGACAAGTTTTGCAATCTTGATCCTGGTTTTTCTCCGGCAAAAATTTCAGTCTTATGTAGGGCTGGTCAAAAATCCCTTAAAACCCGTCCCTACCCGGTTCTCATCCCTCTCCCAACCCGTGTTTTTTCCAACCCGAATTTGTCGGGTTTTCTCCCTTCCTGAACGATTACGGGAATATATCCGGGTATGATGTTTGAATCCTGACGGGTCCCGATCCCGACCCGACCAAATTAATTTATTTATTATTTTCTCCTAAAAAAACATTTATTCTTTATTTATGTATTGATACGCATTCATTGCAAAATTTAGAAACTTTGCTCGATTTTTGTCTTAAATTTTCCTTAATTTGCGAGAGTGATTCAATTCCTTACATCCGCGGGCGTTGGCTCTTCCTTGGATCATAATTCTAGTGATTTTGATGTCTCCGCAGCTTATCTGTGGGATGAAGTTATATATATTTCTTACTCTCTTCTTTTTTTTTTTTTTTTAAGTGGAGTAAGCGATTCATGATAAAAACGCTACTTTGGTTTTAGTCTTTTTTTTGAATTATGAATAATATGTTGGTGTGTCGATGACTACACGATAATAAAGTCTTACTGGTCACCATCGGAATGATTATATCAGCATTATGAACTCATGTATTTATCTTTATGAAATTGTTAAACAATGCATATTTTTGTTTGATGGTGATGATGAATAAGAACTTGAAGACGAGAAATTACAAAAAAAAATGATGAAAAGCAAAGCTAACATTTTGCGGGGATATTTAATCCCTACTTGACCCGACCCCGAATATCCGGGAGTCCCGATTGTCGGGTCCCGACACCTATTGGGTTTGGGAACGGGGAGCAAAATGGTTTCCCAAATCTCACCGGGTTGGGAATTGGGTTGAAGGGTTATGAGATGGGACCCGAACCGATTCCACCCCTAGTCTTATGTGGTTTTTTTGCAAAAATAGTTCTGAAAACCCGAAAATGCTGACCGTACACATATTTCTGGCCAAAAAAATTGTCATGTCATCTCAAATTGAGACGTCATCCTTCCACCTCAGCACAGATAGCACCATAAGCATTTTTTTGCAAAGAATAAAAATTGCCACATAAGCATTTTTTCATCACACGTCATCCTTCCACCTCAGCACAAATTGTCACATAAGCATTTTTCTTACAAAGAATAAAATATTGCAATTGGAAGGATTCGAAGCTGCAACCTAAGATTCCTTCCACCTCAGCACAAATTGCCACATGAGCATTAAAAGTATAGACACTTCTCCATCCAAGCTACAAGCACATATATAATTTAATTTAAAGAACAACATATTTTTTAAAACATGTTCAGTATAAATATATTATAAAAAATCTAATAGTAGACAATTTTATTTCTTTTAAAAGTATATATATATATATATATATATATATATATATATATATATATATATATATATACTTAGTTAAAACCCGCTTATGCACGGGGTGTATGATCTTGAGATTTTTTTGTTTACACAAATAATATGTGTGAAACAAACCCTTCAAAATGCATTGTAATATAACTTAATAGTTGTACATTTGTAATCCTCTAAGGAAAAAAGCTATAAAAAAAAACTCCCCTCCTTTTGCATTATAGATGAAAGCATGAGAAAAGACATATTAAACTTAGACTTGCATTCAAAAACTTCACGTGGTGAAAGAGGGTAAAGATAAATAAGGGAAATACTTGTGTTGTGAGTGTATTTTAGAGTGAAGTGACAGATAAAACGATTTGAACCAGACAGTTTAAATCTAGTTGAAAATTGTTGGTCCCAATACAACCACCGATCACTCCACAATGATGATATGTGATTCACACATGTATTTCACGTGAAATAAGGGGTAAGAGAGTTTTTTTTTTTTTTTTTTTTTTTTTTTTTTTTTTTTTGCTTTGCTTTCTTTTTTAACTCAGAACCGATAATAAAGATAAACTTGCAAGGCCTTATTTTTGCTTAAGAAATAAAAACAGCAGCGAAGATTATCAGCCAAAAAGATATTACTATAACTCTCATTGATAATGATATAATAATCATATCATACAACATGGAAGCCGACAGATCCAGTGGCGGAGTTACATACAACCAAGGGGGATCCGGAAAAATTACACTAATATATATATAAAGCATATCGTTTGTCCCCCTTAAATTTTTTATTTGCTTTTAAATTTTTTATTGTTCCCTTTACCCGAGATCATGCATCCGTCCCTGGACAGATCTCATTGATAATGATAATAATAATTATATCATACAACATGGAAGCCGACAGATCAAAACTTCAAGTTGAACATGAATTGAGCTGCACACAACAAATATAAAACATTAAAACATATGGAAATATCAACCAAAAAAGACCCAAAGAATGAACAGCAACACAGTGGAGAAGCCAAAATTTGGGATTAAACACCCAACCTCTTTTTTTTTATTTTTTTTATTTTTTTTTATTTTTATATTTAATTTTTAATATAGATTTAACAGTCTATATAACTGAACATATATGTTGTAAAAAAAAAACGACAATATGCACGTAATTAGTAAATGCACATATCCAATGACACAGCCGATCATGGGCAAGGACAATACTAAACATTTTTTTTATGTTAAGGGTTACATTAAACAATAGTTGGTTGAAGAATGATAATGAAGATTTGGAAAGGTAAATCTTAAAACATGATTTTATTGAATAAAGTTGTATTCGTAGCCATACATTGGATAAAATGGTTACAACAAAGTTTAACGGATGAAACAAAAGTTCATGTCCTCCACGATCCAAGAGTTGAAATCCTCCCGGTGTTCAATGTTTGCTCAAGAGATACTTTATATCACGTTGGAATTTAAGCTTCTAAACCTTGCGGCTTCAATAAGACTTGTATAACGTCAATCTGTTAGGTAAAGGACATTTATATGAGAATTCCTAACATGCGTAGTTATAAAAAAAAGTACTCTGATCAAATAGAAGCAATATATTCACAACTCATATGATAGCAAAGAGGGTAAGCCTGAAACACTGCATCCAAATAAACATAAGAGTGAACATATAATACCTACATCATTGACATAAATCACATTAAAAGGCATGTGACATATTGGAAATAGTTTATCACCAAACATTCCATAATATAACTGGATGTCAAAATATACTGAAAAATCAGTAGACCTCAGATGCATCTCTCTACCCTTGACAAAAATATTTTAAGGGTTTGACCAAGAAGCTAATGAAAAAAAAAATGCGCAACCGGAAGAATAGTTAATATCGGGAATGGCCAGTACTCAATCCCCCAAAGAAACCATTAAGCTAGCATACCAAAAGCATAAAAAAAAAATCCAAAAACAAAAATCCAAAAAGATATTCAACTGATGAACTAAAGAGGAGTCTCCTGAAGAGATTTAAGGAAAATACACATCACCACATAAAAAACAGTTAATTGCAACAATTACTCCACTTCTTACGTAGTGAATGTTCAATTCTTACCACAAATCATAGACCAAGGACGGGAGAATGTTCTATAATCATTCAATTCCTTATGGAGGGGTATGAGAAGTGAATGTCCGATTATTACCACAAATCATAGACCATAACATTTTCTTAGACACGAATGAATTGAATGATTATACAAACGAAAGGAGACCCATCCGTGAGAAAACATTAAACTGAGAAAATAACACAGTGGAAAAGTAATTCGATGGCATTACCGATTCCTTTATACCTGAACATCTACCTCTGAAGTAATTGTCCCGTGGTACAATCCCTCTTCGTCTCAATTCATCGCTGAATTCTCCTAGCAACATAACTTTTGTCAAAAGTGTTATTGCTCTGCCTTTTGTCCACCTAGAAAGAAGATAGTCCCCTGAAAAAATAAAGTCAAAGGAGCATGAACTCACAAATCTACCGTCTTGAATGTTAGAGCTTGATTTCTTTTTAACGATCGGCAAAGAATTATGATTGACAACCGTAAGATCAAAGGCATACACGATTGTTCAAAACCTCTGCTTATACAAAGAACAAACACAACCCTTTCTCCCTTTAATGATAATAGATGAAGAGTCAAATAATTTTGAAGCTGAAAAAACTAAACTGGCCTGACATACACGCAAGGCAATACTTGCAGGCTTGGATTGATCTGCAGATCCTCGAACCAGCTGCTCATTCTTTCGACTAAATCAAACTCATTTGATTATCAAACAAAGAAATCGTTTGTTTGAGTCCATAAATGGATCTCGTGGGCTCACATATCATGTTATCGTCTATGAACATCGAGTTGTTTGCCCAACGTCTTCAACACTATCCTATAGCCATGATATCAAGTTATAACAAGCATCGTCGAATAGAATCGGCTCTCACCGGCAAAGATAAAGAAAATTACAAGGTTTACACCTGCACTTTCACCGTCACTATAGCCTTATGGTAATCTTATTACCATCCATGTCAGCCTTTCAGGGACATTCCTTCTAGGTGAGACAGACTAGGTTCACAACCTGGTTGTCATTGATAGAATCTAATTCAGATATTATGGCTCCTAGCCATATCTCTCAATCTTGCCTTTCAAACATTCTTTCATAAGTCGTGAGATATTTATTCTTCAAGATGAACATGTCAACAGCCTTTTCAGGCTTGAGGTTATCCTCAGACTTACAGAACTTTTGTGCGCATTGAGCAGTGTTCTACACCTCATCGCAATGTGGCGTCTGCTCACGTTCCTATAGTTGAATATAATCTTTGTGGTTCTCAAACTCTTTTGAGATCTGATTCACTCCTACTGTTTCTTTTGGAAGAAACACTTCCTTTAGAAGACAGCATATTTGGAGACAAACATTTTGCTCCGCGGACAAGTAAATAATATCCAGCGTGCTAGCTAAGACATTCCACAAAGTTGCATATGTCGTACTAGGCTCCAAGCCTTTCTGACTCTGCCTATGACAACTTCAAATCATCGGTTAAGATAGATTTGACATTATCCCCTTCCATATCTAATATGGAATTTATTCAACGTTTATTCTTTGGAACTCGGTTAAGTATAAGGGCACTATCCCGAAACGGGTATGGGATAATTCGCATGGCTTGCGTCACACCTTTATCATATAATGTGTTGTTTCCATTTTAGGAACACAATCTAATTGCGTAACCCAAAGATGGTATCCTTCAAGGGAGAATCTGATTATACTTCAGACGACTTCTGAAACACCCTCCAGTTATTAAATGCTTCAATCCAATTGAAGATTAATTCCTCCGTAGCTCATCAATCTCATATTCATACTAGCTCGAACTTTTCAGGCTTTCCGAATTGTTGTACTTCAATAAGTACATTCAACTATTTCTAAAAGTAGTCATAGAGATTAATGAACAATTATTTGTAGCATTAATTGCCATAAGCCAACAAACATCGGTATGTTTAGGCTTTGGACAACTTTCTAGATTTTAATAACCTTTTCATAAAATGGTATTTCAGTCATCTCTAAATAAGATACGTATTACCCACATGATTCATAACCACATGGTTTAGACGTCATCAGAATGACATCTGATCACACGATTCCCCTTCATAGAGACTATGTCTAGAACGACCATCAAATATTAAGGATAACAGCCATATAAATATTTAGTTGAGATTTCATCACATATATCAACTATTTAGTGACATCAATCTAGTATGTTAGATTCAATGACCTTTCAACTCTATCGGAAAAACATGTATTCTTTACAATTGAGTATGTCTACTAAATACTAACAAATAACTGAAAAGTATGTTCTTCATAAGAACCGGAACATAATAACATTTATTTAGTTCCCTTATCAGTTTACTAGATCCAGAATATGGCAAGTGTTACAACGTTTGCTTCACCTTCCATCTCTGTATTTTGTATTTAATCTTTCTAATTTAATCATATTCGTAAGATATCATATCTAAGAGTTGACTTGATCTTAGATAGATTATCTCAACATACTTGCCTAGAATAAAACTTCAATAAGTTCTTTATTTAAGCACATGTCCTAACTTTCCTTTCAATCCTTTAAGCACTTGTAAATATTTCTTAGTGTAGTCTTCATAAGACTTAAGAAAGATCACAAGAGGTGTGTTTTTAATTTCTTTTCATAAAGAAAATCTAAAGTTTATTAAACAGTTTATTTAACCATTTTGAATCGAATTCAAAACATTAACTATTTAATTAACCTTTAAGCAATGATTAATGAATTAAGTCAATACTTAAATCTCACAATCTTGAAAACAACCTTTCCAAAATTCGATGTTTTCAATCTTATCCAACGTTTGAATTAATTGTCATCTTATGACTGAATGATCATGTTGGATTGTATCCAATATCATGAGCTTCCGCTTTTCTTTAATAATTAAAGTCTTGGAGTACTGCATCAAATATGTAGTCTCCTTGTCTCTAACTACTATAACGGGATTGCTCGTGTCATTGCTTATTTTAAAAGGATTAAAATTACTTAACAATATTTGAGAACGTTTCTCAAAAGGTAACACTCATAATTTGGTTTTTTACTAATCGAGAATAAAAACATAAATAAAGTTTGCTAAAACTACAACATAAAAATAAAGATAAAAGAGTGTTGTTGTCTATACACGCAAAATCAAATATGGTCTTTGGGATTATGATTTTGCTCCCACTAGTCAACTACTCCCAATTGACTTTTAAGAATTATTAATTTCTTTAGTGGACAAGATCCCACTAAACTACCGCGACCCCCGCTTTGGATGGTGGGCCGAAAATAGTCTAATAGGTAGTAGACAACTCTTTAGCAATCGTATCTTATACAATTCTTATTGTTTGACTAGTCAACTCTTTGACAATTTTTCATCTTATGAAATAGTCAAACCCTTGCCTCTAAAATCCAAACGACCCCGTTTTGGCTGGTGGCCGAGAGAATTCTTAGTCAAGTCATAACCCCAATATTCGTGAGATCTCATGCGATCATATCTCGATAATGACGATATACCCGAGGTAGGTCAACCCCTTGCTTTGGCTGATGAGTTGGATCCGAACAAGGGCTCTTCACCGTCATTATAATATGAAGAGGCAATTTCAACTTGATTCTTTTGAAGTGGAAGTATTTATGTAAATTAATTCATTTAATTAATTTCGAATTAATTCTGTAATTAATTTAATTATGGACATACATCCTACACATTCATCTAGACCGTGCCTAGTTATGCATCTATCGTATCATATAAAATAAATACAAGCACAAAAGAAATAAATTCGTAAAGTAACCGGAATGATCATGGACTTTTCCTAGCTGCGGTTTCGAATACAAACTGACGAAACCGCGGGTCACAATCTAAGGGTAGCTGCAACAGCCAACGGGATCTTTAATGCGCCATCTCGAATGGGATCTTTATTCTTGTTTCTTTGGTCTCCATCTTCTGCTCCATTCTTGTTATATTTAATTCTATCTAATAAAATAAATATACCCACCGTACATGGGCGAGCTAACAGGAATGGGATAAATGCAGAAAATAAACTAGGTCACGTTCTTCATAACGGCCTAGGACAATTTTTAAACCAACAGAAAAATTAAATCATTCACATCTATCATATCGGTCGAGTCCATGATCAATCGGGGTCCATATAATCATATTATATCTACTATATCTAATCCATACAATAACATCTTATGAAAAAGATAAAATTAACATTTAACTACTTGCGTCTTAATTAATCAATTAACATTTAATCTATTAAATAATTTTATCCAATCAATTAACTAATTAACATTTAATCAATTAAAGGATTTTAATCGAAATCAAAATTAACGTTTTATTTTAAACCGATTTCAATTTTAATTTTAATTAATTGGAACTATTCCAAAAATAAATCAAATTAAAATTAGGTCTCTTTTGTTTCTTTCCTTTTGATTCCTAATCAAAAGGGATGTCTTTGGTTTCCTAAACCAAAAGGCATCTCTCTTAGCCCTTTCCAAAATCAAAATTTTAAAAAGGGCCTAAGTCTTTTCCAAAATCAAATATTTTAAAAAGGGCCTAGCCTATTCCAAACAAAATTTGGAAATGCCTATATTTTGGTTAATAGGTCTGGCCACTTTCTAAAATCAAAGTTTTGAAAGTGGCGTAGGTCTAGGCCTCTTCCCAAATCAAATATTTGGAAAGAGCCTAGGCCTATTTTAAGCAAAGTTTGGAAATGTCATTATTATTTTAATGCCATTAGGCATCCCAATGACCCAAACTATTTGAACTATTTGTTAGCTACATGACACAACTAAACAAAAGTGAAATTACTAAGCACGACTATGAACCATATTGAATCACAAAATACACAAAAGGAGATCCGCCAGCATTGACCGGTCAACCGACACCGGCAGCAGGTTGCCCTGCCGCCGCCGGTGGTGGTGCCTCCGTCGGTGGTTGTGCCGGCGCCAGTCGGCCGAGCACCACCCAATCCCTTTTTGTTCTTTTTCTTTTTGTGTATCGTTATTAGAATAAAAAATCTTTCATCTTTTAATTACTTGATTTAAACGATAAAATTAACTACGCAAATTAACATGCTTATTGCTTAAGCTCGAAGCTCTCTCTGATACTACTGTTAAGAAATATACGCAGAAACACAGCGGAATTCAAAATTTTGATTTCATTTTACCCAAGATCAACTTCGTTTAAGCAATAAACAAATAAGCTAAAGACGGTGGTTACCTGTTTGATCTAAAAGATCGACGCTTTGACCGTCTAAGGAGAGTAGCGATGCACGGAGCTGCCCAAGCGTCCGGCCTCTACCGCTAGTCCACACGAACAATCCGCCGTAATCCACCATTGGATTGCTACTAGAAAAATCCGGCTGCTAGACCGGCAAGAATTATTAGCTCTTGGAGTTATAATGTACACAAGAGTTTGACACTCACCTCCTATTTATAGTGGATGGGGTGCCCCTAGTAGAGTAGAGAGGAAGAAAACATTTTACTAGTAAAATAAGGAAAATATATTTGATTGATTTATCTCATTAATATTCAATATCTTATATTAAATATTTCTAATGTATTGTCAATATCTTATATTGACTATATTTATCTTATTGTCATAAATCAATTTACACATGTGTATATATCACATATATAAATCTATATACAAATATATATAACTAATAAAGTTGTGCACATGTTTATCCTATATACATGTACAACTCACGCATGTCCATATATATATATATATATATATATATATATATATATATTTAATATATCGTAATACCATTAATTAAATTGCACAATCCAAGTGTATCTTATACACACACAAATTGCGCCACCTTTAGCCAACAAATTGGCATCCGAAATATTCTTTAATTAATATAATGCTATTAATATCTTGTATTTTATTTTCTTCATAATAAATAAATACCATCATATTAATTTACCACTATAACCTTTATAGTCTAGAGATAAACTTTCCTTATTTGGTTATCAACTATAACCACATTTTAATCCGGTTAGATGTTCATATGTGTGTGACCCGACAGGCTTCCGAATACGTTGGCCGTAAGCACAAAGTGAAAATTACGAAAATGTCTTTTATACCTAACGATCACGGGATATCGTCTAAAACACACCGTGACCCCCAATCATCGGAAGAGTCAAATGCAATGACTACTACCTTTCATGTGAAACAATTACCATGTAACTTACAATCCTATCGCTGTAATAATATCCATACGGTCGTTAGTCGAGTGTCAAAACATCAACGACCGTATCTTATAATCTGGATATCAAGCTCTATCGAAGTAACTCATTTACTCCTACTTTGCAAAGATTCACGAGAGTAAGACATTCCTTATAAGAAGGCCCTTTCGGATATTCACCCCTACTGATAGGGTACGCGATTCCCAGACGACCAAACATGTATACTCCGCATGCTTCAGTATCACACCCAATCACTACCGCATGATCACCCCGTGGTTAGGGGAAACCTCAATAGTGTCAAAGCATGACAATCCACACCGTGATTCCATGAAGACTCCAGCCCAAAGGATAATTACACAACCGTCACATAATGCGACACTTAATGTAAGTGGCTCAGTCTAAGGTACGCATTCTCTAATACACGTCCACGTACAGTCCAAGTGTCTCTACACTTCGATAGACGAGATCTATCCCTGCCCTTAAAGACAGAAGAAATCTGATACGTGCTAGTCTGTTTATACTATCAATGCCCTGTTTAATAGTACATCAGCCTAGAGACATTTAAGTATCAAACTAATCAAAGTGATTAGAGATCTCATCAACCATAATCGCCTATCATGGTTTCTCTACCACATTTTAATACTAAGGACGTTATCATATAACAATTCTTAATTGGTTATTTAAAAAGAACATATATATGACAACAGAAAAGTCATTTAATATATGTACAAACATAAAGAAATAGTAGAAAGATCCGACCTGGTCGGATCCGGTCCAACCCGATTGGGTTTAGGACACTATTTCAACACTAATTTTATGGATTTGTAAAAAGATTTTGGTGAGGATGACATGATGATAGTTTTCATTTGAAAATCTTACGTTTTCCCCCCTCCCCCTCCAAGTATTCTTAATATGCAAAGATTTCTCTGTTGGTTTCATTGTTGTTAATGAGCATATAATATGTGCAGGTGATACCGATCATCGATATTGTGATACTCGACGTCTTGTGATCTTCGATCATCAAGTATTGTGTTTACGGTCTTTGAGGTCGACGCATTGAAACCGAAGCCGGAGATCTCCGAACTAATGTTCCAAGAAGAGGCTAATGCTACTTGATAATGATTTATGAATTGACATATGGTACAAATGTTAAATCATTTGGTGTAGATGTTGACTTTATTTTGAAAAATGTTAAACCATTTGGTGTAGAGTTGGAAAAGAATATGATGGTAGCAATCGACATTGTCGAGATTTTTAGGTGCTTAGATAATCATTTCCTTGATGTAACTTAATTATCACATATGTTGATGTTAAAGTTGTTTATCATATATGTTGTAATTTTTTTCCATTGTGATTGAATGTGTTATTTCAAAATACACAAGTTTTTTGCGAGTTAATGTGATTAAATTATTGTCCAAAAGATTTTTAGTTTACGGTTTGTTTCCGTTTTAATCCATAAATGAATATAGGTTGTCGGTGTTGTTATAAAGCTTACCGAGTCCATTGTTTTTGGCTAATCATATACTATTAATGGTAATGGCAATGGTAATAGTGTCATTGTGTTTGTTAATAAAACGTGTTACTGTGATATTGTTATTCTGATTCTGTTATTGTGATACTGATACTGTGATACTGATACTATTATTGTGTTAGTGTAAACGCTATGATTATTCGAATTTCAAAAACTACGTCGAAAGTGTATCATATGAGATCTCAAAATGAAGAGAAAAAAAAAATGAACTTTGGTGAAGAAATTTTGATGATCGGTATTCTAAATCAAAAGTTACAATCGTTTATAAGAAAAACGCTCCGATGGAAAATAAATATGCTACTTTGTTGAACGAATGCGAAGTCACTTGGTGAACGCTTATAGGGGTATTTTTTGTTGTCTGAATTTTTTTTGTCTTTTTTGCAACTAAAAAAGTGAGTGTCATATTTATTTTTTATTAAAAAGTGGATTTTAGCCTCCTTCCCTCATATATTTGTGTGAAAAATAGTATTAAAAGCCCGTGATCAACAATAACTGATGGGTTACAATTAACAGAGCGGCTGCAGGATTTTCGACATTGGGTCAGAAATTTGTCAATTTTTTTCCGTATCACACATATTTAAATATTCAATTCTATACATGTATAGATAAAAATAAGGAGTCAACAGATAAAAATAAGTGTATATATATATATGTGTATGTGTTTATAAAAAAAATCTCTACTATTTTTACATATTTTTAGGGGGTCGACCACACTCGTAGTGGCAATGTAAAGCCGCCCCTAGTTACAAACCCGGACGAACCTGTGACCTGCCGGGGCGAGTTGCTTATTCCTTCCAACCCGCCCGATCCTAGACCGGCCAAGCCCGGCTTGTACCCGTGTTCGGGGTTTACGGGTTCTTGGCTCCGTTTGGTTTCGGACTGACTGGATCCATTTGGATCCAAGAAAGAGAAAGAATTATAAAATATAGTGAAGTAATGATGATAAAGTTGAAAAGTTGTATTGAAATTTGTGTAGTTAAAGTAATGATTGTTGATTTGAAATATTATATTGAAAAAGTAATTGTTAAATAGTGTAATGAGTGTATAAAGTGATGTATTAATATTATTTTATTTGTTGATGTTGATTGATTGATGAAAAAATTTATAATAAAATAATAGAATTAATAAAATAATAATAAATAAGTTAGTGGGGTGAATAAAATATTGGTTTGGGATCCAAATGGATCAACCTAGTCCCAAACCAAACAAGGGTAGGGTTCAGGGTTCAAGGGTATAGGGTTATTATATGGGGTCATTTAGAATTCAAATAGATTTTCTTTTAGAGATCTCAATTTCATGCCCTTTTTTCCTTTTGTTTTTCATGATTTCAGGTTTAGAGCTTGCCGATTTCAGGTTTAGAGCTTGCTCAAATATAGTTCAGCACAGATGACTCTTACTCATGTGTCTGGCCAAAAACTCTTTTAACATTGCATCTGAGAGGAGAATCGAGCTGGTTTCTGTTACTTTCTACCAAATATAATCTATGACCAGTATTGGATAAAGATAACATATCACATATAACATCTCAAGCTCACAATTTAAATAGAAAGAAATAAAGGAACATTCAACCACATACATCCATTAAAAATTCAAACCATGTCCACATAAAAAATCCCAAAAAAAAAACTTAATTTAAAACAAGACATAACTAACAAAGTCTCACAAATACTACTTTCTATAGGGTCCTTATTGCCCATAAAACAACCCACAAATGACTCTTCTAAGCAGCCCCCTTTTGTTTCTTGGGCACACGATAGGCACCAACGACACAAGCATGATCTCGTTCAAAGGGCTCGAGTGTAACTTGCTCAATCGGCTTGAACTGTTCTTGTTGTAATTTCTTTACTTCAGCAGCAAATACTGCTTCAGCAGGGGCAGTTGAATCTATGCAGTTTGCCTTTGAAAGTACGATAACAAAGACACCGGGTTATTATATACAGCATAATGATTCAAATTAGAATAATGAAAAGGTTGTAACATACCTTAATTGAGATCATAAAGTGGCCTCCGGCTTTCAAGAAGTAGGATGCATTCAGTGCCATAATTCTTGCCTATATGTAAAGAAGATCAGGGGGAAAAACTAAATAAAGGATGAAATCATATTGGATCTAACAATAATCTCATGACGAATACGTTTAACTAAAAAATAAACCAATGAAGATTAGCTTGAGAGTATAGAGTTACTTGGTTTTAGACAACTTTTGGCTATAAAAAACCGATTTGCCCCAGAAACTACAATGTCGTGTGGGATACAAATTGGACAAACCAGTAAAAAAAATATCAACACATAAAAGAAAGGAAGTATAACTGAAAATAGCATCAGAAAACTCGATTTTCATCACCCATGATGTATTGAAGGGGAATCCGAGTAACTCGTCATCTGCCGTTATAATAATAGACATAAAACATGAAACGCCGATATAGCAAATGTGGTAGACAGGGGCAGTGGGGAAAGACATGAACACGAAAAAAAAGAAAATAAACCTATAAAAGAGAACTCAAAATAGCATCAGAAAACTCGATTTTCATCACCCTTGATGTATTGAAGGGGAATCCGAGTAACTCGTCATCTGCTGATAATAACCATAGAATATGATGAAAGTTCCAAGAAAGTAGCTGCACTCTGTCTTGCAGGAAAAAAACATGAAACAAGCCAGGGAAAAAGCCACATAATAAGAATGTCTGCACAGAAAACAAACCTGATCTGGCTGAGCAACATCAGAAAATACCACATCGACCATGCCAACAAGCATTCTATACTTTGATGGATGCCTAGCATCTTCAATGATTGGAATAACATTAGTTCTCTTTTTAGCCATGTTTACCAAGTCCCTACCACTCCTATGAGAGAACTCCACAGCATATACCATTCCAGTCTAATATGCAAACAAATAAAGAGAAAACTATAAGACAATGGGCAAAAAGAAATTGTAAAAAGCATTATGTTTGGCACTTACCGGGCCAACAAGATCAGACACATGAGAAACAGTTGTTCCTGAAGCAGCTCCTAGGTAAAGAACACGGGCACCGGGTTTCTACCAGACATAAAACAACTATCAGACAATGAAGCTTCTACAACCATTGATGCAGATCAAAAACTATAATGAAATGAGAATGATTTACTCCTTTGACTTACAATCCAAATGTCATCAACCCCACCAAGAATGGCAGCTGCTAACTTTGATCGGAAAGGATTCCACACTCTGTATTCAACTTTTGTCCCATCCTCATTCTAAAATGTAAAGGCAACACAAGGTGAGCAAAAGTACAGTTATTCTTCCACGCTCTCAAGTCTCAAAACCAGTAATTAATCTATTGCAAATAAACTAAGTAAAGTTTCACAAAACAATACGATAAGTACACAGAAAAAGAGTACAAACAGCACAACAACATGAATACACCAATATCCAAAATTATTCCAGGCTTGACATTCTCACTTTCAAAACAAAGCTCACAGCCAAAAATATTGCAGATTTATAGCCTAATCCATTATGAAATGGTAGGACTAAACATGAATAAATTCATAAGAAAAAACCACCTGAACAGAAATGCGCTTTTCATTGTAAACAGCTTCACCAGGTACCAAATTCTTTGTGACAAGAGCATCTTCTTTGCCTTTAGCTACAAACACACCTTCATGCCTATGAGGTTCCACCACTACTTTGCTTCCTCCTCTCATGCCTCCTTCACGGCCACGGCCACGGCCACGCCCTCGGCCACGGCCACGACTATCTCCTCTTCCACCACCTCGCTTCATCGCACTTCCTCCTCTAGGTCCACCTCTGAAACCGCCTCTACTTCCGCCTCTTCCTCCATCACCGCCTCGCCCACCACCCCGGAAACCACCACCACCGCGACCTGCAACATCAATTGATCAGATTAGAACAAATCAGGAATGAAGAAACACAAACAGAAACAATCAATAAGCTTCCAATCAAAGAAGAAAAGAACTATCTTTCACAAAACCCTACCTCCTCTAGCAGGCATAACCATAGCTGTCGTCTGCGGCGTAGAACGGCGTTGGGGTTTAGATTAGGGTTTTAGATTGACGCCTCTTAATGAAAGTATTGGTCCATTTTATAAAGGTCGGAGTCGGACTAGGGTTTAGGAAAATTACGGACCTTTTTGTTTGGTCCTCAAAATTCGGGAATTCTAAAATTGTTGCCCTTAATATGGGAAAATTACATCATCCAGGGACTTCTCTACTATGGAGCTATTTACGTGGCGATCTCTGGATCATCTGAATTTCACACACGAGATCGCTGTATTCCACCTCGAAATCATGTGGCCCAGATCCTCGCCACGTGGCGAGCTCCTCTTAAGTCGCTTATAGTATAACGACCACTTAATATGTTGAGGGTAAATTTTATCATTGTTCGGTCGTAAGTATGAGTTGATGATTTATTTTAATGAGGTTCCACATATTTAAATATTAACCACCATTTTAACAAAATTTTGACTGGTATAAATTGTGACCACATGGTGGTCCTGGATCATCATAAAATCAGTGTATTTTCAGTGAATTTTTGTCATCCGTTTTTTTTTTCTTCTTCTTTTTGGGAAACGATCTTAATTTTACTCGTTAAACTAAAAAAAGCCAAGCAATCACAATGGTGAACACTTGCATCGGTGTCTCTTCACAGATTCTCGATTTTACAGACTCAAACACAATTTTTTTCAATTTACAGAATCTCTACTAAGAGCCCAATTCAATCGAATCTCCAAGATCATATATATATATATATGGATACACTCAACACACACTGGGTGTTAAATTGTTTATATGATACAATTCAGGGCAGATAGAATCATTAACAGTATAACTTGATTAAGTTGTGGTGTTTATAAATATGCGGTGTTCAGAGTTAATGACTTGAATTAAGCCTAAAAGACATCGACTAAAAGGTAATACATAGAAGATCACTACAACGTACTATAGTTTAGTACAATAGGTACATCGTATTCAAAGGTAATACATAAGATCAATACAATCAAAACAACCAACTGTCACCAAATATAAGAAGATATCAAGTTCAAACTAAATTATCATGGCCCGAATTCACAGCGTGATGAATTACAAGTTCAATAAGCCAATGAACTTAGCCTATCTATTACACGAGGATACAATGTAGATCAAAACCTCAAAGACACCAAGGCACATAGTGCTTCCACGCAACTAGGGCCTATCTATTGCATTAAGGCAATACAATGCAGGGTGATCCTCGTACCGCAGTCTCATGACGCAGATCGTAATCGGTGCGATTGCGTGAATAGGTGTCGGTCACAGTTCTCAAAGGACTCAAAGCGCGTTTTTGATTTAGTCTATTCAAGGCCCCAGGTGCTGATATGAACCTAAGTCTTCTGCGCTCAAGCACTCATATTTACTCTTTCGAGTATGTTTCGATACTACTTTTTTCTTTTTTAGGATCATTTTAGGCCTCTTCTTGTTCTTGGGTTCAATCACATCAAAGCCACTTGTTCTTGGATTATGGAGATATGGTTATATATATATATATATATATATAATTACAATAACTACAAACCATAATAAAAAAAAACACATATCCACACAATGTGAACTTATGTTAACATATTAACAATCTTTACAATATTAAAAATCTATACAATATTACTATATCATTATTTTTTAGTTTCATCACTCATTTTCAACGGAGCAACCCCTGAACTATATTTTTATACATATCAAGAAACAGAATTGTATCCTAATATTTGGTACAAAATCAAAGAAGAGGTGACACATGGAAAAAATACTACAGATGCTAGGGAAAAAAAACAGGGAGAGAGAGGGGCCTCCCATGGAAAAAGACCTCCCAAACCCCACTGTAGTATAATAATAATTATAATACACACTCCCAAAAGAAAACCATACACACTCCGTGGGAAAGAAAAGCGTACAGATGCTGGTTTTGTGCGGTACATATACAGTCTCACCTCTCAGATTCTTAACTGTCAAGATCCGTATACAGATTTTAATGCAGTCATATTTTTTGACAAATCTGATGAGTTAAAATACAGATTTAACATCATTTACAGCTTTTACTGCAACTGTTATGTTTATTACGCATGATTGAAATGGAATGGAATAAAATAATATGAATGGAATGGAATAAATTCATTACATTACTGCGTTTGAGATGTGAAAAAATGAAATAAAATGTAGGATATGGTGGAAGTGGTGGGGTGGATAGCTCTACCCCACTGCACCCTACCTCTCTACCAACCCTACCTTACCTACCACCCCACCCTACACACCACCTACGTACCCTACCTTACCCAACCTACCCTACCTTACCTAACCCACCCTACCTACTCCACCATCACCCTATCCTACCCTACGCATCCTACCCTACGCATCCTACCTACCTTACCCCATCACCTACTCTACTCCACCATCACCCACCCATACTACTCTACCACACCCTACCCTACCCACCCCTACTATACCTATCCTACCCACCACCAAACCCTACCCAACCTAACCCACCACCTTACCCTACCCAACCTTACCTACCACCTTACGCTACCCTATCTTACCTTACCTACCACACCCACCCTACCCTACCCACCCCTACTTTACCCCACCCTACCTTACCCACCATCCTAACCCAACGTACCTTACCCACCTCTATCCCAACCCTACCCTACCCACATTACCCTACTCTTACCCTACCCACCCTACACTACCCACGACCCTACCCTACCCATCACACACTCCCTACCCTATCCACCACCCCACTATACCCACCACTGCTCTACCTTACCTACCACCCTACCTTATATTACCATACCTACCCTACCCTACCTTACCCACTACCCCACTCTACCTACCCTTACCTTTACCCACCAACCTTACCTTACCTATCTCTACCATACCCACTACCCCTCCATATACTTTACCACCACCCCATCCTATCCTACCCTACCCTATTTCACCATATCCTGCCTTACGCATCTTACCTACCTTACCCCACCACCCACGTTACCACCTACCCCTACCCTACCCTACATACCCTACTTCATCACCTACCCTACCACCCACCCACTCTTACCCCATCACCCACGTGTTTTGTCGATTTTCATTTTATTCCATCGCATTTCATCTATTTTTGGAAGGAATGAAAATTGGCATTTTTCATTCTATTGGAATAAAATTTCATTACATTCTATTCCCTAATAATCATACACAAACATTGGAATGGAATGAAAAATCATTTCATTCAATTCCATTCCATCCTAACAAACGTACCATTATTGATTTTCAAAACCTCAAGCTATCATAATATATATTTCTAGTTCTTTCAACCATCTATGCGATAAATGCATGTGGGGGGTGGACGACACTCTCTTTCGTCGATTTTCAAAACCTAAAGCTATCATAATGTTTCTAGTTCTTTCAACCATCTGTGCGATAAATGCATGTGGGGGTGGATGACACTCTCCTCCGTCAAAAAATGCGGTTATTCCGCTAATACCAAATCCCATATATTATTTCTCTCCATACAATATTCCATTTCTTTGTCCCCATACGAGCGGTGAGCGACATGAGACACGTGGAAACCCATTCTTTTGCCGAGTTAGGTGCAAAAAATTAGTGTTTATAGGGAGGCTCCAAAAATCTATCACGGATTGCCTTTGGCCAATAACAATCCCAGAGGGCGTGTAAGGACGACTATTCATTTGTACCACAAAGACTGCAAATATTTGATTCACCCACTTGGCAATGGTATAAACGTTTGTTTACTGGTAGAGCGCATCATGACAAACATTCCAAGTAAAATGGTTGGCTCTACCGTGGCCTTTCAACCGCCAGATCTCTTGCCAAACTATGTCGGTGTTACTAGTGACCATCGGATTTAGTTGGATGTGATAGCCTGAACTAACAGAATATATTCCCTTCGAGTCATTTTTCTAAACTAGCCTTGCATTAGACAAATATGCATCTGAAGCAATAATTTCAGAAATTGGAAAATCAGGTCGTGTCAGACCTGACACTTGAAAATCAGGTTGTGCCTTTTCTGACATGAAAAATATGGTAAACGTAGAGATATCTACGTTCGAGGCGTAGAGATATCTACGTTCGCACGAAAAATATAACTAACATTAAACGGTGCAGTTGATCTTTCCTTACGTTTAAACGTAGGTTTTCTACGTTTGAACGCAGGGTTTCCACGTTTAAACGTAGATAAACTACGTTTAAACGTAGGGAAATCCAAAGGTTACATTTTGAAAATTAGCTACGTCTGAACGTAGATATATCTACGTCTGAACGTAGATATATCTACGTTTAAACGTAGGTGACAATATGTTTAAACGGTTCACATACTTGTCCTTCATAATCTCGCATAATCCTTAATCTTCTTTCTTCCTATCATATTTCAAATTCTGAGTGGCGATTTTTGGCGATTTTGGCAAGAAATTCTGATAGAGCAATTTCACAATTTCACAATCTCTCAAGTGCAATGGCGGTTGAAAGCGAAAGGGTATGTATTTTCCCTAATATTCTTTTATAGTATATCATATTAATTTCACTTTAGCATGTGCTTGTTATTTCCGAATATTTATTGTAGAGTGGTTTGTGGTGGTCCTAGATAATCATTATATTGATTTTGATTGTTTGATTTGTCGTTTTCTGGGTTTAAGATGGGTTTTTTGTATGAAGGTTCATACGTTTGGACGTATGAAGGAAGTATTATACGTTTGGACGTAGAGAAATGCAGGTCTCTACGTCTGAACGTACGGATTATGCCAGGGGCGTAGAGATCCGCAGTCTCTGCGCCTGCGAACGTAAGGTTTTTACGCTTGATCGTAGAGACCGCAGATCTCTACGCCTGAACGTGATTTGTCTACGTTTTGACGTAGAAACACTACGCTTGGACGTAGAAAGTCGCAGATTTCTACTTTATATTGAATTTAATGTATATGTTTTTCATATTGTTATTTGATTCGAATTAATGGGGCTAATTCTATTGAAATTAATCAGAATGATATGTATGATAGGTTTTAGAAGTAAATTAATGTAAAATTATTAATATGTGAGAATATGTATGATAGTGTTATAATTTTTGATTTGATAATGTAGTGTAATTTATGATATTGAATTTGATAGAAAAATGGGAAATGGAAGAATGTGTATGGTGTTACATTGGGATTGATAATGTATATGTTGTTTGATTGTGATTTATGTTTGCTTTCATTGTAAGGTAGCACGATAGTAGTATTGCTAATGACCTAATTATGCCCTTGAAAGTATGGCTAACATGGGTAACAATAAAAATGCCCTTGAAATTATGGCTAACATGTATGTTAATTAAAAAATTGAACCAAACGACAAACTATTGTTGTTTGAAAATCCAAAAATCAATATCTCGGACTGAATTCCATGGTACGCCTCGGCCTGATGAGGTTCTTAGAATTGCATGCTTTCCCTAGGGTGTTTTCGATTCCTTCGATCCATTGTGTGTCATGCCTAAGCTCCAGGCTTTATATTGGGGCTCCTGGTAGGTAGCTCGTAGAAAATTTCATTAGGTCTGCTCAACAGAGCATCTTTTCCTGTCCCAGCAGCCTGGTAATCCTCAGCCGGAAGTGAGGCACCCTTTAGATTGAAAATATAAGGTCTGTTCCGCCGGCTCCGTACGGCCTTTGTTCTCCCTCGTCATCATCAAATATTCTATGACGTGGTAAAAACCATATTATCTTCTTCTCTTACCCCCCTAACGTTACAAACAACAGAACACAACACAAAACAACGATGTTCCAAAAAACAAAAAGAGATGATAAGACATTTCGCGTGTATATATATGTATATATATATATGTGTATATATATGTATACATATGTGTCTATATATGTGTCTATACTTATATATACACACACACACACACACACACACACACACACACACACACACACACACACATATATATATATATATATAGTATATCTATATGTGTATATATATATATATATATATACATATATATACACACATACATAGATATATATCTACATATATACATATTGGAGTAAATAAATACATATATATACACATATATCTATATGTGTATATATATATACTTATATACACACACACACACACACACACACACACACACACACATATATATATATATATGGAGTAAATAAATACATATCCTATTTACAATGTATATTTTCATGTTGACAGTTGGTTGGCCCTCATGGTACTGATGTATACAAGGTAAGAGAAAATTTGACTTGGACCTTTAAAGGGGAAAAGACCAAGCTCAAGCAACTTCTCGAGATCCACATGAGAAGGATCGAATTTGAAGACACGTTGAAATCTGGGGTTTTTAAAGAATTTATTCAAATGTAAAGCACTTTGCGCTTTTCCTCCAAAGTCCGCTAATATGTATGTTTCAAAGGCCATATATCCGAATATGCCTAATGAGTTGCGCTTTAGATTCGGTAGTACGACCGCAAAGTTCGGTAGGAGGAGTTTAGCATGATCACCGGTTTACCGCTTTGGTGATCTCCCGTAAGATCCCCAACCTTATTCAAGGTGTTTTGAAGAGGGACATACGGCCACATCCATTTTCCTAACAATAAACCGATAACCATACCGGATATTGAGAAGTGGTTATTGGATGAGCAGGTGTGCATCCTGAAGTTCTCCAACATGTAGGTTTAGTCTACCTAATTAACGGGATAATGATGGGTCACGATGAGACCAGTAGGGTACCCCGTTCTGCTTTTTATTTGGTGGAGAATGTAGAAAGCATAAACGACTATCCATGGGACACTTATTTGTGGGACCAGACTTTTAGAAAGATATGTCATTTGATGAACACATACAAGGAAAGTTCGAGGCGGGGTGACCGTCTGCGGGGGTTATACATGCGTTCTGCTTTTGGGCTTACGAGACCCTCCCCGACATTGTTGTTCCGACTGTTGCGGCCACCCTCATAGCTCCTGATGCAGCTCCTCGGATGATGAGATGGAGTTGCAAAACTACCCCTCCGCAGTGGAAAGGATTATCGGCGAAGGCAAATAAGGTAATAAGCTTAATAAACATTGTTATTGTCTTTTAATTATATCCGGATTTGGTAAACATTTTGTTATTCTTAATTGTAATGAAATATACATTGTTCGCAGAGTCGTGTGATAGGGTATCTCGATCGCAAGGGATGTTGATAGGCGATTGATGCTAGGTAGGGCATTCGGATGCCGAGATTAACGAGCCGCCACGCGTGATCAATCGCCTCGCACTTATTGCACGCCCACACCCTGTAGACATGCATCCACTACACGTGCAGCCGACCCATGCTACACAACAGTCACCCCCTACTTCACGACCTCCTACTTCGCCTGACTCTACCGCTTCCCAAGGCTTGGTGGACACGTCTCCGCAGTCCACTTATGGAGTTGGAGGCTACGGTATATTCTTTTGACTTCACTTGCATATTTCTTATTTCATTATCTCTAACTTCAATTTTGAATACGTACAACATGTGGATGCGTATATGGACTTGGTAGAATGCCAAATGGAATCATATCCAGCATGCTTCACACCACATTCAGCCATTGCGTACTCAGATTTTGCTTATTATTGCGGATCAGTTGATGCACTCACAAATACTGAAATTCCAGTGTTTGTGACTCAAGACTTCGTAAGTGGGATGAAAACACTGTGATATACACTCCCTGGGCCATTACTACATCTCACTGGGCAGCCGTGGAAGTGTCTATTCCCCAATGGAAGGTTAGGTTGTTTGATTGTCTGTCGGGTCAAAAGTACAAGCCTGATGTGAAGCCCGACATCAATAGGTTGGGAGTTTCGTTTAGGAAAGTGTTCGAGACCGATGCACGATTATGTCAACTCCCAAAATGGTTGATCCGTGAGCCTCCTTTGGAAGTGAAAATAGTAGAAGCGCGTACCACAAATGCCAATTCCGTAAGTGTTATAAACTTCTAACTATTTATCACATTATATACAATCTACACTATTCGACACTTATCCATTTTATACGAGGGTGATTGTGGGTTATACACGGCAAAATTCATTGAGCATTTGTTGCACAAGGAAGATTTTTCGCTCTCTCCATCATAAGAACATGCCGTTGTTCCGAAAAAGTTTCATCAACTTTTTAATCAAATAGTACAAATTGTAAACTAATTTGTATAAACATTGTTTTGGTGTATGTTAATTTTGGAATTTTTGGTGTATGTTAATTTTGGAAATTTTTGGTGTATGTTATATTTTGGTATTTTGTTGTATGTTGGTAGCCATTTATATTTTTGGTGATGTTGTTTTGATGAGTATTCAATTTGTTTAAAAACAACTCAACTTAAAATGGATAATGATCGTTCTTTAAATATAAATGTATGGTCGCAACATTCCTACGTTTGAACGTAGATAATGCAACATTTTCTACGTTCAAACGTGAGAAAATGTTGCATTCCTACGCTCAAACGTAGAAAATGTTGCATTATCTACGTTCAAACGTAGGGAATGTTGCATTCCCATACGTCCAAACGTAGCAAAACAACATTATCTACGTTCAAACGTAGGTAATGCAACATTCTCTACGTTCAAACGTAGGGAATGCAAGTACTAGCGTGGTACATGCAATTATTGTTGTTGTACAAGTACGAGCCCTTTAAATGATTTCTTCAAACTACTCTTTTAAGTAGTGTAAAGAGAAGCACTTCTTCAAACTACTCTTGCATGTGCACCCTGATTATTGTTGTCATCTCTGCCGGTTTGATCGGTTTGTATATGAGGTGCAAACGGAGAAGCCAAAAAATTAGTTACTGATCCACCAAACATATTATATGGCTGTTGGATGGGTGGAACACGACTACTTGAAGGTTGGTTAGGAGGATCATCAAACGATTGGTGTGGTTGGTTGTTTATGACAATATTACGACTACTTGAAGGATGATTTGATGATTATGACTTGGTCTTACTGGTTGATACCGAAACGGTTGGTCCGAAGCTTCACCAAGCCTTTGTGTAGCAACATTGTTTTCATACCCACTACATCCATATTGTTGCTCGAACGGATTAAAATCTGGATTTGTAGCAAGTTCTTGTACCGGAGAAGGGAAATTTCCAATACTGTAATCCGGAGTATTGCAATCTTCATTTAAATCAATGCCATCATCCTCCTCATTTAAATCAATGCCATCATCCTCCTCATTTATCGGTTCATTGTTTGCCTCCACTGGTGTCGCATTCACACAAAAAATTACATTCTTACCATCATAGGCCGCTTGATGTAACCATTTAAGGTCTCGCTGCGTCTAAGATATCATCATGTGGTATATTTCCCACACTACCGTAAGTAAACAAAGCTTTTAGGTTGAGCTTTGAATCGACTCGATCAATACCAAGCCTCAAATACACTTTATCCAATAACGCATTCAATCCTATTTTCTTTGGGACAAATAATGAGAACATCGATCCATTTACATAATTCCACCTCGTTATAGATAGGATCATACGTAAATTCTCCGTTGAACGAGACAACAATCATAGTGTTGCGATTATCCATTTAAAAAAAAAAAAAAACGATTCAAGTCAGTATCAACTAAATCATTATCAACTTAAAATGATTGTTTCCAAAAATGGTAAACATGATATGTATTTATTACACTTTCATAAATTACACTACATTATCAAATCAAAATTATAACACTATCGTTCTTAGATGTATAAAATTACATAAACAACCTACTTAAAACACACATTTCGATAAATACATATCATTTCTACAATATAAATAACATAATCACTACTCAAAACACAAATTTTGGTTAAATAAATATCATTAATTACACTAAAACCTAGTAATTGAACCCTAAGAAAATACTTAAATACACTACTTAGAAGTATGAACATTACATAAACAACCTACTTAAAACATTACATAAACAACCTACTTTCGGTTTTAGACATATGATTACTACAAATATAAATAACATACACACATTGAGCACTTGAATTAAGATAAATAAGATAGCAATAACTTACCCATTTTAGCACTTGAATGATGAAGAAATGGACTTGAAAGATGAAGAAGTGAGCACAAAATTGATATTAGATTCAAAGCCTTTGAAGGAATGAGAAAAATCTCGTTAATGTGGTGTATATTCAACAAGCACCTTACAACAACATTAATACCCATCTACCACTGTCAAACGTAGAAAATCTACGTCTAAACGTAACAAAACATACGTTTAAACGTAGATATATCTACGTTCAGACGTAGCTAATTTTCAAAATGTAACCTTTGGATTTCCCTACGTTTAAACATAGTTTATGTTGGTGATTATATCACCAATGTGATTTAGTGTTATTGGACTTAGTTTGAGGTTTGGTAAGCTTGAAACAATCGATATGAGTTAGGAGATGCGGGGTGCATGCTTACAATTGATATTTACAAGCTTACGAGAGTGTTAGATCAAGTGTTGAACAAAATCCAAATTCTACTGCTTATTGGACGGGCGTCCATTTCATATGGACGGGCGTTTGACTTCGACGGGCGTCTGTTTCACCGGACGAAGCGCCTCAAGAAGGTGCATTTACATACGAGATGTAACCTGGTTGGATGGACGAAGCGTCTTAAAAATGGACGGGCGTCCAAAGATTCTTCGACGGGCGCCCAAGATGTCAAACGGGCGTCTGAAGTATGAATTTACATACGTGATGTGACTGCTCGAGATGGACGAGCGTCTCAAGAAATCGGGCGCCCGCCCAAGATGCTTCGACGGGCGCCCAGTGATTCTAAACGGTCGCCCAAAGAGCGGTTCAGAGCGCTTTTGGTCGGTTTTGCTGGTATCCTTTCGGGTTTTGGACTGGTAACTGATTCTGAAAGGTTGTGTATGTAGTGTTATATTAGTATAACATCACACACACATATAGAAACACTTGGAACTTCATTTTTAAACACAAGAATAGAATTTGAGAAGCAATTTTTCTGTTTTCTTTGAAATTCTTGAAGCCTCAAGTTTAAACACACATATCTACAAAATTTCTATAGCATTCTTTCATCTTATTGCCAAAGATTGGAAGAGAAGCAGATTTATCCCGTGATTATATTCGAGTTAATTCCCGGAGGCAATTCAAGGGAACGAATAATTTTCGCAGGAAAGATTTCCAAATCGACTCTGCGATCTTATCAAGTTATCTTGCATTTCAAGTTTAGACACCATTGTTCTAATCATCCTATAAACTCCCTAACAGTTTATCTACGTTTAAACGTGGAAACCCTGCGTTCAAACGTAGAAAACCTACGTTTAAACGTAGGGAAAGATCAACTGCACCGTTTAATGTTAGTTATATTTCTCTACGTCTGAACGTAGATATCTCTACGTCTGAACGTAGATATCTCTACGTTTACCATATTTTTCATGTCAGAAAAGGCACAACCTGATTTTCAAGTGTCAAGTCTGACACGACCTGATTTTTCAATTTCTGCAATAATTTGGGCCACGCCTTTAATACTCCTCCAAATTGCCGAACTGCCTGGTTTCATGGACCGATGAATATCTCCATATTTGGCTTTTAAAGTTTTCACCCAAAGGGAGTTTTTGTTACTCATGTACTGCCTTGCAAACTTTGCAAGTAGGGTATTATTATCTGTGACAATTTTCTAAAGCCAAGCCCGCCTATATTTTAACTTAAAAAAAAGTTTTTTCACATAAGGGCACTAATATAAACTACAAACTATTAAACTATAATTCTCATACCGGTCCAAGTCCGGAAAGACTTGAAACCGGTGGAGAAAACAAACATAATCTGGATATGTCATGTCATACATTTACATTACACAATTTTATCACTCGTTTATATGTGCTACTAGTATATATTATTTTCAGATTCATTCATGTCACATTTATACAACTGTTATACATGTATAATTGTTATATTAAGTGCATTTAAAATACTTATTTTCTCATTGGCTTCATGGATGTATTTCTTATGTTACGTGCATGTCATAATGATGTTCGTAGATTGTATAATAAAAAGGCCATAAGCGTTTTACGGTATATCTTATAAAGCAGGCCATTAATGAAAAGTAATCACTTACGACAGGGTCGTCCATGTGAAATATGAGAGAATACGTGGTCTAAGGTCCGTCTACCTAGCAGTTTTTTCCCGTAATTTTGAATGCTTATGTAAAAAACTAAAATTTTGCAATATGTTTTTTTTTCCTCTCGTCATTGCATTTAGTATCAATAATAACAATAATACAAGATATTATAAAGCATATATACACTTCATTTTGTGCGATGATATACATATCAATCATCTGATGGACATCATTTTACGATATAAGTTGTTACTACATGGTATTAATTAATAAATATATTTTTGTGATTGTGTTAGAATTTGGAGATGCATATGAATCTCAAATACATATGACTTTTAAGGGACAATGAGGTCAGGGCCTATGCAGCCTTGCCGATGGAGAAGTTTTTGTGTGCACCAAAGTGATGTGTGGATGAATCAGAACCACAAAATTTTCTGATTCACCCATTTATTATTTCGGTACATGTGGACATACCCAGGGGCGGATCTACCCTTATCAAAGGGTGGTCCATGGACCCCGCTAAAACTAAAAATATTCTATATTTTATCTATAGAAAAATATTTCGGACCCCGTGAAAAAAATTATTTACTGTGTTAAATATTTACGGACCCCGCTGAAAAAAGTTTCTGGGTCCGCCACTGGATATACCACACAAAAAGTTCTCTTGCCTTAGGGTATTCATATCAATCACCCTATCTCTATCCCCACAAATACTATTAAAAATACATATCCCTACTTTACAAAGAACTAAATTCACAATACTTCTACATCAAGATCCCTATCTCTATCCTTACAACATTAAAATATTCATTTTTCAACTAATTTTTAAATTCAAATTTTACTCCAACGGCTATATTTCAACGGTTATATATTTCAACTGGCTATATTCGAACACACACATTTTTCCAAAATTATTTTTAAAATTTAAAATTTTACTTCAACGGCTATATTTGAACACACACATTTTTCAAAACTTACTTTTAAATTCAAATTTTACTCCAATGGCTATATTTCAACGGCTATATTTCAACAGAGGAAGAAAAAAAAATCGCTTTCAAAAAAAAAAAAAAAAAAATGTGAGGATAGCTACAGTGTCACCCCAGATTTGGGGTGACACTCGCTCATCCACCCCAATGTAGGGTGGGGATAAAGTATCTGATGCAGAGAGTTTTTGCTTTTCCCCTTTTTTTCCTACATGTAGGGATAAAGGTGGAGATAAAGACTGATGCTAATACCCTGGTGGTGGCTTTGATCTCACTACTACAAAATAAGGCATATACGTCACACTTAAGATATGAAAACAATCACGGTTTCAATAAAACCGAGACAACGAAAATATATATATCACACTTACACCTTTCTATCACACTTATTGAAAAAAGCGAGATAAGTTACATTAATCAATCTCATTTTTAAAGTGTGACTTAATTGATATGATTTTTCTCATCACGATTATTGAAAAACCGAGATAAATTATATCAATCAATCTCATTATTAAACTGTGATCGAATTGATATGATATTTCATCACGGTTTCTAAAAAAGCGAGATAAATTATATATATCAATCTCACATCTAAAACAAATGATGAAATTGATATGATATTTTATCATAATTCTCAAAAAAGCGAGATAAATTATACCAAACTATCACACTTTTAATCATGACTAAATTGGTATGATATTTTTTGTCACGGTTATTGAGAAAACGAGATAAATTATATCAATTAATCTCATTTTTAAACCGTGACTGAATTCATGATATTTTTGTCACAATTATAGAAAAAGTGAAACAAATAATATCCACTAATAAGAAAAGGGATATAGATCACACTTATCTAAAGATAAGGATAACACTTTTAAAAGAACCGAGACAAGTAAAATGTATATATATCACACTTAAATTTTTTATCACAGTTATTAGGTGTGAAAAAAATGAATGATCACACTTTTTTAGGTGTGATTGAAATATTAATAGATCTCGGCTTTTAAGTGTGATAACAACTACTAAAATAGATCACAGTTTTTAAATGTGTTGAAATTATAATCGATCTCGGTTTTTAAGTGTGATAACAACTATAATAGATCACGATTTTTAAGTGTGATAACAACTAAAATAAATCACAGTTTTTAAATGTGTTGAATTATAATAGATCTCGGTTTTTAAGTGTGATAACAACTAAAATAGATCACAGTTTTTATTATCACGGTTTTTAAGAAAACCGAGACAAGAACATCAATCAATCACGGTTTTTAACTGTGATTAAAATAATATGATATTTTATATTCATATTTTAGATTAGTGTGGTCAAAAATGATAATATAGTAGGCATCAACACAGTGGTAATTAGTGTGGTTCCTTAATCCAGAGTATCCGGGTTCGAGTCACAGTGGCAACAAAAGATATGTGTGTGTTTATTTCGTTTTCGAAAAAAAAGAATGATCACACTTTTTTAGGTGTGATTGAAATT
This sequence comes from Gentiana macrophylla, assembly GCA_026214975.1. Taxonomy (NCBI): domain Eukaryota; kingdom Viridiplantae; phylum Streptophyta; class Magnoliopsida; order Gentianales; family Gentianaceae; genus Gentiana; species Gentiana macrophylla. The sequence goes on along the minus strand of CM047814.1, from coordinate 102,522,935 downwards.
ATAATATATCTCGGTTTTTAAGTGTGATAACAACTACTAAAATAGATCACAGTTTTTAAATGTGTTGAAATTATAATAGATCTCGGTTTTTAAGTGTGATAACAACTATAATAGATCACAGTTTTTAAGTGTGATAACAACTAAAATAGATCACAGTTTTTAAATGTGTTGAAATTATAGTAGATCTCGGTTTTTAAGTGTGATAACAACTAAAATATATCACAATTTTTATTATCACGGTTTTTAGGAAAAATGAGACAAAAATCAATCAATCACGCTTTTTATTATGATTAAAATAATATGGTATTTTATAATGAGATTCTAGTTTAGTGTGGTCGAAAATTGGAAGAAAGAAAACATTGGTCTAGTGGTAATAAGTGTGGCTCGTTAATCCGGAGTATCCGGGTTTGAGTCCCAACAAAGACAAAAAAATATGTGTGCTTATATATTGTTTTTGAAAAAAAAAACACTTTTATTGGTGTGATTTAAATTATAATAGATCATGGTTTTTAAGTATGATAACAACTAAAATAGATCACGGTTTTTAAATGTGTTTTAATTGTAATAGATCTTGGTTTTTAAATGTGATAACAACTATAATAGATCACGGTTTTTAACTATGATAACAACTATTAGAGATCACAGTTTTTAAATGTGATGAAATTATAATAGATTACGGTTTTTAAGTGTGATACCAACTATAATAGATCACGTGTTTTAAGTGTGATACCTATTATAATAGATCACAGTTTGTAAATGTGATTGAGTTAAAGTACTTTATGTCACACCTCAATATGCCACACTTTCAAAACCGTGACTAATGTAAATATATCACACTTAAAAACCGTGATTTTTATGTTTTTTTTGTAGTAGTGTCTAGGGTTATGCGCGGTCCACATGCTTAAAACAACACCCTGAGCAAAATCCTACCTTAGATAAAAATGTAGGTGGAAATTAGGTTTAGGGAGTTGAGTTTATATTCCACGGTGCTAAAGGTTTATGTGCTTTTTTTTTTTTTTTTTTTTATTTATAGCAAAGATCCAATTTTATTGATAGCTAAGTGAAAAACCCACAACAACAGGAAACAAGAAAGCTGTCCAAGATAGTAAAGCAGGAAGGAAAGCCAACAGAGAAAAGGAAAAAAAAAAAACAAAAACTACTATGTACAGCTATAGGTTTATGTGCTTCATTAAACAGAATATGTAGGTTTTTTCAGTCATTCTAATATCAAATACGAAAGGTTAATGTTAAAAAGTGTGTTATGTCAAAAAAAAAAAAAAAAAAAAAAAAAATGAAAGTAATGGCGTAGGCAAGTAATGGGCTTGGGGTTGCTAAGCTTATTTAGTCCAAATATTTATTAATAAAACTTATATAAAAGCTTGTCTTAGTAAAAGTTTCAAACTAGCCCGTTAATATTGTGAGTGTGTAAAAACTAAAAAGAATCTATATCTATATATATTTGAAAGGGTAATTTAACCCGATTACCCATAATTTTTACCCGTATCCGGATGTGGCATGTTTTTTATACAGCTAGCTAACCGATATGGATACAATGTCTTGACTAAATTAAATAAATCCCTTGGAATTGAAAATCTCAACAAATTTTATCTTTCTGTTCAAAAAAAAAAAAAAAAAAAAAAAAAACCGTTTTAGCTTTTGTTTATTTATTTAATATTTTTGTATCTAATATTTTTTAAATGAGAAAAACAGCTTTTTAACTTTCCCATGAATCCCATCCTCCTTCCGTTTCCTAAAATCCCTTACCAAAATTGAAATCCCAACAACTTCCCCAATCCTCTACCCAAACCTCTGATTTTTTTACAGAAACCTAAATATCAGAATTGGGTAAGATTTGATTTCCAAAACTTGATATAATCGATTATCAATGGTCAACATTAATCATTTTTTTTTTTTTTTGTTCTTTAATACCTTTGTAACTTTGTTAATTTGCTCAGTTTTTTTTTTAAAATTGTTTTTCTTAAAGGGCATCTGGAATTCTTTGGGTTAATTGGATGTTTGTAAGTAGATGCTCTTGGAATTTCTGTCATTCACTTTCATAAATTTACATGGAATCTAAAATCTCTTGGAATTTGGTGTTTATTTCAGGTATGTATATACGTTTGATAGTCTATCCGAACACGTTTGTCAATTCCTTTGCAAAGAATTTGTTCACAAGAGACTTTGGATTGCATCCTATAATTCTGCTGAGCGCTATATTTTGTTTATTTATTTTTTTGGCTTGAAGTGCACAGATTTATTCATTTTTTTGTTGTTGTTAATTGCTGTTAATTGACGTTCCCTTTCATTTGCAGAATGGCTCCCTTATGTCAAATGTGATAATACACACACGTATAGGTTTTTATACCCAGTGGCGGAACCAGAAAAAAATTTCGGGATGGTCTTAGTATATAAACTGTAAAGCTAAAAAGGGATGGTCTTAGTATAGGTCTTAGTATATAAACTGTAAAGCTAAAAAGGGATGGTCTTAGTATATAAACTGCAAAGCTAAAAATATCTTGGTAGTGGGATTTGAACTTACAACCTAGAATTATAGAGACTTAAAAGGGTTTGTTCTTAAACCACTAGAATATAAGGTCTTTTGTTCAAGAAAAAGACACATAACATACTAATATTAACACTACTACTAATACAATAATAATATTTTTTTTTTTTCAAAATTTGGGGGGGTAGGGGGAGGGGGGGCTTGAGACCACCCCACCCCTCACTTAGTTCCGCCCCTGTTTATACCTACTTCAATTCTTCTTGGAATTTCGTCGTTATCTTAAAAAAAATATTGGCTTTCATTTTGCAACATCGAAGTTGAGTCATTGAAATTTCGTTGAAAAATGGGATGTTCAGCCTACCGGTGGGGGACAAGGAGTGACTTCAAGCAGAAGGTTTCATTATGTAATATCAACATGGTTGAGTTGAATGACTTTGGGTGATGTCCCGAAGATCGGTTATTCATCCTCCGTTTATTCTTTGCTTTAAACATCTAATTGTCATTTCTTTTTGTTAATGTTTGAAGCTGATTTCCATCTGCATTTGTTGATGATTCTGTTTCCTTATGTAAATGTCATAGTTTGACTTATTTATTTATTTATTTTACATTGAAAATAGAAAGTGAACGATGATGTATTTATGAGGATTATCTTTTGATGTGGGAGTTTATTTGATTTGTTTTAGTAGCAATGCATATTTATTAAGAAAAATAGGTTTCTGACTGTGTGTTGTGGGAAAGATTTTATGGTGCAAATGTTGTAGAAAAGTTGTATCAATGGTTGTTGGAAGATTGTTACGTAGGGTTTGGGTGTTGTTTCTATAATTATATAAGATCATCAAAGAAATAGTTTTTGTTGGAGTTATTGTTGGAGGTTTTTTTTTTTTCTTTTTTTTTTTGTTTTTGCATTATAAAGAACACATGAACCAAAAATTTGAATTCCATACTATTTTGGAGGATTACACTAATCTTCCTAGAGATACTACCTTATTAGGATCCAGAAGATGGTCCAAAATCGGATTTTTTTTTTTTTTTTTGAATAACGAACTTTTTATTATTGCTAAAAGTGGAATGTCCACAACTTACAAAGGAAATAACGAGATTTTTTTTACAGCAAAGATAATTTAATCTAAGTTTTTCAGCAATTTCATGCTAAAATCTTCATAGAAAATTAGGTTGATGAGGTAAATTTGAGTGTTGGGCCTCCCACACCCACTTCGAACAACGGATTCAATATGTTGTAACTCTTGATGGATCCATAAGGAAAATACCATCATACTAACATCTTATTGTTCTTTTTAAGAATGTGACTTCCCTTCAAAAAAAAAAAAAAAAAAAAGAATGTGACTTCCTCCTTTGGTTTTATTGGCCATGTTTCTTTTTTTGAAAATTGCGTCTAGAAAAGACTTTTTTTTTGGCTGATGGTCTATGAATATGGAAATCATATGGGTTCAAGTGTTGGATATTTAGTCATTGTATGTATTGTCTTTTAGTAATTTGATTGAAACTAAGTTTTATGAAGAATAAGTTGGTGAGCCAGAACATCATAATAAGAATTTTTTTAATAGTGATAGTTCCACAACAAAATAATAATCATAATGATATGCGCTGTAAGACATTAATTTTTACGAGTTTCATAATAATCAAACAAACATATTTTTTTTACCTTCACATCAGAGAAGTTTCATAAAAATGGTGTAAAAATGTGAATATTTTGTTGTCGAACAAGCATATTTTTTCATCTTCTCATGAGATAAAAGTTGTTCTCCTCGGTGTTGTTATTTGATCGCCTCATGAATTACGAATGATGATTGCGCAATATTCATAGACTTGCACTATTTATAATCATTTTTAATTTATGTATATATCGCAGATCGTCACGGAGTTATATAAAGAATTACACTATAAAGTAACATTATAAAAAATTCATCTGAATTTGTACATTCAAATTTTTTTGTGATTTTTTATTTTATTTCCAAGAATGATACGTACCTCCACCAAATACGAGTTTTGAAAGACTATCGTCAGAAAGTAGCAAGAAGGGGGTAGGTTTTCAGAAAAAATTAAGGGGAAGAAAGAGATGCGAGGGATGATGGAGGTGGAGGGGAGGGATGCATTGTTTTTATTCCATCATTTTCACATAATACACCCCAATTATTATATAAATAAAATAGAAAAAGATGAAGATATGAAGCATGTCACTTGATATAAGTATTCTAAATTTTTTTCCATTGTTCGCGAACTTATTTATATAAATTAATTAATGTGCAACATAACTTTCACAATATGATGATATGCCATACTATGAAGTAATTTTATAGAATACTTATAAAATATGAAGTAACACACATATGATTATATATTAATCTAATAGATACTATGAAGTAATTTTATAGAATATGTATAAAGTTCTTCTAACACTTTTGGTGTTATTGTGTCTGAATAGTGCTTTGTACTTTATTATTTATATATTTGAGTTTGAGTTTTTATATTTTAACGAGCCAAATTCTAGCCGAGCTCGAACTGGAAGACAAAAATACGTATAGCGTGCATAACTCAAACCCGAGCTTAGACAATTTTTCTTTATAAATGAGCCAAGTTTGAACAATATTTTTGCTCGTTTATTAAATAAACGATCGCGAATAACCAAGTGATGTAGGTATGACCCGACCTCATACACGTGACACTTAAAAGTCAGTTTGGATCTTCTAAGTACAACGGGTCTGACGAGTTCAACACCATCTCGGGCCTTGGACATATTCTGGTCTCGACAAAGCAGTCGTTATGAACCGAGAGACGCTCATAATATGTCGACATTGCGCAAGTCGTCCTTTATCTCTAATGATCAATTCGAAATAAGATACATATCAGGTCATACCACTGACATGATGCAGGTTCACCTCGATCTAGGACCCTCAGCTCGGTACAAGTTTTCAACGAACTCAGACAACAATTATATATACAGTCAACAAGACTCTAACCCATGATCTCATAGTGGTTCCATGAATCACGCATACAAGACCATGATCACACCATGATTGTCTTCTTAATTGTTTCAAGTCATTGAGCACAACTTCGATGGCACCATGATCAATTCCCCACGAGGGAGGTCTATAAAAGGATCATTACCATCACAATTCAGAACTACGTTAATAGCTTAATCTTAAACTCTCTGGATACATAGGCAGTCAATCTCATTTGGCTAAGCTATATTTCCTCACAAAATCCTCTGTCCAAAGTAATTGGGTTATCATCACAAAGCCCGATTACCAGCACAAAGATCCGATTTCATAGTCGACGATTTCTGGCATCATCATCAAGCTTGAACATATTTTTTTGCTCGTTTATTAAATGAACTGTTGTGCGGAAACACCCGAAACGAAAGTAAAACACAGCGGAATATTAATGGAAGAACAATAACTCATATTTAACGTGATTCAACGATTCGTCTACATCCACCGGAAACAACAAGTTTCATAGAGAAAATTTACACACACAAATTAATCTCTCAAGATCCTCACTTTTGTACTAAAGCGACTACTTAGCTATTACTGAAAATGAGATGGTTTTACAATGAAGATTGAGATGGTTTATACAGGAGAAGGTATTGTCATATTTTCTTCCGTAGGTCTACTCCCAACAACCATGAGAGACTTTTTCTGCAGGCTACAGCCATCATTTGAACAGTTAGCCACCATTTGAACAGCTAACAACATATGTAGAAATGAACCATTATTCCAACACGAACTACAACAAATAAATTCATAACATAAACGATAACAAGATTAAACAATAGTTACTCGTCTCAACTCACTAACAGCTCTACCAGCTACATTGATTTTTTTTCCCTTCTCAAAAGTTGTAATTAAAGTAACACTGTAAGTCATTTAATTCGTTATTTAATACAAAGGCGTATCATGTCAAAAAAAAAAAAAAATAATTGCAAATTAATGGAGTAGCCGTGTTCTTTTCGCGTACGAAAGATAAACCTAGAATATATTCCTAACACAGAAAAGCATGGACTTTAAGCTAAAAAGATAGCCGGCCTTTCCTATACACAAGAACTTTCCTCTATTATTAGGAGTTTTACCAAATAATAATTGATGTCATTTATACTAATATAATTAAGGCTTTATGTTAAAAAGGACAAAATAAGAGTGAAAATGTGTAAAAATGACGGTGAAATTTTTTATTAGATGAAAATGACAAACCAAACAGTGAAATAATGGATTCCACTGTAAAGACAATGCAACCAACAGTGTATTTTGAGTAACAAACAGTGAAATTGTCCTTTAACACATGATTTTTTTTCCACTGTCCTTAATCCTATTTTTTAACTTTTTTTTTGTCCTTTATTACCACTCCCCCTATAATTAATCTAATTAAAGTACATGAAGTAACCCACTATAGGTTAGACCTAGACATGATAAAATGAATATACACTAATACACATCATACTTAATCTAATAATAAATATATATGAAGTTCTATCTTTCTGTAGCCTCGTAAAATCGATGTTTTTTAAGTTACCAAGTTTATGAGAAAGTTTGGTACATTAATAACATTCTTTCGATGCCAATATTTGAGCATTAGATTATGGTGATATCGGATGTTATTTAGTGTATTCTCGACAAGTGTTTAATGAGTTAATGAGTCATTCGAGTTTACATAAACGGACTCCCAGTGGTAGAACTAGAAAATTTTCTAACTGATCATCACACAAATTTGAAGATAGAGTAAGAATATTAATAGTGTTTTAATATATTTTATCAATAACTATATATCGATTTTCAAATCTCAATAAGGACTCCATCTCCCTTCTACTTGGGTCCGCCCTTGTTGACTCTTTTCAGATCTCGGTGGGACCACTGGTCATCTCTCCCTTCTGTAGTTCCATTTGGGTCCGCCCCTGTGGACACCTAACCTCGAATATATATGTAAAAAGGCTAACAACTAGCAGTGTTTTTATTTTTTTTCCTTTCGGTCCTTTGACTAAGATCAAGTATAGTATCTGTTCTTATCAGCTTAATAACCGATATGTAGGTCAATGACTCACACGATATTAACTTAATTTTTTAAGGGTGAGTTCTTCTTTTGGTATCTTACTGTCAAGGTTTTCAAATGTTATCTTGGTGTTGTACTACAATCTAAGTATCGAGGAGACCGCACCGTCATAAGTGATACTTGATGTTTGTATAGATCTTGAACAAAAGGTAGGACATGTATGAACATTCCATTATGATAGCTTGAATAATGCTAACATTATAATGTATCGGAGATTCTTAAACATGATCATAGTCACGGTGTAATGATAGAGGTCACTCTTAACCACTGTTGAAAGTAATCATGTAAGGTCCAAGCCAACATAACCGAGTAACCGTCTTCTTCGCGTTAGAGATCTTATCATGGCTTCAGGGTAACTTCCATATAGAACACTTGTTGTGAACCACAGACCTTCATATGGTCTAGACTGATAACCGTACTAAGTATGAGACCTTCTCAATGTATTAGATGACTGATATGCTTAATCATAAAGCCTTAACTCAATAATGAAAAACATTCCTCCGTGGATCTTTAATTTTGTTTTGATACCCACATGATCAAATTTCCGAATCCATCAGTGTCAAACATTGGAAATACCTGAATTAACTTATATTTTAGACCAAAAGTATTCCAATATTATCTATTATTATCAAGATTGAAAGTATCTTAAAAAGAATAATGATACGGACATAACATATTACACATAACGAATTACATTTACATCATTAATATTGATGTATGAACTAATCATCAGGATGTAGACGGTCATATCAAATGTGTATATAATAGTTGTTTCACCGGTTATACCTTACGGTTTATATCTGTATCATTATTCTATTGAAAACGATCACTTTCTTCGGTGGTCAAATTTTCTTTTCTATCCAAAGACCTTTCTTCGAGGTAAGTGGCAATTTAGTTATTAAGTCAAAGTATAGGCCTTAATGCTTTTCACGCTCCTTCCTTAAAAAACTATAAATACAATTCACCAGTAGACAACACTTTCTCGCTACACAGTCAAAATCAAAACAAACAATTCAAGGAAAAAAAAGAAAAAAACGCAAATGGGATCACGTTACGAGGCGGAGATCACTTTAACATCTGCAAAAGATTTGAAGAACGTGAATTGGAGAAACGGGCCGATCAAGCCATACGCCGTTGTTTGGATCGATCCCAAATCGAAATGCTCAAGCAGAGTTGATGAAGAAGGTGATGTTTTTCCGTATTGGGATCAGACCCTTGTGATTCCGTTCAATTCTCCGATTGAGGAATCGGTGTTGTATATTGATATTGTTCATGCTAAGAAGCCGGAGGAGGATACGAAGCCGTTGATTGGATCTGCTCGATTGCCGCTCCGGGAGATTGTTGATGAGGTTGGATTGGGCCGGAAGGGGGAAAAGAAGTTGGTTTTGAAGCGGCCGTCTGGACGGCCACATGGGAAATTGGAGGTTAAGGTCACTGTCCGGCAGCCGAGCTATCGTGCACCAGATCCTTATGCTGCGGCTCCGTATGGTGTTGCTAGAGATAGAGATTATCCGGCACCAGCTTATGGGGCTCCTTATGGTGCTCCTCCGCCGGCGAGTGGTTATGGTGCTCCTCCACCGGCGAGTGCCTATGGTGCTCCTCCACCGGCGAGTCCCTATGGTGCTCCTCCACCGGCGAGTGCTTATGGTGCCCCACCACCGGCGAGTAGTTATGGTGCTCCACCGGTGAGTGCTTATGGAGCTCCTCCACCGAGTGGGTATGGTGCTCCACCACCGGCTGGGTATCCGTATGGTGGACAGGCTCCACCACCGTATGGGGAGCCACCGGCGTCTTACGGGCAGGGTAGCTATGGGCAGCCACCGTCTTCTTACGGTGGGCAGTCTAGCTACGGGCAGTCACCATCTTCATACGGGTCAAGCCAGGGGTATGTTGAGGAGAAAAAGAAGAGCAAATTTGGAGGAATGGGAACTGGATTGGCCGTCGGTGCGGTTGCGGGAGTGTTGGGTGGGCTGGCAATAGCTGAAGGAGCTGAGTACGTTGAGGATAAGATCGCCGATGACGCAGCGGAGAAGGTGGAGGAGGATCTCGGTTATGATGACGCCGGCGATTGGTGATTAATTTCCAGAATTTGACTTTTTCGAAGTAAAAAAAAAAAAAAAAACTTTGGAGAAATGATATGTATTTGCAAAAAGGAGAAAACTTGTGGAGGTGGTTTGTTTTTATAATTTGAATTTCATCTATCTTTTCTTTTTTATTGGACTTTTCAATCTATTTTTGTGTTTTCATTATTATGCCTTTTGTTACTGGTACTAGTAGTTTGTTGATTTGATTATGAATCCCGAGTTTGACTCATGTGGTAACATGATTTCTAAAGACGTAAGCAAGTTCGACCCTTTGTTGAAGGTCATTATAAAGGACCGAGAGGTTGGTCTTAAATAATTGAGTGAGAGTTAGGTTCTGAGTGGTCGCACAAATCTTTTGATTTGTTTGTGAATCCTGAGTTTGGCTCAGATAGTAACGCAATGTCTAAAGACGTAGCAAGTTCGACCCTTTCTTGAGGGTCATTATAAAGGATCGATGGGTTTGTATTAAATAATTGAATGAGAATTAGCCTCTGAGAGGTCGTATAAATCTTTTGATTTATTGATGAATCTTGAGTTTTGCTTAGATGGTAACGCAAGGTCTAAAGTAGACCTGACCGGATCCGGGTCCAAATCCGGTTCGACCACCGGTTTCGGATCCAACCCGGCTGGCTTCTATCGGCCCACGGGCCCACGAACCACGAATTGCTCCACTGCTCTACCCGCTTTTGCTTCCAACTGACCGGCCGGCCGAATCGGCGGTTCAAAGAATCCGTAAAATCATGGTTGAACCGCCGGAACAGGCGGTTTTTGATTTTTTTTTTTTTTTTTTTTCGTTTTTTTTTCTTTTTCTTTTTCTTTTTCCTTCAAAATTTGACCAACGGATATATATTCAAAAATTTTGATTTTATTTTATTTTATTTTAAAATATCACACACTCATCACACTATAAATACATATCCATTTCATCAATTTTTACCCACAATTCTTTTCTATCTCTCATATTCTAACTCACATATTATAATATTATTATATTATAATATATTTGATAGTGATTTGAAGTTGTTACGAATAAATTCGTTTCTTTATCACATTCGAAATATATTATTTTGCAATGTCGATCATTATTATCGCTTTTCATTTTTTTTTCCAAAAAAATGTTATCGATGAAACTACCGGGAAGTGAATCATTCAAAATTTAAGGTTGTTTGTAACGCGTTTGTGAAAAACGTATCATTCGAACGTGGAATCGGGCTTGGTTCTTATATCGCGACATTTACGAATAAGGCATTCCGAGGAATATGAAAATTATATGCATGATGCGCGGATACGTCGAGGCGGGTAGCCAGCGTAGGATGTGACATGTAACAACGTCAACACGCACGTTATGAAAAATCGATGTAATATCAATGTTGAATGTTGCTTGTTGTAGTGTTTTGTTGTATTAATTTAGTTTTATCAATGTAACTTACGTAGAATAATCGCTATCCATCATTTATATTTAATTTATCCATCATTTATTGTATTCTAATAAATTAATGTAATCGAAAATGGTCGTTATAATGAATGTTAAAAGTTAATCCATGTTATTTTTCTTTATTTTCTTAGCAATTGTTTTATTTAAATATTATACAAGCCGTGTGTTTTTTTTAAAACATACTTATGAAATTAAATATTATACATAGTGATAACGCTGAAATTATCTCAGGTTGTTCAGGGTGGTATTACGGTGGATATCCTCATTATCTTAATGGTGTGGATCGGGAGCTGGATGCTCGGTGGTGGTACCGTGTAACGCAAGAAAAGGATGGGAGAATTTGGCTTTGCCTTCTCTTTTTTATTGATTTTCGTCCCCTTCGGAGGGTCACATATGGCGCTATTTATAGGGAAAATGTTATACATTGTTAGATAATTACGATAAAGGACATCGGTGATGCGAATACATATCGAATGCTCAATCTCGTCGAGCCGGGCGACTCGAACTTAGGGAGGGCACCACATGCAGCGGATTGTCCCGAAGGTTGTCGTCCCTTCTTTTACTCTGAAGAAAGCCGCCGGTCCGACATGTGCTCAGCTGGTATCCCGGCGATCGGAGCGACAGTCCTGAGTCATTATTAGGAATATCCCTATCACATAGTTTAATAACCAATTAGAATTTATTATTAATTTTAACGTAAGTTATACAAATTTTGTAAAAAAAATTGGATTTTTTTGGAACCGTGATTGGAACCGTAATCGGAACCGTGATCGAACCGTGATCTGAACGCCGAGACCGGACCGGGAACCGCGCCGAGACCGCTAGAAAATGGAACCGGCAGTTCCGGTTCCATTTTGAACCCGGAACCGGAGGGTCGTGCCATGGACCCGGAACCGGCCCGGAACCGGTCACGTCTAGTCTAAAGACGTAGCAAATTTGACCCTTTCTTGAGGGTCATTATAAAGGACTAAGGGGCTTGTTTTAAATAATAGTGAGAGACGGCTTGGCCTCTGAGTGGTAGTACAATGTCTTGAAGTTCATCCATTTCTTTAGGGTTTTGAAAGTTGCAGAACTAAGGGGCTTGTCTAAAATAATCAATTGAGACTCACGAGTCTAGAATTCAACCATTTATTGAGAGCCATTTTAATTGGCTATGGGACATGTCTAATATAATTGAGTGAGAATCAGAGTTTAGAGTGTTTCTAAGACCTATGATGGATTGGTCGGGCCAAGTTGGTCTCATGACAGATTTATGCAAAGTGGAATAAAAAAAAGTTAGGATGTTATGAGTGTAATAATAAAAAGATTACAAATGCGGAGTGAAATACAACTTAGTTCATGAGAAACCCAAGTAAGCAAATTGTTTCCTACGTAAGTAAAGACGGAGCCATAATTTGAATTTGGGGTGGGCTAATAGACTATATCGAATTCGTCGGAGGGACTGGATTAACAATATTTTATGGATCAAACTGGACAACCTAAATTTTTTAGTGTGATATTTTTTTGTCTGGATAGGCTTAACCCTCCTACAAATATACATAGCTCCATCCTTGTAGGTAAGCATCGAAACTTATGGTAGACTTACGATATCCAAACATACATATTTGATATAAACTTTGTAGCTCCGATCTACCTACGAGTCAACTCATTCCATGTAGGTGAGCACCCAAAAACTCCATGTGGGGTGAAGACCCAAAAACTTCCCGAAATGCAAGGATGGAGGTGTGTAGAAATCTAGGGGGCTAAGCCCGTCCGGACAAAAAAATATTATACTAAAAAATATGTGTAGTCTAGTCGAATCCATAAAATATTGTTAATACAACTCATCCGACAAATTCGATATAGTCCATTAACGCATCACAATTTAAAATAATAGCTCCGTCCTTACCGAAATGCATAGAGATACTGCAAGACCACCTATTTGAAATAACATGACAAAGAGATAAACTATTTGAAATACACATATTTTTTTTATTTTTTTTTTTTCTGAAACGAAAGGAGGGAAATACACATATTTAAAACCTACTCCTTATTATTTTTGTACTTTTTGGTGTGTTTTTGTCAAGGTAAAGTAAAGATGTTTTTACCTAAAGTGAACGCACCAAAACTTTTCTCCCAAAAGGGGATTGCTGGGGCCTCCTGTTAATTTTTTTATTGTCATTTAAAACATTTTTTACGGAAAATAATATTGTGGTGAGAGAATTTGAGGTGAAGTGACGTGTAAAACGATCAGAACTACACATTTTAAATACAGAATAAATATGTGTGATCTGTACGGTGCCACACGGTGTCTCCAAACCGTATAGAGACACTACAAGAATTAAACATTTATTACCCCTCCACATTGTTCGAGATCCCGCGTCCGTCTATATATATATAACCTTTAATAATACACGAAGTCTTAAAATACTCCCTCTTGGTGTACCAATCTCACCGGCAAAATCCATAAAATATTCAAGTGGATTGTGATGATGACTTGCCTTAAAAAATCTCAAAATTAGGCAAAATCCATAAAATATTCAAGTGGATTGTTTATATGATGACTTTTATAATGCCTTACAAAATAAAAAAAGTAATTGGAAAAAAATGTTAATTTAAATAAATCACTTTCGATAGTGGATAAATAGTTTTATTTTTTCAAAAGATATTTTCAAATATGAAAAATTTCAAAAATAAAAAGCATTGGAAAAAAATGTTACTCACTTCTATTTTTTCACCATATTTTCAAATATGAAAAAAAGAGAGAATTCTCAACATAAAAAGGAAAAAAGATAAAAAGAGAGAGAGGGGCAATTGGAAAGAACAGTAATGATACATTCGTTACGAATATCATTATATCTTCAATTACGCACCTTTAAACATATGCTAATTTTTTATTTTATTTTTTGTTATTGAGGGAAACATATGCTAATTATTAAGTCACACATTAATTAATGCTGATAAAATGTATAATGAAAAAAGAAAATTAAAATATGTGCTATACATTTTACGGGCCATTTAACATCATTTTGATGCTTAGCTTGATTGAGTAAAAGCCCAGATGGGTTCTATTGAAAAGCCTAATTAATTTCGGAACCTTAATTAATGCTGATAAATAATGAACGAGCGCCAATAGAATCCCCTTATGCCTTACTTGCCTTACGAAATCCTTGCATCCATACTTATTCGAGTAGTGATAGTGCCACAACAAAATACACAACACATGTTTGTATCATTAATTATGATGTGAGATTTATGGATTCCTTTGAGTCTCATTTAGATCAATGATGTAAAAATATGTTGTACTTTGTTGTGATCATCTTATTGTGTAACAAACATGTTCCTACTCATTATTTTGGAACTCCTATTCTTGTTGGCCAAGATTCAATGCTCTACATGAGTTGTTAAGATTTTGGATTATGTTGATCGTGAATAGGATTTATGTTTCGATTTAGATAATTTAATTCTAAAGACGTTATTATGTATATTAGTTACTTTAAATCAATAAAACAATAGTCTATAATAACAACTAACAAGATACTACCTCACCTTACTCATCTAATCATCTAACAACACTTGTTTTGGGAAAGAGGGAGTACACTTTATGCATGCAATATAAAAGTGTGTATAAATGATGACCAAACCCTATCCTGTTTTAGGGCATTACACAAACACCTAAACACCCATACTTTGCCCATACTCACCTAATCATCAAATGACACTTATGTTGGGAAAGAGAGTACACTTTATACATGCATAAATATAAAAGTTTCCGATTGTGATTTGGGGCAATACACAAACACCTTAACATCCCTACTTTTCCCCTACTCACCTAATCATCTTGTTAGACTACAGAAATATTGTGAATATTTTGTAAATACTCTACATTAAGGAGACCAATATTTTGTATTTAGTAGGTAAATATTCTAGACATTTATTACCGATTTCCTAGCCTGATTCGGGGCCTTGTAATTGTATATATGATACTGGTAAATCAATGAAACAATGACGGAATATCATTCCTTTCATGGTATCGGAGCCTCTCTGAACTTGTGCCTTCCTTGCTCTGTTCTCTTTCTCTCATCTTCCTCTTCAAATTTTTTTCCCCTCAATTTTTCTTCCCACAACCATGGCAGCCCCGGCCAAGTTTCATCCCGCTCTTGCCGTTACCAATATCAAAACTGCCATTCCCATCACACTTGAGATGGAACACGTGCAACACTCCTCCTGGGCGGAGTTATTCAAGATCCATTGTCGGGTTTATGACGTCATTGATCACATCATTCCTCCAACCAAAAAGGCTACTGACAAAGACAAGAGTGGTGAAATTGATGATGCTTTATGATCCCGTCTTGATGCCATCGTGCTCCAATGGATTTATGGCACGATTTCAAACGATCTTCTGAACACGATCATCACTCCAAATGCTACCGCGCAGCAAGCCTGGTCACGATTGGAGAGCATCTTCCATGATAACAAAAATCAATGTGCATTGTATCTGGAAAATTAGTTCAAAACTGTTCGATAGGACGATTTCCCGAACATTTCGGCTTATTGTCAAGAACTTAAGATGTTGGCGGATCAACTGGCAAACGTGGGTGCTCCGGTAGAAAATCAAAGGCTCGTAATGCAGCTGATTTCTGGTTTGAATGAAAATTACGATGGTGTGGCCACCATCATTCAGCAAAGCGATCCTTTACCCGAGTTTTACGAGGCTCGTTCAAAACTCATTTTGGAAGAAACCAGGAAAATTAAGCGTGCAGTAGCCCCAACGCTGCTCTACATGCCCAAGGTCCCCAAAATCCTCCTCCTCTAACAAACGAACATCAATCCCGTCCAAATAATGGCCCACGCCACGGCAGGGGTCGTGGAAATCACGGTGGTAGAGGGCGTGGACAGCGTGGCGGCGGCGGAAATGGCAGTGGTGGAAGCAGCATGGGGGAACCAAACTCCCCATCCTCAGTCCGTCAACCAGCAGCAGCGGCCATGGCAAGGATCAACCCCTCAATGGCCTGCGTTTTATCCATGGGGTGCTTGGACTCCACCACCTTGTCCATACCCAACTTCTAATTGGAACAGACCCTCCTCGCAACAAGCCGGACTTCTCGGACCTCGGCCACATCAAGCTTTTAATGTTCAGGCCCCTCCTCCCTACACACCCACGGATATAGCAGCAGCCATGCATACCATGAGTCTCAATGTGCCGGATGAAATTGGTATTTGGATACCGGTGCAACCTCTCATATGACAAACACTGCTGGTAATCTCTCGTCTTATTCTAATTTAAATCATTTTACTCGTAACATTATTGTTGGTAATGGTCACGGCATCCCAATTCACGGTTTTGGACACTCCACCTTACACCCACCACAACCACCGTTAAAACTGAACAATGTACTCCATGCCCCAAAACTAATTAAAAACTTAATTTCTGTTTGCCGCCTTACCACCGATAATAATGTTTCAGTTGAATTTGATCCTTTTGGTTTCTCTGTGAAGGACCTACAGACGGGATTGCCTCTTATGAGGAGTAATAGCACTGGCGATTTGTATCCCCTCACCCTCACCAATCCCTCAACCTTTGCTGCAATTTCATTTGTCTTATGGCATGATCGTTTGGGCCATCCGGGAGCACCTGTTCTTCGCTCTCTTAATAAAAATAAATTTATTGAGTGCAAAACTTTACCTTCTTCTTCTGTTTGTGCTTCGTGTATTTTTGGCAAACATATCAAATTACCTTTTTATGATTCGTCTACGAATAGTTTATTGCCTTTTGATATTGTTCACAGTGATGTATGGACGTCCCCTATTTTAAGTACTGCTGGCCATAGATATTACCTTGTTTTTCTGGATGATTATTCTCGTTATTTATGGACTTTTCCTCTCGATAAAAAATCGCAAGTCTTTTCTATTTTTTCCTCGTTTCATACTCAAATTAGAACACAATTTTCGTTAAATATCAAATGTTTCCAGTGTGACAATGGGAAAGAATTCGATAATGACTCTTTTAAATCCTTTTGTGCCCAAACCGGCTTAATTTTTCGCTTTTCGTGTCCCCACACCTCTTCTCAAAATGGAAAAGCCGAGAGAACCCTCCGCACTATTAACAACTTAATTCGTAGCCTTCTTTGCCACGCCTCCCTTCCTCCGTCCTTTTGGCATCATGCTCTCTCTATGGCCACATACCTACTAAACATCCTTCCCTATAAATCACTCAATTATCAATCCCCCACTCAACTTCTATATCACTGGGATCCCACTTATACTCATCTACGGGTTTTCGGATGCCTCTGTTATCCTCTACATCCCTCCACTACTATCCATAAACTCGCATCTTGCTCCACCCCTTGTGTCTTTTTAGGGTATCCACCTAATCATCGTGGTTACAAGTGTTTTGATCTGTCTACCCATAAAATAATCATTTCTCGGCATGTCATTTTCGACGAATCTCAATTTCCCTTCCGAAACATTTACTCCTCTTCCCCGGATAATTATCAATTCTTAAATGATGGGCTCAATCCACTACTGCTCCAGCATAATTCGGCCCAACCTCTCCCCTCGGCCCAATCCCCCAGCTCCCAGCCGAGTTCCTCATTTCCACCCCAGCCCAACTCCATTCAGCATTCATCACAGTCCCAGTCAAGGAGCAGCCCCTCTCCAGCCCTTCCTTCCTCTCCCCTCTCCTCTTATCGGCCTAGCCTAGCAGCACAACCGCCCCCGCCCAATTCCTCCCCCCTCCCCCGTCTACCCGAACAATTACCACTCGGGCAATGCAAGACATTTTTAAACCTAAACGTCAATTTAACTTATCCACCTCGGTCCACCCATCCCCTTTACCTCGTAACCCAAAAGCCGCCTTGTCCGACCCGAATTGGAACGCTGCCATGACTGACGAGTTTAATGCTTTACTTAAGAATAACACGTGGGATCTTGTGCCTCGGCCACCTCACTCCAATATTATTCGTTCTATGTGGGTATTTCGCATTAAAAAGCACTCTGACGGTTCTTTTGAGCGATACAAAGCTCGTCTTGTTGGTGATGGCAGGTCTCAGCAGGTTGGCGTAGATTGCTATGAAACTTTCAGCCCGGTTGTCGAACCGGCCACTATTCGGACCGTTCTCAGCATTTCTTTGTCTAGGTCTTGGACCATTCATCAACTTGACGTTCAAAATGCCTTTTTACACGGGCATCTCAATGAAACGGTCTACGTGCATCAACCCATGGGCTTTCGAGACCCTAATTATCCGGATTATGTATGTCGGCTCAAGAAATCACTTTATGGTCTTAAACAGGCACCCCGCGCTTGGTATCAACGCTTTGCCGATTATGTCTCTTCCATTGGGTTCTTGCATAGCACCACTGATCACTTTCTTTTTATCTACAGACACGGTCAAGACATGGCTTATATCCTTCTATATGTAGACGACATAATACTCACTGCCTCATCTGACAAGCTTCGTCAATCTATTATGTCTCTCTTGGATTCTGAATTTGCTATGAAGGATCTTGGCCCTCTCAGTTATTTCTTGGGAATTTCTGTCACACGCCATGCAGGTGGTCTATTCCTTAATCAGAAAAAATATGCCGAGGATATCATTGCACGTGCCAGCATGTCCTCTTTCAAACCGGTCGCCACTCCTGTGGACACTCACTCCAAACTCTCAACCTCAAGTACGCCTTATGATAACCCCACTCTATATCGCAGTCTCGCTGGCGCCCTACAGTATCTCACTTTTACCCGACCCGACATTTCCTATGCTGTGCAACAAGTCTGCTTACACATGAATCCTAATATGGTATCAGAGTAGGAGGTCATGGGATCAATCCTTGCTTCCAACATTGTTTCCCCAATTATATTGTGCAAGTGTTGGGCCTCTTTGTTGGCCTTGTGTGCCCTATATATGCATTTGTGTGTCATGTTGGCCCGGGCATGTTATAGGCCCACACTTGAGGGGGCGTGTTAAAAGTGATATAAGGAAATATAGTAGCGCCTTTACTAACACCAATTGGTTTTAGTACAACGGTAAGCGCTTGATCCTAATATGACCCTAAAGATATTCACATGACTGCGGTCAAACACATCCTTCGTTATCTCCAAGGCACTTTGCATTTTGGGTTGCACTTATACAGATCCTCGGTTACTTCTCTCACCTCCTACACGGATGCTGATTGGGGAGGGTGCCCGACTACACGCCGCTCAACGTCTGGGTATTGCGTTTTTCTTGGTGACAATCTTATATCTTGGTCCTCCAAACGCCAACCCACACTCTCTCGTTCAAGTGCCGAAGCTGAGTATCGCGGTGTGGCTAATGTCGTGTCTGAATCCTGCTGGTTCCGAAATCTCCTCTTGGAACTTCATTGTCCTATCACCAAGGCTACTTTGGTTTACTGTGATAATGTTAGTGCCATATACTTATCTAGCAATCCGGCTCAACATCAGCGCACCAAACACGTTGAGATGGATATTCATTTTGTCCGAGAAAAAGTTGCTCGCGGCAAAGTCCGTGTCCTTCATGTCCCCTCCAGATATCAAATTGCCGACATATTTACTAAAGGCCTTCCCCGAGTTTTATTCGATGACTTTCGAGCTATTCTCAGCATCCGCGAGCCTCCCGCTTCGACTGTGGGGGTGTGTTAGACTACAGAAATATTGTGAATATTTTGTAAATACTCTACATTAAAGAGACCAATATTTTGTATTTAGTAGGTAAATATTCTAGACATTTATTACCGATTTCCTAGCCTGATTCGGGGCCTTGTAATTGTATATACGATACTGGTAAATCAATAAAACAATGAAGGAATATCATTCCTTTCATGTTAAACTACATAAATATTGTGAATATTTTGTAAATACTCCACATTAAAGAGACCAATATTTTGTATTTAGTAAGTAATAAATGTCTAGAATATTTACCTACTAAATACAAAATATTGGTCTCTTTAATGTAGAGTATTTACAAAATATTCACAGTATTTCTGTAGTCCAACACATCTTACCATTTCTCCATCCCGCCCTATCTTACTCACACATATCACCTTAACCTCACGTACCCCGACTTACCCTAACAACAATACCTCACAACTCTTAGCATACACTTACCATCCTACCCTCACCCTCACCCTTTTCACTGTCTCGACCATCCCACCCATCATTGCTATGCTACTACATATAAATCATTCTACCCCACCACCACATTCTCAGTACCCTTCCCTAGCCTGTACCAGCCGAACGTCCCACTCCTCCATTCTCATATTTTATCATCCACCATGTCTTCTACTGTAAAATCTTGCTCATTTCATTTTTATCGGAGTGTCAAACACATTAAAATAATTTTATTATATTACAAATATACATTCATTTCATTATATTTTTTTCACATTACATGACATCCTTTCAAACCAGTCAATAAGGGATTAATTGTCCATCAAATGAAATCACACGACATTAGAACATTACATAGAACTTGCTATATTTAGTATTTCATTTGGATCCTCCTCAATTCATTATTTATAATTTGTGTTATATTGACTAAGCCTTATATAGTCTGCATGCAGCTAGTCAATCAACATGACATTGAGTGTGGCAGCAACGTTTATGGATGGAAATGTTTTAAAATTTAAATACAAACATCAAATTATTCGATGTTTTTACAATTAATATTAACGAAAATGATTTTGATTTGTTAAATTTTTCATAAGTTTCCTTTTTATTTCATGGGAAACGTCCTGGCGCAACTTCTAGCTAGACATGCTTTGACAAATACTTCTAGGACATCTTGGGGCGTCTCGCCTCCTGGTGACGTTTTGGCCGCTTGTTTGACGGATGATAATTAATAAAGTTCTTATTTTCTTAAAAAAAGGAGAGGTATATACATACGCATGCAGATATACCGCTTAAAAACACTAGGATATTTAAGTGTAAAACACGTTCTATATAAAAGTTATCTGATTTTTATATAAGTGTATATATATCAATTAACATACTCACAGTGACAGCCTACAACAAAAGAGAGTATTTTTTATTATAATATTTTAATTATGTATATTTTACAGTCAACAAAGGAAGAAAGTATTGGGTGGGCTTAGCCCGCTAGTTCATTCGAGAATGGTGTGTCAAATATCCTTGGATATGGTCCAGTGATAAAGGGTTGGGCGTGGTGTAGTGTCTAGTGCAGTCTGAAAGACGGAGGGTGGGGGTTCGAGTCGCGTAAAGTGTACTACTTTTCTAGCGAGAAGATATAATAACGCATGTTCCTTCTTCCTGGCTCTCAAGCAGGCCCCTCGATTAACCCCTCCTCGCACTCCTGTAGGATCGGGTCGAGGGACCCTTACGGTTAGGATTTAACCGTTTTTTTTTTTTTTTTTTTTTTTAAGAATGGTGTGTCAAATTTGATTTGTCATTTTCAGCTTGATTTAAATGCATGGTAGACCTTCATGAAGTGGGTGACAAAAGAATTTTTGGCTCTTAGCACCAACTTGATGTTTTGAAAATATACCACATCCGTCCTGTAAACAGCGTTTATTTTTTTTGAAAATTAATCGTCTCATAAATAATGTCTATTTAAAAACTTAATATATCATTTAATATATTTATTCCAAACATACCATTTGATGTATGTATGTTTATTTGATATTTTAAAAGAAGCATTTATTTATTATGTGATACATGTATATATATCAATTAGTACTTAAAATACAACACATTAATAAATTTTTTTAAACTGTATGAAAAATAAAAAGTGAATAATTTTTGTACGGCAGAGGTACGTAGTATAGTATTTTTACAAATATAATGTCCTTAAATCTTTAAGGCTTAGCAAATTTTAAGATCATATAAATGAAAGTTAACAAATCTTATACCTATATATGTAAGATGTTTTTTTATATATATATATATATTTACAATACAGCCGCATATGACGGTTGTTGTACTATAAATCTCTCATTTATGATATAACGATAACATATTTATGTGAGAGAAAATGTTACAACCATAATATAATACAATGAGATTATGTTATATTGTAACCTTCCTAGTCTGTTAAAATTGAACAAACAACACTAATTACGATTGATTTGAAGCTGGAAAGAATTGTTACATGAACAATTTCAGATCTTCATCTTGAAGAAAATGAAGATAACCGTTTGAAAATGAAAAAGGCGGGGAAAGGAAAACTTAATGATCTTTTACAATTGACAACGCAGAGCTTTGATTCAATCATCTAATTACACTTTGGTGACACTGAATCCTATTTATAACCGCAGGAGTATGGTCAATTGGTTGTTGTAACAAACTAACCACCTCCTTGTTCCATGTGTTTGATAAAATGCCCCAAAGAGCAAACAACCACCTTTCCTCTTTTAACTTCAACATAGTCCATATAATGTTTTAGTCATGTTTTTATTCAGGTTTTAATCTTTGTCCATTGACTTAGGGGCCGTTTGTTAAAACTGAAGTTTGAAATCTGAAGTCTGAAGTCTGAATATAATAAGTATCTGAAATCTAAAATCTTGAAATGTTTGATAACTGCATCCATCTGATATCTGAAAACGCTTAATTTTACAATTTTACCTTACAAAAATATATAACACGCACAAACAATAAATATTTTAACAAAAAATGCTAGAAAACCTGTGTGTGTGTGTGTGTGTATATATATATATATGTGTGTGTGTGTGTATATATATATATATATATATATATATATATATATATATATATATATGTGTGTGTGTGTGTGTGTGTGTGTGTATATATATATATATATATATATATATATATATGTGTGTGTGTGTGTGTATATATATATATATATATATATATATATATATATATATATGTGTGTGTGTGTGTGTGTGTGTATATATATATATATATATATATACACACACACACACACACACACACACACACATATATATATATATATATATATATATATATTTATTCATACATTTGAATGATAATGAGTTTCCCGGTAACGGAGTCAACTAATATAGTCGGATATATCAGGTTTGCGGTAACAGTTATACTGTGAGAATATATGGCTATTTACGTATGATTTCTCGGGTGAGAAGGTGGTGGTTATCAAGAACAAGGTGGTCGGACTGGTGCTTATGAATAAGAACACAAGTGAGTCGACAAATTGACAGAGTAGCTCTGTGTATATTAGTTCTTGGATCTCTTTCTATTACAATGTTCACCCATACATATAGACAAAGGATAAGTCGGTTTGACCTAAGCATGACAAGACATTTAAAAGCATATAATAAGAGCAATTATACATAAGTTGACTGGACAGCTGTCAGGATAAGATCGGCGGACAGCGGACTCATATCTTCCTTTGTCTTGATATCATCAACTCAAGCTTAGCCAGCCTGATAATATGGGTAGCTTCCACTGTGTCCGAGGTGTCGGAGTAGAGATGGAGTCCGGCTTATTGACTGCGGACAAGCGGGAATGAGTCCCATGATCAGTTGCTGGGATGGGAATCATGCCCAATCTAGATGCTCGGGTTCCAATCCGGTTCGGGTATATCAATTTCTACTACTACACGCTGGATTACAAACTCCCAAATAAAATTATAAGTAAATATTAGAAGTTTTATAAAAAAGATATTAAAAGTATCACATAATTAGTAAAGGATTTCAGTTGTTGTTTTGCTTAAAAAAATGATTTTTTTTTTAATGTTGTGGGTTGTCTAAAAGTAAGCTGGGCTGATGGGTTATATTATAGGCTGTTGGGTGGGCTTAGCCCTCCTCAGCCATGTGAATAGCTACGTCTCTGGTTAACATGATCATTGCTTCTCCCAATACATCAAATTTAATGTCTTGAAGTTAATTAATTCCAATTTTAGATTATTATTATTATTATTATTATTATTATTATTATTATTTTGAAATCAGCAAATTATTAACCATTAACTAACATCCTTTGAATTTAGCCTTTTTTAAAAGGACATAACCTTGGAATATGCTATTATTGTTTATATAACTATTTGTCAAGGATTACATCTCAAACTACATAGAATGATCACAATCACATAAATCTAGTTTATTAGGACAGCTGTAATGGCCTTCTTGGAAAATATCATCCAAATTGAAGCTAGGCCCACCTATTAAGAAAAATTAAGAAAAAGAAATTCAATCCAATTTTTTTTGAGGTAGTGGCTCCTTCAATAATGCTAAAAGAGAATGGCTTCCACATGTATATCTACTTTTGGATTGGTTTGTCAAAGTCCTTGATAAATAGTTGTGAAATTCAAGAGTCACTGTATGCTAATTTTCCTTTCCCACTTCTTCCTTTTAGATGTTGTCAGAATTTTTTGGAGGATAAAAGAGGCCACTATAGCTGCCCTAATAGGTGAACACTGAAAACACAGTTTATAACCAAAAGTAGCTAAAGCTGCCATTAAAGTTTTCTTGATGGCTATTAGCAAAAAGACTTTATTTAGAAGGATAAATGTTAGGTCTTTAAGGAAATCACATTACATCTATCATTGACTTCAATGACATCCTTATACGTGTTTATTTTTAAACAATGCTGTGGTGTCCGAGGTAAATTTAGTGGTATGTCTGTTGAACTATTATTTCTTTACAAAATCTTAAGCTGGTGGGAAGTAGATCATAAATATCTATTTTTGTACATTGTTGTGGTGTCCCAGATAGATTTAATGGGATTGATCTACCATATTTTCCAAAATCTTAAGCAGATGAGGAAGTAGATATTCTCTCCCAGAATTTTAAGTTGACGGGAAAGTAGATGATTAACATGCAAGTAGATAATTAACGGTTTATATATTCAACAAGCCTCTTCATTCGTGAGCTTATTAAGATAGATAATTAGCATTTTATTTATTTCAACACGCTCCCTCAATATTTTTTTTTGAAAAGAATGTCCTCTGGAAAATTTTTAGCATACAACCGTTATATCAAAGAGGATAGTCTAGTTGGTAAAACCTTTCTATTGAATTGTTGACATCTCACACCTCTAACCCCACATGCCTTGAGCTGAATTTTCCCTTTTGGCTCCATCTTTTACTTTTTTCTTCCTCTTCTATTTTCAAGGGATTTCTCTCCCATATTCACTGTATCGGTTCTCTCTTCTTCTTCATCCCTTAATTTCAACAACATAAAATCAAGGGATTTTTTGACTATTATTTTTGCCCCTCTTTTATTTTACAAAGCACTGTTAGGTTGTTGCCTTGTAATTGGGTCACATCTATTACCAAAAAAAAAAAAAAAAAAAAAAAAAAAATGATTTAAAGTTAAAGATTACATCAAAGAGGTGTGTTTCGATCTTGGTTAGAGGGGATATGGATTTTTCGTCCTTTACTTTTGGCTATATTCGATCATATGAGAGATTTTATATATTAAACGTCATTTTCAAACATTTTGCAAGCATGATTATATGCATAAAATCAGGATTTGAATTTAAGCAGTCTGGGGGTATTTTGACATCACTTGTTAAAAAATAAAAAAAGTTCTGCTGAAGCATTTTCACTTGAAATGAGGAGAACCAAAGATATGTCTTTTTTGTGTGATTACTTTGATAGGGTCATCGGTTTGTTTTTTTAAATAGTACTAGTATTTTTTATTTTTTTTTGTTTGTGTGTGTACATTATTACTTATATTAAGTTTTTGAATTATTAATTCCTTTCTCAATAATAATAATAAAATAAAATAAAATAAAATAAAATAAAAAAGTCTTTTAGTTCAATATTAGCTAATCACATCAATCCATACGCATACGGGGTTAGAAGTATATATTTGCTTATGCATATGGGCTTGCAATGAAGGCAGAAACTTGCATCACAAAAAAGCAAGAAGATATCCGAAACAAGAAGGTATTTGAGCGATGTGAAGTGATAATTAATTGATGGAAATGAGTTACAAGTTCAACCCAAGATGGAATTGATGGAAATGAGCAGCTCAATTACGTACCATAAGCTTCCAACCGCCCCAACCAACTCGATCATAATTATTCCCGGCCGATATATTCAAGTTAATTAGTTATATATATGGATTCATTCAATTCAATTTATGAATATTTACATTAATTATCTGAAGCAATTTCTACGAAACTTTGCTGCTTTGGACGGAAATACATGGCCTGTTGTAAATAAAATAATTAAGTCAATACTTGTCATGTTGTCATCTAAACTTGTCAACAAATATCAAGCAAATGGGTGTGATTCTATCAGAGGACTTTCTAAGAGTGAATCGCTGCCACGCTGGCGATCCTGACCACACAGCTTTCACGAGGTGGAATACACAATCTTATGTGTGGAAATTGTGTGGTCTAAATCTTTATCACATGTATGCAGCTTCACAATAGTGAGTCACCTGGATAAATTTTCCCAAGCAAAGGTGTAAAGGCAAATGAAAAAGTAATTCAGCTTCATTCATTCATTCCAACGTAGACAAAATTGGCTGTACATTAAAAACAAAATCATTCTAATTAATCCACTAAATTGATTTACAACCTCTTTGATAATCCAACCTTCACAAGTTTTTGACTTTCCCTCACTTTGTTGAATTTCTTATTTCTTTTTCTTATCCAAAATCCACTAGCAACTCAGTATGCATTGAGCTTTGAATTATTCTTTGTTAAACATCATGTCAACCGTAAATTCAGTATCTTTAATTCCCAGCATTAATGCTCATTACTGTTGATGCAATTTGGTTAATGTGACTATCTGTATTATGATATATTACGATTATGGAAAATATTGATTTGTGTATTGATTTAGTAAGGGTACGTAGTTTTGGTATATTGTGTAATATAGAAGCACTACTAGTGACTATAAATATTGTATTCATTGATTGATTAAAGATATACGAAATACATTGAATGAAATTTGTCATGGTATCAGAGCAAAGGTTAAATTAGGGTGTATCTTTGTCCGCACATGTGTGCCGTGTTCTTCGATTTTTTCGGTTTGTACCGTAAATTCCCATGTTCCTGTTTGGTGTTTTCGGCCGGCTTGTAGCACAAATTTGCATGGGACTGTTGTTTTTTATTTCCCCCGCTGATATCCGTTTAATTGGTAGCATCCAATTTGCATATATTGTGGATGCTCATCAAATTTACATGGTACTATTGATGATTTTATTGATGCTTTTGTTTGTGTGTCCGTCAATTGCAATTTGAAATCTCTGCTGCTGTATCGATTGCTTGTTGTTCCCAAAAAAAAAAAAAAAAAAAAAATAAAAAATATGATCAATACATCAGGTGCGTGGAGCAGGACATGCTTGGGAATAGGACATGGACCGGAAGCAGGCATCGTGGCAGCAGTGAATCGGGCTGAGCTAAGCTCGGTTCGAGCAAACAAGACAACCGTGGATTTAGCCGGTTCGAATTCCGTGGACAGCGGCAATATGGGACGGCTGAACAGGCTGGTATCTCGAATTTGGGGAAATTTGACTTCTGACACAGTGGCAAGGAATACTTGACACTTTGAATTTGGCCAAGTCCAAAGACTGTTTAACAGGTGGATACTCATGGATTATTGACACCGGGGCAACTCACCACGTGACGGGTGACCGAACATTATTTATACAACTACGACAGATTGAGGATTGTCCGATTGGTTTACCGGATGGATGTTCCTCGTTTGCAACTCATTCGGGAACGGTTATTTTGTCGGAAAATTTACAACTTTTGAATGTTTTATACGTACCAGAATTAAATTGTAATTTGATTTCAGCGTCCCAATTTTTGGACGATCATAATTGTGTGAAGCAGCTCACCGCTCGCTTATGTATAAGCAGGACCGAGTGACGAGGACGCTGATTGGACTGAGTGAGCTTGTGGATGGACTATTTTGGTTCGTGGGGGTTCCAGAGGCTCAGGTTTTGGCTATTGATAGTGAGAAAATTGCGGATTTATGGCACCGGCGGGGACACCCATCAGAAAAGGTCCTTCGGCATGTTCCTCATATTTTTCCATTTCCAAAAATTTAAATAAAGATGGATGTGATATTTGCTTTCGGGCAAAGCAGACCCGCGAACATTTTCCCCTTAGTGACAATAAAGCTAGTTGTATATTTGAGTCCTTATAGTGTTCCCGCAACGTGTGGTGCTACGTATTTTTTTTTACTATTGTAGATGACTACTCTCGTTCGGTGTGAATTTATTTATTATTGAATAAAATGGAAGTCGAATTTGCTTTCTTGGATTTCATTGCTTTAGTTTCTCGTCAGTTCGAGGTTACCATTAAACGGGTTCGTAGTGATAATGTAACAGAATTTAGACCTTTGCTTTCTTATTTTCGTAAGGAAGGTATCATCTTTGAAACGTCTTGTGTTAGTACTCCTCAACAGAAAGGTCGGGTAGAACGGAAACATCAACACATTCTTAACGTTGCAAGTGCATTACGGTTTGATGGACATGTGCCGCTTAAGTTTTGGGGGGAATGAGTTATGGCTGCGGCTTATATAATTAACGGAACACCGTCTAGTGTTTTGATTTTTAAGACGCCTTATGAGACTCTTTTTGGGAAAAAAAACCGGACCTCTCAAAACTTCGAATTTTAGGATGTTTATGTTACGCCCACGACCATCGTCACACTCATAAATTTGCTAGCCGGAGTCGTAAGTGTGTTTTCCTTGGTTACCCTTACCCGTTCGCGAAGAAGGGATGGACCTTGTATGACATAGATACAGAGGAGATCTTTGTTTCTAGGGATGTTAAATTTTTCGAACATGTGTTTCTTTTTTCCCAACCGACAGATAGGGAAGCCTCTGTAGTTCCTTACCCTTTGTTTGACAATGTGGGCATAGTAGATCAGGGGTTCAATGCCTCTCCTACCGGGGATCCACCCTTACCGGATCCTTCGGTCGATGTGGGGACGGACTTGACAGTTGATACAGGTGATACTGGGGGTAATATAGCGCCTTCACCACAACCGCGACATACATGTGATGGTACTGAAGAGTTGGGTAGGGGTAGACGACAGCAGATTCCGAATTCGCGCTTCCAAAATTTTGTAACGCATACATTGATTGATCAGAAAAGTCTCATTCCACGCTCTTCCAGTCCATCAGTTTCCTCAGGTACTTTGTATCCTCTTATGCATTATATTAATTATGATAAGTTTTCTGATAAACATCGCAAGTATCTTGCAAATATTACAGTGGGTAATCCTCCTAAATCTTTAAGGAGGCTATGAAACATGAGGGGTGGCGAAAGGCCATGTCAGAAGAAATTAAGGCACTTGAAGATCAGGGTACTTGGGTTTTGCAACCTCTTCCCCCTAGGAAAAAGGCATTGGGGAGTAAGTGGGTGTATACAGAGAAATATGGCGAGCACGGCACCCTACAGCGTCTTAAAGCCCGGTTAGTGGCTTTTGGGCATCACCAAGAAGAAGGTATTGATTATACAGAGACTTTCGCCCCTATGGTGAAAATGGTTACGGTTCGGACCGTTCTCAGTGTCGCCACGGTGATACGGTGGGACATTCATTAGATGGACGTCCATAATGCATTTTGCATGGGGACTTGGACGAGGAGATCTATATGAAGATGCCTCCTGGATTTGAGAAGCCGGGGTGCAATTTGGTTTGCAAGATGTGCAAATCGTTGTATGGGTTGAAACAGGCACCACGTTGTTGGTTTGCGAAGCTTGCCTCTGCATTGCGTGATTATGGATTTCGTCAGTCGTACTCTGACTAGTCGTTGTTTACTTTGACTCCTGATGGGATTCAGATTGCGGTGCTTGTGTATGTTGACAATATGATCATTGCAGGCAATGACAAAGTGGCGATGACGGTTTTTAAATCTTGTTTGGGCAAGTGTTTTAAAATGAAGGATCTCGGGGCTCTCAAATATTTTCTTGGCATCGAGGTTGCGAGGAACGTAGATGGGATTTTCTTGAATCAGCGGAAATATGCATTGGGAGCAAACCAGCTGACTTTCCCATCGAGCTGAATCATAAGCTGGCACTAGCCACCGGACCTCTATTGGATGATCCGGCGTCGTACCGACGTCTTATTGGACGGCTTATCTATCTCGGGGTCACTCAACCCGAATCTGTCATATTCTGTTCACATCTTGTCATAGTTTATGCAGGCCCCCCGGATTGAGCATTGGGAGGCCGCCTTATGACTAGTCCGCTATTTGAAGAAACATCCTGGCCAGGGTATTTTGCTGCGCTCCGACAGTTTCCTCCTTCTAGAGGGTTGGTGTGACTCTGACTGGGCTAGTTGCCCAATTACTCGCAGATCCTTGAGTGGATGGTTCGTGTTTCTCGGTCTTTCTCCTATCTCCTGAAAGTCCAAGAAACAGACAACAGTGTCTCTATCTTCGGCTGAAGCGGAGTATCGATCTCTGGCTTCTTTGACATGTGAGTTGAAGTGGCTGAAGCAGTTACTAGCTGACCTTGGGGCTCGCCACCCTCCTAGCATTCGACTTTTCTGTGACAATCAGTCTGCTCTATATATTGCTCAGAACCCGGTTTTTCATGAACGTACGAAGCATATCGAAGTTGACTGTCACTACGTACGTGATGCTATTACTGATGGTTTGATTCTTCCTTCCTATGTTCCTATGAAAAATCAATTGGCGGAAAGTTTTACTAAGGCATTGGGATGACAACAGTTCGAGTTTTTATTACGTAAGTTGGGCGTTTGAGATCTTAACGCTCCCACTTGAGGGGGTTATTACGATATATTACGATTATGGAAAATATTGATTTGTGTATTGATTAAGTAAGGGTAGTTTTGGTATATTGTGTAATATAGAAGTCCTACTAGTGACTATAAGTATTGTACTCATTGATTTATTAAAGATATACGAAATACATTGACCGAAATTTGTCAATCTGCATAAAGAATGCAAAGACTTAATATGAATAGTAATGCCGCGAAAATCATAAAACAGACTAATGACCGTGTAAAATTTCTCACAAAAAAGCACATCCTTGAGCTTGAGCCTGAGACGATTCTTGTCCAAAGTTCATACTTAGGGCCTGTTTGGTAACACAATTAAGTACTTATTCTGAATATATTAAGTGACGGTTATATTTAAAGGTGTTTGATAATGTTTTTTAACACTACTTAATTAATTAAGTGCTACTTAATTTTACATGTTAAAAACCTGAAAATATTCAGCACTTACTAGTTAGCTTATCGCTGAAAATGGTTCCTACTTTCACGCTATGCACGTCAATTCCTTTTTTTCTTTTATGTAATATATATTTATTTGCTTTAAATATATATTTTGTACGTTTGTGTTTTTAATTTTATATTTCTATATCAAAACAATTTATGTACTTTGTATGTAGTCATGTTAATGTAATTACTTTAATTAATGTGTTATTTTGTATTTCTTATCAATTTAATTATTGTTAAAAAATTGAAAATGTCCTATACATTTGTTATTTTAAGTCATGAAATATTAACTGAAGTATAAATTCATAATAAACATTTAAAAAAAAAAAAACATTAGGCTAAAACTTACGTGTGAAAAATATCATAATAAATGTAGCATATTTGTATGTATACAAACAGTGTGTATGGATAAAATTGTAAGAAAAAAATTATTGTTTATAGAAAAACGAATCATTCTCTAGTTAAGATTTATAGTGCTATCAAACCGTCTAAATACGTAAATCATTCAGTTACTTAATGTTTTAAGACTTCAGATTTAATAAACGGCTCCTTAGTGAAATTAAAAAACTAAAAATGTACTATTTGTAGATAGAAAGAGCTAAAAACTCAGATCTCATTTTTTGTCAAAAGCAATAACATTTAAAAAGAATAGTGACGTTAATATATGACTCCTTGATTAATGAATTACATCTTCTTTCTCATGCTCAACTTTCTGCCTCATTTCAGGCTCTTACAAAGTTCAAAAACTGATTTTATAAAAAGAAAATAGCAGTGAGAAAGTACCAGAATAAAAAAAAAAATTTGTATTTTGCATTGTTCAAAACATGAAGATCTCTTGGATGTGAAAGTCCCATGACTTTCAGCCCATGACAGATTTTTCAGCTTATTGATGGCAAATGAACCATGAAAGCAACCTTTAATTATTCTTCGTAACGAAGAAGAGGAAAAAATAGAACAAAAACCCTTTGGAAATAAAAGAGAAAGTAACAAGAATATGTTTTTTTAAGCGGATAAGAAAAACTGAAGAACCAAGATGATGATTGACTGGAGTGGTAAAGGAGATTGAAATGGAGAGGGAAGAAAGAATGAGAGGGATTTGATAATTTTAGAAGAATTTGAACTTTGCCGTTAAATTTTAACTTTTCGTCAAAGGTTTGGTGTTCAGTCATGACATGTGGGATCAGAGGTGTGAGGTGTCAACAATTCAATTGAAATGTTTTACCAACCTAGGCCATCCTATTTGGTAAAGAGCAATGATATGAACACAACAGTTGTGCAACAACGAGTAACATAACGGTGATCATTATCGTTGGTTGTGTTAGATTACACCATGATCAATATAGACTCATTATAATCAACGGTGCAAATCATCGTTGTGTCGCTCGTTATACCACAACCGTTGTGTACGCATCGTTACTCTTTGATAAAACAGTTGTATGCTAAAATTCAGTCAAGGCATGTGGGGACATGTGGGGTTAGAGGTATGAGGTGTCAACAATTCAATGGAAATGTTTTACCAACAATTCATGTGGTTGGAGCATGGTTTGTAGTGAGGATTTCAATCTCTAATATAATGTTGAACTACTATCTCTCTAAAAGGTTTAAACTGGTAGAGAGATAAATAATTAACATTTTATATATTTCAACAATTATCCCTAAATTTTTATTAACACAAAATTGTGGCATGATGAAAGAAATAACACATTTTTAGATTATTGACTTGTTGGTTATTATTTTAATTAATAACTAAT
Source organism: Gentiana macrophylla (assembly GCA_026214975.1). Taxonomy (NCBI): domain Eukaryota; kingdom Viridiplantae; phylum Streptophyta; class Magnoliopsida; order Gentianales; family Gentianaceae; genus Gentiana; species Gentiana macrophylla. Next base: position 102,490,009 of record CM047814.1, on the reverse strand, counting down.
TTTTCCCTTTCAATTTTTTTCTCCTTAGTTTTAGACCTAAATATATCTATTTACGGTATCTGCTATTTATAGAAATCTAATAAAAGTTGTCATTCAGTTTCAATTGAATTCTAAACATTGTATTTGATATGGACGCTTAAAATGTAAATACCTAAAATTGAGGGTCCGGAGAGCCTGGGAGTCGGATAGTGTCAAGATTTTTTTTGCCGGTTTCATCGAGGCTTCCCCAAGATATATGCATCATAATCCCTCAAAATGACTTATATGATGATCTTATACTTTCCAATCAATACATTTTTAGTTTGCCATCCTCTGATTAAGGCTTAAGCTTTTTATTGAATCCATTATACTTAGAAAAATGACATCTAATGATGTTATTATTGGAGAGGCTAAGTATACGCCGAAAGTGGAGACTCTCCGCACAACATATGTCAAACCACAGAGAGCGGTCGGGAGAAAAGAGTGTCAGATGTACACATTTGATCTAAGCCACCTAGCTATAGAATACATTCAAAGGATGTTTGTTTTCGGAAACAACAGTGAAATTGAGGATGTTGAAGAAAAACTAAAGGATGGGTTGAGTGTAGTTCTTGAAGGTTTCTATCCGTTGGCTGGAAAGATGGTGAAAGATGAAGAAGGGGTATTCAAACTGGAATACAATGATGACATGCATGGAGCAGAGTTTAAAACTGCTGTTGCAGAAGAAATTCTTGTTGCAGATATGGTAGAAGGTCATGTCACCACTTTCAAAGAGTTTATTCCTTGCGTTGGTGTATGCAATTTTGAAGGGCTTTACCGTTCGCTTTTTGCGGTGCAAGTAAGGGTTTCTGTGAGAATATATATATGTAAATGTGTAAAAAGGGTGTATGTGTAAAGTTACACTTTAGGGTTTTGGTGATATTGTACTATAAATATGTGGTGTTTGTGAATAATAGAAATCATCTTTTTCCCAATCGTTTTGTGTTTAACATGGTATCGGAGCCATATCTAGATTAGAGAATTTATTTTTTTACGGGAAAAAAAAAACCAATACAACAAGGTTATTGAGGGACCTTTGTCAAAATACCACTATTGAGACAAGGCAAATGTTGGGCTACCACTCAATTGTCAAAATACCACTCCGTTTTTCGCGTTTTAGGTGTTTTTGGAACCAAACTAAACCCTAATTGGGAAGGGGAACCCCAATAGGGAATTTGTGTACCTTAAGATCGTGCACATTTGTGAAAAAAATAGGAGAAAACCGCGTACCAAAATCGTGAAAATTGCACTGAAATGGTATTTCCACATTTACACCACAGATTGGTGGCATTCCAGAAATAATCCCGGGGATTGCTGCAAAGCTTCCATGGCCGCTGATGGTGAGACTTCAGCCACCAAGCCTGCTGCTCGCTATGAGCCGTTTTCCGCATATTATCTCCACCCTAGTGAAGGGACCGGAGCTGTTATAAGTCCCGTTTTGTTGAAAGGCGAAAATTACGACGAGTGGTATCGCTCGATTCGTAATAATTTATGTGCCAAGAATAAGCTTGGCTTTATCGACGGTAAGATTCCGATACCGGATTCTAAATCACCGGACTATGATTAGTGGGGTATCGTTAACTCCATGCTCGTGGCTTGGATCGTCAATACCTTGGATGTCTCGATTCGTTCGGCTGTTCGTTACCCCGATAACGTTAAAGATTTGTGGGACGATTTGCGTGATCGGTACTTTCTTGCGACTGGCCGAGCCTTTGCAGCTAACGTAGGTGGACAAAATCAGTCTTGCTCCTTTGAAATTGGCCCTGTGGAGCGTTCAACTATTCCCAGCATCAGTTATGAGCAATGGACACAATTGCTAAATGTTTTAAAAAATGCCATGCCACCTGCTTCGTCCGACAAATTATCCGGTATGTCTTATTCCACTGATTGGCTTATTGATACAGGTGCATCGAATCATATGTCCGGTAACATTTCTTTATTTCAAAATTTGCGCGATATATCTTCTTCGGTCGGCCTACCTAATGGGCACAATGCCACAGCCACCAAAGCCGGCACCATCATACTGAGTTTTGATTTGATTTTGGACGACGTTCTTTATGTACCCGACCTCACGTGCAATTTATTATCGGTTTCTCATTTGCTTGCCAATCGCCAATATGTTGTTATTTTCAATGACAAACTGTGTATTGTACATGACCATACTTCGAGGAACCTGATTGGAGTGGGGATGCAGTGTAATGGGGTCTATTATTACCGACATGTCGATTTTTCCAATATACAGGCTAATAAAGTTGTTGTTTCCGATGCAAGTGTTTTGTGGCATAGACGGATGGGTCATCCATCTATGACAGTGGTTTCTTCTTTTGTCAGTAATAAAACTTCAGATAAACTCTGTGATGTTGATTGTTCTGTGTGTTTTATGAGTAAACAACCTCGTAATTCCTTTCCTTTAAGTACGAATAAAGCATCAGATATCTTTGATATAATCCATTGTGATATTTTGGGTCCTTATCGTATAAACTCTAGTTGTGATGCTCGATTTTTTCTTCCTATCATTGATGATTGTTCCCGTGCCATGTGGGTTTACTTGTTGGTTGGAAAACATGAAGTTGGTCACTTGATTCAAACTTTCTACGAGATGGCTGTGACTCAATTTAATAAACGCATCAAGACTTTGCGCAGTGATAATGGTCAAGAATTTTCAACCTTACGTTCCTTTTTTGAATCCAAGGGTATTTTCCACCAGACATCCATGGTTGACACTGCCGAACAAAATGGCCGTGTTGAACGTAAGCATCGCCACATCCTCAATGTTGCCCGAGCTCTACGTTTTCAAGCCAAACTACCTAAATATTTTTGGGGAGAATGTGTTTTGACAGCTGTTCACTTAATAAATCTAACCCCTACTCGTGTCCTCCGTGGTAAAACCCCATACGAATGTCTCTATGGCCGCCCCCCGTCTTATGACCATATCCGGGTTTTTGGTTGTCTATGCTATGTTGCGGTCCGTCCTCTCAACTCGGATAAGTTTGCCTCTCGCTCCCGCCGGTGTATTTTTATTGGGTATCCTTTTGGTAAAAAAGGTTGGCGTTTATATGATCTTGACACTCATGATTTTTTTGATAAATAGATGTAGAATCTTTCGAGATCGCTTTCCCTTCTCGACTCCTACTACCACCTGCGCCTGCTCAATGGGAAAGTTATTTTAGTCAACCGCCGTTATGGGACGATGATGATTATGTCACTGAGGATTCGGATTCCCCAGTTATGGCCGATGTTACTCCCCCCTCCCCACCGACCTCGGAATTAAAGGGGCGTATGGAAATTGTGGGTGATGCTCTGGGTGGCCCGGTCTCCTCTATTGAACAGCCTTTGGGTCGCGGTCATCGCACCAGGATTCCTTCTATGAAGCTTCGTGATTATGTCACGAATACGGTTGTTCTTCCTCCACTAGATCCCACTACACCTGCTTCCTCCTCTCTTTCCGGCTCCTTAAGTAAACCTGTTGACATCGCTTGTTATGTTGATTATAATAATTTTTCTGCACGCCACAAATGATTTCTGACAGCTATTACTAAAGGCAAAGAGCCTGCTACCTTTCGCGAAGCTGTTCAGTTTCCTGGGTGGCGTCGGGCCATGCAGGAAGAGATTGATGCTTTAGAACGCAATGAAACTTGGTCTTTGGAGGTTCTTCCACCAGGTAAACGTGCTATTGGTTGTGGTTGGGTGTATAAAATTAAATACACTTCCACCGGCGCCGTGGAGCGCCTTAAAGCTCGGCTTGTTGTTCGAGGGAATCGGCAGGTTGAAGGTGTTGACTATAATGAGACCTTTGCTCCGGTGGCCAAAATGGGTACGATTCGTGTTTTTTTATCCGTGGCGGCGGCACGGAATTGGGAATTACATCAAATGGACGTCCACAACACGTTCCTGCATGGTGATTTGACTGAGGAAGTTTACATGCAAATTCCTCCTGGATATCGTGCTTCCTCTCCTGGCACAGTCTGTCGATTACGTAAATCTCTCTATGGGTTGAAACAGGCTCCTCGGTAATGCCAAACTTTCTGTTGCGTTGAAGATTTTGGTTTTGTACAATCTTACGCGGACTACTCGTTGTTCAGTTATATTCGGGGTGGTGTTTCCCTCCACGTTCTGGTTTATGTCGATGACTTGATTATTGCAGGTTCTTCACATGATGCCCTTGTTCGCTTCAAACGGTATTTGGGCTCTTGTTTCCATATGAAGGATTTGGGACCTCTGAAATATTTTCTCGGCATTGAAGTAGCCCGTGGCCCCGACGGCATATTTCTATCTCAACGCAAATATGCGTTGGACATTTTGACTGAGGCTGGTATGTTGGGTTGTAAACCCATTGATACACCTATGGAGCAAAATCATCGCCTTGCCTCCGCTACGGGTCAGCCGTTGGCGCATCCGGATCAGTATCGTCGTCTTGTGGGACGTCTGGTTTATTTGTCTGTTACCCGTCCTGAGTTGAGCTATTCGGTGCACACTCTGGCCCAATTTTTGAGTGATCCCCAAATACCGCATTGGGATGCTGCGATTCGTGTTTTACGTTTTTTGAAAGGAAGTCCCGGCCAAGGCATTTTGCTACGTCCTGTGGATGACTTATCCTTGACGGCTTTCTGTGATAGTGATTGGGCCGCTTGCCCCTTGACTCGGCGTTCTGTTACTGGCTATCTGGTGTTTTTGGGCCGTTCTCCTGTTTCATGGAAGACCAATAAACAACCTATTGTATCTCGTTCATCTGCCGAAGCTGAGTATCGTTCTATGGCCGTTGCCACATGTGAGTTGAAGTGGTTGAAGTCCTTGTTATTTTCCCTTGGTGTTTTACATCCTCGGCCTATGCGCTTGTTCTGTGATAGTCAATCGGCTCTCCATATTGCCAAGAATCCTGTCTTTCATGATCGTACCAAATATATCGAGGTCGACTGTCATTTTGTTCGCGATGAATTGTTATCTGGCAACTTGGCCACGTCTCATGTTCCCACTAGTCACCAATTGGCCGATATTCTGACGAAGGCTCTCGGCAGGCAACAGTTTAGATTTCTTTTGGGCAAATTGGGCATTTGTGATTTGCATGCTCCAACTTGAGGGGGCGTGTGAGAAAATATATATATATGTAAATGTGTAAAAAGGGTGTACGTGTAAAGTTACACTTTAGGGTTTTGGTGATATTGTATTATAAATATGTGGTGTTTGTGAATAATAGAGATCATCTTTTTCCCAATGATTTTGTGTTTAAGAGTTTCATCTCACCTTTTTCATTACGCACATATTAAATGTTTCAAATATATATGTGAGCAATTAAAATTTTTTAACTATGAACATGCTGAACAAAACGATACCAATACTTGGACAAAGTCAGGGGTGGATGCACGTGTATTAAAGGGGTTTATGGGCCCTTAAAAATGAAAATAAAACCAAGTTTCATCTTGCAAAAATAAATAATGCATCCTATAAAAATATGTGCATGTTGAAGGAAAATACTATTATGTGCCTTCGTCAAAGCCAATGACGATTATCTTTCGGTTATTATGTAACGGTCAATCAGTATTTATTGCCATCAATGTAATGTGTTCACATTGTAACCGTGACCACTATATAAAGGGATTATCTAATGGAATGAGATACGCTTTTTCCCCACTTTTACTTTTACACGTTATCGCACCTGGCTCGAAAAAGAAAAAAAAAACTAATTGACCCTGCCGCCCGACCGCGCCGCCGCCGCCGCTCTCAATTCTCTCACAGATAGGTCACACACTCACACCGCCGGTCTCAGGTTACCAGATAGCTTGAATACTGAGGTTAATTATAAGGAGATTACCGTTTGGGAAAACGGCGACGAGAAGCAGATTAATCGAATCGAAAGTCGGCTGATGTCTTTATTGTCAACGAAGCGGCGAGAACAAAGAATAACGCAGACGAGAGAGTTTCACCGTTGAAATCGCCCCGGTCGCCGTCGCCATTAATAAGGAGAGATTCGCCGGAGTTTTCCGATTTGAACGAAAGCCATTAGTTTCGCCAGGTTTGGCCACCGCCGTTCATTAAAGCGATCCTGAGTTGAAGCGAAACGAAATCGGTCGGTTTAGTCGCCGATTCCGCCGCCGATCGTTGTCTTATCCGTCCACCTTCTGTCCTAAACTACTAGTTTATAAAGGTAACCACTTTCTTGATTCCTTGTATGTCCTAAACTACTCGGTTGTTTTGGCCATATCATATGCACTTTATCTACCGTGAAAAGGCATTAGCTCTCATACTTGTGTTCCCCTCCATTATAAGGTTCATATCCTTTTTCTGCTTTTATTATTCAAATGCGTAATTTTATATGCATATGCTATGTGCTTGTGTGAATTTTTTTTTTTTGGAGATAGGATTTTTTTTTTGGATCGGTTTTCATAAGGAGGAAGAATGAAAAAAAAACAAATTCTGACGACTGCCGGCCGGTGGTGGAACAGACTGAACAGTATGAGACATTTTTTTTCTTTTGTCGTCCGTGTCCGTGTGACCTTTTGTACTTATTATTATGCATAGTGTTGTTAATGGTGATAAAGTGCAGAAATTTATCCTAACAAATAGTAATAAACAATTGAACAAATAAGAAAACGATTCACTCCTAATAAACAATCAATGGCCAATTTGATATGTATATGCATGTTGCCATGAAAATGTTATGTGCTATGTTTGCCCGAAATTTCAAATTGAGCATAATAATTATATGTTGATTGCCTTATAAATAAGATTATATGTCATCCTATGATAAAGAAATTTCATAGGCGTTATATACTAAGTACAAAACAATCAATGTGATAAAGTATCTTCACAAAGCATCGAAAAAAATGAGTGACCGCTATGTACCATGGCATCGTGATCCAATTCACACTCTTGGAAATTAATTATTGTGGATGTCTTATGACTACATAATTAATATGCTCTTCACTCTTGTTTATGTAGATGGCTGATACAACTCGACCCGAATTTGAAATCTTGGACTCAGAAGGAATTGAGTACCACCACTGGTTTCAGATGTGGAAATGGCCTTTGTTGCAAAGGACTACACTCTCACTATCAAAACACCCACCGACCCTAAGGACGACCCATCTGCTAAAGTAAAAGCAAATGCCCTAATGTTCTTGAGGCGACATATTGACTCTAGCTTACGCTGGGAGTACCTTCAGTTGAAAACACCCAAAGAACTGTGGGATGCCCTAGAGGGACGTTTTGGGAACATTCATGACACTTTTACTCCCGTAATCTGCCTCGCTCGGTGGAATGAAATCCGCCGCTTGACTACAAAGGGGTAGACCAATTCAACAAGGACATGTTGCGTCTTAGAGCACGCCTCAAATTCGTGGAAAGGAACTCACGTAAGATGATATGATCCGAAGACTCTTTCCACTTTTCCTACTTCAAAGACTTATACTAGCGAACCAAGATATAGGCTGAGTACGACAAGAAAAATATTACGACCTTTCACAAATTGATCAACATGTTGCAAGTGGCTGAGCGGCATGATCAAGTTCTCATGAATAATAATGCCGGACTTCTTTGGGAAAAAGAAAATTCCCGAGGTTAACTATGGCAAGATGAAAGGTGGAAAGAACCCCAAAGAAAAGGGAGTTGGACGTCTTTGAGCCTTACCCACGTGGAAACAATGCACCACGTGGAAAGGGACCTAGGGGCCGTAGTATGGGCCGTGGAGGTCCCCTAAATGTATGGCGCAGAAATGGTGGTGATGGTCCTAGTGGCCATGGTGGTCCTAAGGCTAAGGTGCAAAAGGCACCTAAGAACCCTCAAGAAAAAAGGGAGAGAGTTGGAACTGAACCTTGCTATAGGTGTGGAGTTACTGGGCATTGGTATAATACCTGCCAAGCAAGTAACAAAGTAGCAGCCAATTACAAGAGGTATAGGGAATCTAGAGAACAAGAGGCCCACTATACGGAAGATGGAGGCAATGACACTGATGTCAACCTCACAATTGCAGACTTCAATAGCAACAAGAACCCCGCTCACCAATGGATGTTCCAGGACTTTGATTGATCTCGCTTTGCTTATTTATTTATTTTTCCAAGAACATTGTGAAGGCGGAATGCCTTATTTTTAATTAGACTATTTTGGTCTTAAAGTTCATTTGAATAATGGTTTGTTGAATTGGATTTTGATGTACGAGACTTTTATTTTGATTTTCGTTGGCCTATTAATAAATTTCTGATTTTATTACAAGTATTGAATTTTATTCGATTTTATTTACCAAGATATACATGGTTCGAAAATAGCACTATTAAGGTGTAAAGCAATACATCTACCATACAATAAACATATATATCGGGATGAAAAGCATATCATTCTATCTCCATCGAAAAACTCTAAAGAATATGAGTTATGTCTTCGACTTTTTAATCTCATCTAATTTAAATGTAGGAATGAATCGAGGAGAAATAGAGTGCTTAGCTGATAGTGGAACCACACACACTATCTTAAGGAATAGACAATTATTTGTCGAGTTAATTCCATGTAATTCATCTCGTGACTACGATGATTGGATCATCACAAGTAATACAAGGCGCGAGGAAATGCCACATTTTTGATGCCTAACGGCACAACGATAAAAGTCACAAACGCTCTATATGCACCTAGAGCCAATCGAACCTTGTTAAGTTTCAAAGATATTCGTACAACGGTTATCATTTGGAAACTCACCGTGAGAATGGAACGGAATATTTGTATATTACCACAAATGAATGTGGAAGGAAACGCATACTAGAAAAGCTTATGAGTCAATCTAATGGATTATATATTACTACTATTCGGATTATTGAATCCTATGCTGTCACCAACAATGAAATTTGGGACATCGACTCATACAAAGCTTTGGCATGATCGCCAGGACACCCTGGTCGAGATATGATGATCCGTATTTTAAAGAACTCACACGGACATCCCTTCTTTCGAGGAAAAAACAAAATGGGACAAAAATCCGACACAATGCAAAGTGTCCAAAGTAGTGTTGTTTCAAAGCGACCCATTGTCGCTCAAAGCACCAGATGAGTTATATCCCTCTTCTCATTGACCATTTCCAAGGCACACCAATCATTTTGCAAAGCCTGCTCTTTAGCAAAAACAGGATCGAGACCTTCCTATGCTAAAGACATGAAACAAAACATTCCATTCTTACAAAGAATACAAGGTGATATATGTGGACCTATCCACCCGAATGCGGGCCATTCAAGTATTTTATGGTTCTGGTGGATGCCTCGACACGCTGGTCACACGTCGCATTATTGTCCACAAGGAATGCTGCATTTGCAAAACTCTTAGCACAGATTATACGCTTAAGGGCTCACCACCCTGATCACCCTATCAAGTCTATAAGGCTTGATAACGCTGGAGAGTTCACATCAAAAGCATTTGATGATTATTGCATGTCTATCGGGATTGATGTAGAACATCCTGTACCCATGTGTGCATACACGAATGGTCTCATGAAGCCACCATCAAAAGGCTACGAGATGGTGGCCAGGGCATTGGTTATGCGCACCAACTTGCCCCTATCCGCTTGGGTTATGCAATATTGCACGCAGCTTTACTTATTCGTTTGGACTCCACCGCTAGCCAACCATTTTCTCGCGTACTCGGTTGGTTACCTGGATATGAGCCTGATATTTCACACTTACGCATATTTGGTTGTGCAAAGATATGTGCCTATTGCGCCTCCACAAACACACTAAAATGGGTCCTCGAGACGATTAGGTATTTATGTTGGATATGAATCCCCAACTATTATCCGCTATTTGGAACCTTTGACAGGGGATCTATTTACCGGAAGGTTTGCCGATTGTCACTTTGGTGAGACTTTCCTCCCGGCGTTAGGGGGAGATAAGAAAAAGGATTTTCTAAGGAACGACAGAATTGTCGTGGTTTGTCCCCACTCGCCTCATTTTGATCCCCGCACCTCACAAAGTGAAAGTGAAGTGCAAAGAATACTTAATCTTCGAACGTAGCGCATTCGATGCCTGATGCTTCTCGATATTGCTAAAGTGACAAGATCACATATACCACCGCAAACGTGCTCGCAAGGTTAGAAGTCCCCAAAAAGGGCACAATGTCAGAGCTAAAGGCATTGCGACCACACTTAGTGGAGGTGTGGATGAGGCCGTGGGCGCCCCAAAGGAAGAGGGGAGACCACTTGGTTCGACCGATACTCACCCAAGGAAGAAGAGGGCGAGTAAGGCACAATCCGACCCATTAATCATCAATGTAGAAATCCTCTCATGAGATTATCTCTCGATTACGATTATGTCCATGAATCAATAATGAGGACGCTCCGATGTTTGAATTGATTCCAGAGAACAAAGAAATCTCAATGGATTATGAGAGTGCATACGAGTTGATGGAAAGATCTTCCGTGCACATTGATGATATATTTGCATATACTGTCGCCAAGAAATCATAGAGCACGATGATGTCGAACCACGCTCTGCTGCGTAATGTCAACAAAGAGCAGATTGGCCTCAATGGAAAGAAGCAATCCAGCAGAACTAGATTCTCTCGACAAAGAGATGTATTTGGTCCGTAGTGCTAACCCCACCAAGTGTAAAGCTCAGAGGACATAAATGGGTATTTGTCGAAAGCGTAATGAGAAGAATGAAGTCCTAAGGTACAAGGCTCGCCTTGTGGCGCAAGGTTTCTCACAACGCCTGAATTGACTATGAGGAGACATACTCTCTCGTAATGGATGTAATAACTTTCCGTTACCTAGTTAGTTTAGTTGTTTCCGAAGGATTGGAAATGCACTCATGGATGTGGTTACAAAGATATCTCTCTATGGGGATCTTGATTCGTAGATATACATGAAAGTGCCTGATGGTCTTTCATTACCCAAGTCAAGTGACTCTAAACCACGGAGTGCGCTTTGTAATCGATTGAAACGCTCACTTTACGGATTAAAACAATCCGGCGGATGTGGTATACCCGCCTAAGTGACTACTTGATTGGGAAGGGATATAAGAATGATGAACTATGCCCCTGCGTATTCATAAAGAAAACAAGTTCGGATTTGCAATTGTAGCAAAGATATGTCGATGATATGAACATAATAGGTACTCTTAATGAAATAAGAGAAACCGCGAGCTATTTGAAATCCGAATTTGAGATGAAAGATCTTGGGAAGACTCGGTTTTGTCTAGGCCTTGAACTAGAACACCGAGCTTGTGGAATACTTATCCACCGGCCTGCATATGTCCAAAAGATGCTCAGCGATTTAATATGGACAAAGTGCACCTGTTAGCACTCCCATGATCGGTCGAAGTTTGGACATAAAGAAAGATCCATTTCGTCCAAAGGAAGATGACGAAGAGCTATTGGAGCTGAAATTCCCTACTTAAGTGCAATAGGCGCATTATTGTATTTAGCTCAATGTACTCGACCGGATATTGCATTCTCAAGTGAACTTGTTAGCTAGATTCACTCCGCGCCAACGCAGTCATTGGAATGGTATTAAAAACATATTTCGATACCTAAAAGGAACCATTGACTTGGGCCTATTTTTTCCTACACAAAGACAAGAGGGACCGTAAATGAAAATACAACCCTAAAGAAAATGTCGACAATGAAATCGCCACCCCTACTACTCAAACCCCAAACAATGTATTAGTTGGGTTTGCAGACGCTGGGTATCTATCTCGACCCATTATAAAGGTCGTTCCCAAACCGGTTATGTATTTACCGTTGGGAACACGGCGATATCTTGGAGATCAACCAAGCAAAGTCTTGTGGCTACCTCCTCGAACCACTCGAGATTATTGCTCTACATGAGGCGGTTCGTGAGTGTATATGGATAAGGTCCATCATTGCACATATTCGAGGGACCAAAGTGGTTTAAGTTCCACCACCAAGAGCCTACTTGCATTTATGAAGATAATGCAAACTTGCATCGAATGTAGATGAAGCTTGGTTATATCAAGGGTGACAACACAAAACACATATCACCAAAGTTTTTCTATAACCAAAGAACAACAAGCTCTCCTCAAGATTCAAGTGAATCAAGTAAGGTCTCGAGGAGAATGTGGCGGATTTGTTTACCAAGTCACCGCTAAAACAATATTTGAGGAACATGTGAAAAATATAGGAATGCGAAGGCTTTCAAAGCTTCCTTGATCGGTGTAAGGATCGAGGGGAGATATAGACCTCGTGGGAGTCTAATACACACAGTTATCCTTAAAGATTAAAGGTGCGTTGTCTTCTTTTTCCTTTGACCAAGTTTTATTTTGTCCCACCTGGGTTTTGTTACTTGGCAAGGTTTTTAACGAGGCAACGATCCATGCACCATTTCGCCTTTGACTTGGCACAAGAGGGTGTTGAAGGAAAATACTATTATGTGCCTTCGTCAAGCCAACGACGATTATCTTTCTGGTTATTATGTAACGGTCAATCAAGATTTATTGCCATCAATGTAATCTGTGTTCACATTGAATCGCCGTGACTCTATATAAAGGGATTATCTAATGGAATGAGATACAGTTTTTCCCCACTTTTACTTTTACAGTGCACGCGTTATTTGTTTTTTATTTTTTATTTTTATCGGCATCAGCCTTTGGACACAGGTAATTTCAAAATTTATAGACTTAGCACGTTAGTAGGGTTTGGCCTCGGAAGAAGCTTGCTGGGCCATCAAAAGATGAGTATTTATCATTAATGTTATTCAATTGATAGTCTAAAATAAAACACATATTTGCCAGATTTTAAGGTTGAAAATCATATTTACTATCAAATCATATGAAACATATCTTGTCTTTTAATCCTTTTTTTTATATAAAAGAACACGTCGAGGAATGTCGATAACGTGTTGCTATTAGAATATTACGTAGAATATTTTCGTGCCGTGTCATTGATTTGTATAGTAAATATATACAAGAATACAATTGTGCACATGCTTAGAATCAATACTATCTATGGTAAGGATCCATAGTAATGAATAGGGTAATAACTACGCAATATATACACAATAAAGGAAAATATTCTGCATAATATTCTAATAGTTGCAATAAAATTGTAGGACTATTTTAATAAGCAGATGTTTCAGATGCATTTCGTGTTAAAAATATATATGTTAGCGGTGAGCACATCATCGAGTCTGAAGTGTCGGTACTTCATAATTCATTGACCACAAGTTATATATCCTGCGGGGTACGTAGTAGATGGAATTTTTTTAACGTAGGGGGCGGCCGTGAAGTAGTCCTTTTTTGGTAATGATCTGAAAGACAACGGTTGTCTTGTGACAACGAAATGATATTAATCGCTGATATCATCGTTGATCATGTTACATTTACATCATGATCAATTTATACACATTATGATCAACAATGCAGATCACTATTGTATCACTGTGGAACAATCGTTGTGCCCGTATCATTACTAGTCATTTTTACCATATAATAGCAACTCATCTATTTCGTTTCGTTGATTCAATATTGCGTGGAATTTTCGATTGACAACAGCTGACAAAGATGAAAGATGGAACCTCGCTGTTGTAGATGGAACCTCAGCATGGCACTTTCTCTAGCCTTGGTCGAACATAAGCAAAGACCCCACCTACATCCCATTAAAGCCATTTCTTGATCGAACCAAGGCTCGAAACACAAGTGTGAAACTCAATCTACCTTTCAAGTCAAATGAAGAGACACAGTTCATTACCGTAGGGGAACCAACTGTTCAAAGGATTTTCAGCTTCTCTGAATCAACCATCGACAAAATTAAGTCCAACACAAACAGAAGCCCAACGAACCCCACGAGTACCAAACCGTTTTCAACATTCCAGTGTGTTGCTGCACATGTTTGGCGTGCAATCACACGTGCTCGTCAACTTGTGTCAGAGGATATCACAGTGTCTATAGTGTTCGCAAACTTGAGGAGCAGGCTTGATCCACCGATGCCGGAAACATACTTCGGAACCTTAATTCAACCGGCATTCATAACAACGACTGCGGGTGTTCTGTTCGTACAGTGGCCCACTTGAGACATCTGCTGCTCTGATACAACAAGCCATTGAAACGCTCGACTCAAAAACCATCGACACACGTGCAACACAATGGGAGAATATGGAGCCCAAGCTTTTCAAGGTAACAGATGTTGGGAGAAATATTGTGGGGTTCGGAAGCTCCCCATATTTTAAGGTTTATGAGTTAGACTTTGGATGGGGAAACCCGGAAATGGTGACTAGCTAGCGCCTATAATAACAGGTTCGACGGGATGGTGCTTTTGCATCAAGGAAAGAGTGGTGGCAAAAGCATCGATGTTGATATTAGCCTCCAGAGTAAAGTAATGCAGAGGTTGGAGTGACAAAGAGTTTCTGATATAGCCTTACCTCATTCATGATCTTACGAAACTCAAACCAACTTACTCTTTTTTTATTAGACATTATCTATTGTTCAATTTGTGGCGATTTAGATCAATATATGTAAAAATGTGTGGTTAATATATATAATTGGCGCCCTCAAAAAAATTAAAATATAATTGGCTTTTCAAAATAAATAAATATAATTGGTCCTCCAATTAAGTTCACAAATCTATCACACACCTTTTCATTCAAATGCCAATACATAAATAAAATCATATATACACTACACCATTTGTTTACATAAATAGAGAAAAAAAAGATAGATTGAGGGAAAAATCCTTTTTTAATTACAAAATAAATAAATAGGACACACTAACCCTTTAAAGGGGACGCTGCAGATAAACATTTCGCTTGAGGTTCTAAAAAAATAAACATTTCGCATTCTTGAGTTTTTTTTTTTTTTTTTCAAACATCCGTAACTTTTGATTTGTAACTCCGATCATCGAATTTTTTTTCACCAAAATTCATTTTTTTTGCTCTTTAATTTGAGCCAAAATACGACACCCATTCCGACGTATATTTTGAAAGACGAAAAAATATTTGTATTAACCGGAACGCTTTTTCTTATAAACGACCGTAACTTTTGATTTAGAACACCGATCATCAAAACTGTTTCACCAAAGTTCATTTTTTTTATTCTTCATTTTGAGACCGCGTTTGATACCTTTTAGACGTACTATTTGAAAGCCGGATTTAATCGCAGCATTTACACTAACACAAGATTAGTATCAGTATCAGTATGAGTATCATGCTCATTTAAGGCTTAATTCATGTGACTACTTCAAGGCACACATATCTGGCTCATATAAGGCTCATTTAAGGCTTAATTCAAGGGACACACTATCATATAAGGCTCATATAAGGCAAAAAAAACCTCAATAAAATGCTTATTGCATATTTTCCTCATATTTGCAGTGAAGTAAAGCTCCAATCTTTGCATATCTCTCTTAAATTATCAGCAATAATTGGAAGAAATTAAGGCCCAAATAAACATCAAAAATGGCAAACCTTAATGGAAGAAAGAACATTCCAAAAAACAGCAACAATGACAGAAGAATAAAACTCCAATCTTTACATATTCCACTCAAATTAACACCAACAACAATAGAATTCAATAGCAAAAATAGCTGAAAAGTAACACCCCAACCTTTGTACATACTGTAACAACCTTTTTACTTACATATCAGTATCAGTATCTGTATCAGTATCAATATCAGTATCAGTATCAAAATGACTCTCCTTTCGGTTTTTTGTTGCAAGGTCTATGTCCCACAAGTCCTTGATATGAACTGACTGTCTTCTTACAGCTAAAGCACTCATATTTACTTCTTTTCGGAGCATGCTTCGATACTACTTTTTCTTTAGGATCATTTCTTTTAGGCCTCTTCTTGTTCTTGGGTTCAATCACATTAGGCCACTTGTTCTTGGCTTCATAAACAGCTGCATTCTTGAAAAAAGTTTCAAAAGACGTATCCGAGTCGTCTTTTTCAACACATTCATCCAAATAGTAACCTGAATCATAGCTTTCTTGCTTATTAACCTCTGCTTTACTATCCATTTTATTAGCTTCTGGAGTAACAACTTGAACAAAGCCGGGATTTCGAGCGATGCAATGCAAAACAACTTTATCAAGTTCAAAACTTACCAGTTCCCTTATCCAATTAGTAGCGTAATAATAACACAGAACAACAACTTGCTTTTGCTTGTTGCTCAAAGACTGCCACATGACATCCGAAAGGCACTTAGAAGAAGGAATGTGTAAAGGGCAACCCAGAAGAGCATCAATTCCTCTGAGGGATCCATGATTTGACTGTTAGCATATATATTTATATATTATATAAGATATTTAGTATTTTGCCTTAAGGGCATTTTAGTCTTTTTTGTATTTGGCTATATAAGCCATTCTTGTAACACTAAACCTAAGGTTTTTCCCATACTTTTTGCTAGCTAA
The DNA here is from genome assembly GCA_026214975.1 of Gentiana macrophylla. NCBI lineage: Eukaryota > Viridiplantae > Streptophyta > Magnoliopsida > Gentianales > Gentianaceae > Gentiana > Gentiana macrophylla. The sequence goes on along the minus strand of CM047814.1, from coordinate 102,473,663 downwards.
TGCAAGACTCCATCTTCTTCTTGATCTCTTGATTCTTGGCTTCTTGTTTATACCAATCCTAACATGGTATCAGAGCTTCGATCTTATGCAAAGCTAAACTCAAACACAACGATCGCGGATTGAACTGGTCGCTTCACAAAGACAAGCTATTTTTGGTTTCGGTCTGATTTTCTCTACTGTTTGGTGAGTTTCCGCTGCTCAATTTCCGTGTTTTCGTATGGTTTGTGGTTGAATCGGCCTTTTTCGATTCATTCAATCTTGTTGTGACATTGTTGGATTTGATTTCATTTGAGTTTGAGTTGTGCATCTTGTTCAAATGGCTGGCGGTGATATTCGTTGCAGACAGTTAGTGTTCGTTTATATGGTAAAAACTATTCATATTGGAGTTATGTAATGAAAAATTTTCTGAATGGTAAACAGCTGTGGGGTTATATCTCTGGTACTGTTGTGGCTCCTAAATCGGGAGATGACAAGTATGTTGAATTGATGGAGAAATGGGATACTTATAATTCCAAAATCATTACTTGGATTAATAACTCTGTTGAGAATAGGATTGGTATGCAATTGGCCAAGTATGATACTGCTAAAGAGGTTTGGGACTATTTGGAGAGGTTATATGTGCGTTCAAATTTTGCTGTCCAATATCAGTTGGAAGTTGATATTCGTGCCATGTCATAGAATGATAGAAGTATTCAGAAATTTTATTCTGAAATTATTGCTCTTTGGGATCAATTGGCTATGACTGAATCTGCTGAGTTGAGGGCATTTGCCCCTTATATTTCTCGTAGGGAGGAGTAACGCCTTGTTCAGTTGTTGATGGCTCTTCGACCAGAATATGAAAATTGTCTTGCGTCCATCTTGCATCGCACTCCTTTACCCTCCGTTGATTCTGTTCTTCATGAGTTGTTGGCTGAAGAAACTCGTCTCAAGACTCAAACTGAAAAGGGAGTTCACACTCCGTCTGCATCTGTTTTAGCAACCCCCTCACAACAGAACAAGTCAAATGCTAAAACAGGTCGTGAATGTCATTACTGTAAGCAACCAGGGCAATGGAAAAATCAGTGTCCAGAATTATTAGCACGGAAGAAAGCAAATGGTTCGAAGCAAGGTGACAGGTCACAACAACAACAACAACAACGTGGTGGACAACAACGGTCATACTCTATAGGGCAAGGGCAGCCCCGTAATAGCTCTCATCAGATGACTGCTGCGTTGGTCCATCCCTCGGGTGACTCGGTTGTGGATTCTTCTGTGAATCCTACTATGGACTCTCTTGCGGAGCAGTATCAGAGGTTTCTTGCTAGCTAGTCTCAAAGTCGATTGCTCTCGCCTCAAAGACTATGCAATGCCTACTGCTCGCCACGTGTTTGGGCCCCATCGAATGGTTCAGGTAAAAATTCACCTTTTATGGGTTTTGGACTCTGGAGCCTCATATCACATGTCCCCTGATTCCTCTTACTTTACATCTATGTCTTATGATTCTCTTTCTCCTAATATTATGACTGCTGATGGCACACCCTTGTCGTTGACTGGCATTGGTACTATCAACACTTCACATTTCTCCATCCCTAATGTTTATTGTATTCCCCAACTTACTATGAGTCTTGTCTCGGTTGGTCAATTATGTGATTTTGGTTACTCTGTTCATTTTTCTTCCACCTCTTGTCATGTGCAGGATCCCGAATCCAAGAGGCTGATTGGGACAAGCCGTAGGCGGGGGGACTATATATTTTGGATGAGCTGCACATTCCGGGTCATGCAGCTGCCACTACCGTTGACCTATCTTCTTTTCATTTAACTTCTTCATCTTCTAAGTATTATTTGTGGCATTCTAGACTTGGTCATGTATCAGGCTCTCGCTTAAAATATATGAGCCATAGTGGTGTTTTGGGTGATTTGCATCCTCATGATATTTCAGATTGTAGTGGATATAAACTTGGAAAATTTTCTGCCTTGCCTTTTAATCAAAGTCTATCTGAATCTCGTGCACCTTTTGATTTAGTTCATTCTGATGTTTGGGGTCCTGCTCCTGTCCCAACAAAAGGAGGGTCTAGATATTATGTTTCCTTTATTGATGATTATACTGCATTCTTGTTGGGTGTATCTCGATGAGACGTCGTTCGATTTTATTGATATATATATCGCTTCAAGCCTATGTCAAAACTCAACATTCTACCATTTGTTAAATGCTTTCGCTCGACTTAGGTAGGGAATATACTAAGGAGACCTTTCTGACATCTTTACCTCTGATGGTACAGTGCATCAGTCTTCATGCACTGATACCCCACAACAAAATGGTGTTGCTGAGAGAAAACATAGACACATCGTTGAAACTGCCCGTTCTATGCTTTTATCTGCCAGTGTTCCAAACGACTTTTGGGGAGAAGCTGTTCTCACATTTGCTTACCTTATTAATAGGATCCCGACTGCTCATAATTCAGGCATTTCTCCTTATGCTAAGTTATTTGGCCTTACTCCTGATTACTCTCATTTGAAAGTTTTTGGTTCCACTTGCTTTGTCCTTCGTCCACATGTAGAACGTACAAAATTATCTTCTCGTGTTGCTATATGTGTCTTTCTTGGGTATGGCATAGGACAAAAAGGTTATCGTTGTTATGTCCTTCTTCAAAGAAGCTGTATATTTCTCGACATGCTTCCTTTCTTGAGCATATTCCCTTCTTTTCCCTTCCTGCTAGCTCCCACAATATGACTAAGTCTGATCTGGTTCATATTGATCCTTTCTTCTTTGATCACTCATCTGATTCACCATCTTCCGCCATTGATGCATCACCATCTTCCTTACATTCTGCTTCTCCACCCTCTCATCATAAGCCTCATGAAGATGATACTTCACCCCCTGCTACAGCTACCCAAGCACCCCTTGTGACGACGGATCCAGGTCAGCCTTGTTACCCCAAGCGCACACGTAAGTCTACTCAGTTATCTGATTTTGCTTATTCTTGCTACTCTCAATCTTTTGCTTCCTTTCTAGTTTCTATTGACACTTTTTCTGAGCCTACCTCTTATTCAGAGGCGGTTCGTTCTTCTGATTGGCGAAATGCTATGGCTGAGGAACTGTCTGCTTTAGACAGGAATGGTACTTGGGATCTAGTCTATCTTCCGGCTGGTAAGAAAACTATTGGTTCTCGATGGGTGTATAAAGTTAAAACTAAGTCGATGGTTCTATTGAGCGGTACAAAGCTCGCTTTGGTGGCTAAAGGGTTTGCTCAAGAGTATGGTATGGATTATGAGGAAACATTTGCTCCCGCTGCCAAGATGACATCTGCTCGGGTTCTTATTGTTGTCGCATCTATTCGCCGCTGGCATATCTCTCGATGGATGTTAAAAATGCTTTTCTCAATGGGGATCTTAAGGAAGAAGTATATATGGTACCTCCACCTGGTGTTTCTCATGCTCCGGGGCAAGTTTGTAGGCTTAAGAAGGCTTTATATGGCCTCAAACAAGCCCCACATGCATGGTTTGAGAGATTTTCACATGTTGTCACTTCTCTTGGTTTTTCACCTAGTCCTCATGATTCAGCATTATTTGTTAGATCGACCTCTGCAGGCCGTATTCTTCTTCTACTATATGTAGATGATATGATCATTACAGGTGATGATGATGATGGTATTGTGAGTTTGAAAGCAACCTTATCTCGCTGTTTTGATATGGGACTTGGGCCCTTTACATTACTTTTTAGGCATTGAGGTAGCCTTCTCACCACAAGGTTATCTCCTTTCTCAGTCCAAGTATGCTGCCGACATTATTCATTGTAATCGACTTACTGACACTCGTGTTGCTGATTCTCCTCTTGAGTTGAACGCTCGTTACGCTCCTACTGATGGCCTTCCTCTCTCTGATCCTACTTTATACCGTTCTATTGTTGGCAGCCTTGTATATTTGATGATCACTCGCCCTGACATCGCCTATGCTGTTCACCTCGTTAGTCAGTTTGTCTCCTCACCCACCTCTGTACATTGGGCTGCTGTTATGCGTATTCTTCGTTATCTACGAGGAACTCAGATCGAGTCTTTTGTTTCCTCGACTTCATCCTGGAGCTTCGTGCTTTTTCGATCGATGCAGATTGGGTGGTGACTCAACTGATCGAAAATCTACAACAGGGTTTTGCATATTTTTAGGGGATTCTCTCATTTCATGGAAGAGCAAGAAGCAAGATGTTGTCTCACGCTCTTCCACCGAGGTAGAGTATCGTGCTATGGCTTCTACCACGTCTGAGATTATATGCCTACGTTGGTTGTTGGCGGACATGGGTGTTGCACTTTCTTCTCCCACACCGATGTATTGTGACAATAAAAGTGCTATCCAGATTGCACACAATACAGTTTTTCATGAGCGCACCAAGCATATTGAGATTGACTGTCATTTCACTCGACATCATCTTCAGCATGGCACTATTTCTTTTCCGTTTACTCCGTCTTGTATGCAGCTGGCTGACTTCTTCACGAAGTCTCATACTATCGAGCGTCATAGATTTTTCATTGGAAAACTCTCGATGCTTCTTGCTGCACCATCGTGAGTTTGAGGGGGGATGTTAGCATATATATTTATATATTATATAAGATATTTAGTATTTTGCCTTAAGGGCATTTTAGTCTTTTTTATATTTGGCTATATAAGTCATTCTTGTAACCCTAAACCTAAGGTTTTTCCCATACTTTTTGCTAGCTAATGCAAGACTCCATCTTCTTCTTGATCTCTTGATTCTTGGCTTCTTGTTTATACCAATCCTAACATTGACAACCTCTCCATAACAGATAATAGCACAAAGTAAGCAGGAAGGCTTTGTAGAGGTGATGCAAATTGTTAGTGAAGAGAAGAGGAAGCAGGCGGGATATTCAAACAGGCAGGAGATGTCTCCATCAAGGTTCATCCATAGTTCTCCTTCCAGACCACAGTAACAGGATTTGAAAGGCAACTGCCCTTCATTGAGATCCAATAAATATGCCGATTCAAGCTCTCCTTTAGTAAATCAAAACTTGATGTCTGAATAGAAATAATGTGATAACAATTCAGAACAAAAACATAACAATTCATTCAACATGATTCAAACTAAAATTTGCATAAACGTTAAACACATGAAATGATCACCCAAATTCTAATATTAATAACCATTTTATCCTGGCGAGAATGTTTGTGTTGATCAATTGATGTAGCTCCGGTGACTACTTCCGGCGACTCTCTGTCTTGGCATTCCGGATTCGATCTTTTCAATTGATCGATGGATTCAACGGCGGAGGGGGCTTTTGCTTTTAAGGCGTCGACGATTACAAGGCTGAGGACGGAAACGTCGGAATCGGTGCTTCGAGGATCGGATTTGAGGGTGGCGATGCAGAGATCATAATTTGGTGTGATTTTACATGTGTTTATTATTATATAAAGGGTATTTTATTCCGGTCCAATATTTTATGTCCTTAATGCAACTTTTATTTGAAGTGTGGATTAACATTAAAAATGGACTATAAGCTAATTTTTCTAAAAATAAAATCTAACAAAACAAAAACACCTTGAGTGATAATCGATCAACATGTGTTTTTTTTCCGTATGTTAAAAGGTGTAAACATATCATTTCTGGTCTAGATCCAAGCTGCTGATATAAAGTAACATGAATTTTATTAGCCACAAAGTCAACTCTTTTTACACAACCATTAAGAAATCCAATTGTGTTAAGCCAATTCTAACACAAATCACAAGAAACATAAATAATTGATGATGATGCAAGGGTATTAGTTGAGATATCTTTGTACTTGGTCATATTCCCTTGAGGAAGTTATATCTTTTACCATCTCAATCCTTAAATAAGTCTTTTTTTTAAAGTTTTAATCATATCCATTTAATTAAAAGAATATAAAAGGAATTTGCATGGTGTGTTTGGTATGATTTAATGTGAGAAGAAAAGAAAGTGTGTGAGAAGCCCTTTCACAAATTTGTGCATCTCAACCACTAAAAGTTGGTCGGAGTGAAATGAACTCTGGTTGTTTAAGCAAGATGTCTCGAGTTCGGTCATTTATGGATGCAACAAACCTTTTTGAGAGAGATTTCCGCCTTTGATATCCGATAGTACCTCTAAGGTTTAGTTTCAGACAATTGTATGAGGATAACTTGTGAAAGAAGAAAAAAATGTGCATCTCATCTCATTATCAAAATAGTGAGGAAAAAATGAAACAACACAACATATAATCAATTAAATATTTGTTTATTTATTCCCTAAAAACCTCTTGGAGACATTTGTTATGCAATTAATAAAAGTAATGTTTTATTATGCACTTATCATTTTTTTAGCGTCTTTCTCTGCACCACAATGACTCTACCCAATGGCGGATCCAGAAATTAACTTCCAGTGGTGTTACCGGAGTCTTAAACTATATTTTTTATCTATAGATTTGTTCTAGTGGAGTCACCGAACCCTAAAACGATATTTTAGCGGCAAAATGACATATTTTAATAATAAAACTATATCATTTTAATATTAAAAAAATTCTCGGCTCTCAGTGGGGTCACGTGACCCCACCCTAATGAATGTGTGTCAGCCCCTGACTCTACCGTTGCACCACACTTCTTAAAATTTGAAATAGACCCTAAAATTCTTAAGTTTTATTTTAATGTACACTTGTTGAATGTAAATGGTTGACTTTGAATGGATATAAACAACGGACGGTACTCACGAAAACTTACCGGATAAGAATCTTCCAGGTTAAGCTGACATGACAACCCCGGAGAGGTCACGATGGAAAATGCGAATTCAGGCTCTTTCTCTGAGGAAGTTTTTGCCTAGTATCTCCATATACACCGAAATGACGGGAAGAAAGATATGACCAACACAGTTTGAATCCAGTTTAAAAACAAATTGTCCATGTGATGCCACACCTTTTGGAGACATCACCTAAAAACCTCTTATTTCTCTGGAGGTACGTACAAGTCTAACCATGCATAGCTAGTTAACATGACACCTTAGGTTTTTTGTTTTGTTTTGTTTTTTTTTTTTTTGTGTGTGGTCATAATCTTCTTTTCTCCTTGGTGGTTCAACCCTATATAGGAGCGTGCCGGCCGACCCCTAAAATAATATTGATAAGTAAAAATAGTAGAAAAATTTCTTATAAACATACATGCACACACATATATATTAATGTGTGTGAAATTGATCCACTAATTTTTATATATTAGGCCATTGTTTTTACGTTTTGACCCACCTATGGGTAAAAGATGGAAAAAATGACAAATTTATGACTCCAATAAAAAAAATAATGGAGCTGTCCCGCTTCTACCCCAATAAAACGAGAATTGACTTTGCGAAAAAAGAATAAATAAAGAATGGTAAAACGGCCTACGTATCTGTCCCATAAAAAATATCAACTTTTTTAAAACGAATTTTCCCATAAAAAGTACAACACATTAATTATTTTTTTAATCTATGTACGCTATGAAAATGGACATTTTTTTAAGAACACTTGCAGCAGAATCTGTAAAAAATGGTAAATCTGTATTTTACAGATTTCAACTCTCCAGATTCAGCTAAAATACAGCTGCAGTAGAATCTGTTACCAAGATCTGTATTCAACAGATTCTGGACACTATACTCTATATCTGCCGCAATCTGAAAGAATTTACAGATTCAAGTTTTTACTATTTTCAAACATTTTTCAAATATATATATTTCTTTAGAGTGACAAAAATTTGTTTTGGACAAATATTTAACTATACGGATCTTCTATAAATATTTAGAAGATCCGTATAAAAAATAATATTTGTCTAATATAAATGTTTATCATCGTAAGAATAGACTATATATATATATATATATATATATATATATATATATATATATATATATATATATATATATATATATGTGTGTGTGTGTGTGTGTGTGTGTGTGTGTGTGTGTGTGTGTGAAAAATATCATTTTTATTATGGTTTGTAGTTATTTTAATGTTGTACAATAGAGATTCACGATCAGATTAACCTGTGTGTAGAGATTCAGAAATGTATAAAAGTGGTGTTGGAGTCTGTAAAGTAGAGAATCTGTGAAGAGACACCGATGCGAGTGCTCTAATAAGACGGAGGTGGTACTGTATATATATATAGTGTTGAATTCAGCTCAAAATATAGGTAGTGTTGAAATCAGCTCAAAATAACGGCCACTACCTATACACACGTACGGATATTATTTATTGTTGTTAAGGTTTAAGGGTTAATGTATGAGTTGAGCTGAATATGTGTTATATGAGTTGAGTTGTGTTCATTATCTAGATTAGTGACAAGTGTATGGTTTACACTCTAGATAAGATCAAGTTTGTTAGGAACAACTATGATATATGTGTGTAATGGTGGAACACAATTAATTAATGAAAATCATTTTGTTCTAATCCTATTATTCTAAGTTGGTAGCAGAGCTTTTTCCGGTGGAAGAATGTCCACTGGCGATCCAACCTCCACGGTGGAGCCACCACCTATCTCAGCCACTTCCTCCACCGTTACCACCATTACACAATCCAGAATGTCTGTTCCTACTCCCATTTCCATCCATTTCTCTGTTGCTGCTAATTTCACTTCCATTCCTCTATATGTTGCTACTGAAAGATCTATGCCCTCTTTTCTTCGTGCTGGTTCTAGCCTCTTTCCGAACTTTGGATCTATTCTGGCCCAATTATCTATACCCAGCCAGCTAGCACCGATCGAAACTCCTTCTTCTCCAACTCCTGCTTCTCCTCCGTTTGGTGGAACGCTCAATCAAGCTGGCACAGTTAAATTGGATCGGAAAAACAATCTCCTCTAGAAGTACTCTATCCTCCCGGTGATTCGTAGACACAAGTTGGATGGTCACTTGTTTGGGACCTTGGCACCACCACCACCAGTTCTCCAAAAAGGATCTACTCTGGAATCAAATCCAGCGTTTGAAGCATGGACCACCACCGATCAGCTCCTATTAGGTTGGCTATTGGGCTCGATGACAAAACAAGCGCTGACAGAGGTCATAGGATGTGCTACCGCCTTTGAAGTCTGGAAAACATTAGAGACACTCTATAATAGCCAGGCCCAAGCTCGAATTCTGGAATACAAGGATGCCCTCACTAAGACCGAAAAAGATGCAAAGAGTATGGCGGATTATCTAGCCTTAATGAAGAGTTATTCTGACAATTTAGCTGCAGCTGGTCTTCCCATTCCTAATTCTGAACTGGTGCTTGCTACACTTGGAGGTTTGCCCAGGGATTATGAATCTGTTGTAGTCAACATCACTTCCAGAGTTACCTCCCTCTCCCGGAAGTTCAGACCCAACTGTTAGCCCATGAACGTTTAATCTCTAGATATAATGCCCATGTTGCTCATCTGGGTACTCCTAGTGCTAATGCTACTTTTACACAGCCGAATGCCGCTCATAATCATCCTAGGCCACAAGGAAGAGGAAGAGGATCCTACAGAGGTGGAAAAGGAAGAGGTAGGTCTGGTGGAAGAGGAAATAATCAGTCCAGCAATCAGTCCAGCAATCAGGGCAGAATCCTCGTCCTACCTGTCAAATTTGCCTTAAAACTGGTCATATAGCATCTGAGTGTTGGCACAAGTTTGAAAACGACTTTGTGCCCTCACAAACCAATCAAGCACCAGCAAAACAATTCTCTGCTTATCTTGCCTCCCCAGAAATTGTTCCTGATCCATCCTGGTACCTTGACAGTGGAGCAAGTAATCATATCACCTCAGATTTGAACAATTTAAGTCTCAATACTCCTTATGAGGGGTCAGATGGTCTGGTTGTAGGTAATGGTGACATGTTATGCATCACACACTGGCTCCAGTTGCATTGATTTACCACACACTAACACTGTCCTATTTTTGAAAAACATACTGTGTGTGCCTCATATAGCAAAAAATTTACTCAGTATTTCTCAACTACTTGTTGATAATAATGTCTATGTTGAATTCTCTAACACTAGTTGTTGTGTTAAGGACAAGGGAACCAGAACTACTCTGCTGGAAGGTCTGCTTAAAGATGGTCTGTATCAAGTTCAAGGTCTACCAAGCCCAGTCAAGCCTCCTCAGTCCAGTCCAGTGTCTTCTACTCCTAAATCTAGTTTTCTAGCTAGTCCTGCCAAGTCCTTAGAACTATGACATAGAAGATTAGGCCACCCCTCTGTGAGGGTTTTGCAACATGTTTTGAAATCTTGTAATCAATCTATCAGTGTTAATGAAAATTTTCCTTTTTTTTGAAGCATGTCAATTAGGGAAATTGCACTCTTTGCCTTATTCTAATTCTACTACTGTGTCTAATGCACCCCTTGAGTTGATTCATACACACTTATGGGGTCCTCCTCTATTAAGTCTGTCAATGGTTTCTCCTACTATATTTCCTTTGTTGATAATTATAGTAGGTCCACCTGGATATACCCACTAAAGTACAAGTCTGAAGCCCTAGATGCCTTTCTCAAGTTTAAAACTCTTGTTGAAAATCAATTCAGTCTTAAAATCAAGCAACTGCAGTCTGACTGGGGGAGAGTTTAGGTCTTTTGCATCTCACCTCAGTCAGTCTGGCATTCATTTCAGACATCCATGTCCACACACACACCCTCAGAATAGTACCATTGAAAGAAAGCATAGACACATCACTGAAACATGCCTAACCCTTTTAGCAAAGCCAACCTTCCTATGAAATACTAGTGGCACAGCTTTGAACATGTTGTCCATCTCATCAACATCCTTCCAACTCCTGTCCTTCAACACAAATATCCTTTTGAAACCTTGCACAACAGGGTCCCAGCCTACCAAAACTGCAGAATCTTTGGGTGTGCTTGCTACCCTCTCTTAAGACCCTATCACACACAAAATTCCAGTACCACTCACATCAATGTACTTACCTTGGCCAAAGCACTCACCAAAAAGGTTACATGTGCCTAGATCCCTCATGCCGAATCTATATCTCCAGGGATGTCACCTTCAATGAGACTGTCTTCCCTCATAGAAATACACATACCACCTGTCCAGAATCTTTACACCTGATGTCTACCAAAACACCATGAACCCTAGTTTTTCACTCACAAGTACCATGTGATGTCCTTCATTGACCCTGATACAGACAATCTGGAGTCTTCACCAGCAGAGGTCCCAGGGAATGATGAACACACACAAACTTCATCATTCCCCAGTCCCACTTCTACACCTGCATCTCCACTTGCATCTCCTCCAAGTCATATATCATATTCTCCTTCTAGTGAGAGTTCACCAGACATTGCACCCCAGCCTGAACAAGTTCAGACAAGTGCTCTTGAGGCACCTGTTCATCAAATGCAGACACGGTCAAAGAGTGGGATTTTCAAACCCAAACGGTTCAGTGGTCTAGCATAGAAACATGAGAGTCATAGTGAGCCTACAAAAGAAGCTGATGCTCTAGCAGATCCACAGTGGTCAAAAGCTATGCAAGAGGAGTATAAAGCCCTATGTGACAATCATACTTGGGATCTGGTCCCTGCAGATCCCTCACAACACATTGTAGGGAACAAATGGGTGTATAAGTTGAAGTTGAAGCCAGATGGGAGTGTTCTGAAGCATAAGGCTAGACTGGTGGCCAAGGGCTTTCATCAGCAACCTGGAGTGGATTATACAGAGACATTCAATCCTGTAGCAAAGTCTTCCACAATCAGGGTTATATTGTCTCTGGCAGTTCAGAAGCACTGGCCTATTCAACAGGTAGATATAAACAATGCCTTTTTAAATGGCACTCTTCATGAAACTGTTTTTATGTCACAACCAGAGGGGTTTGTTGATCACACTAAACCTACTCATGTCCGTCGTTTAAATAAAGCTTTGTATAGACTGAAATAGGCCCCTAAGGCATGGTTTGATGAAATGAGGACACAACTCCTCAGGTGGGGTTTTAAACAGTCTATCTCAGATTCCTCTCTTTTTGTTTTCAAATATGACACTACTCTGGTATATGTTCTGGTGTATGTAGATGATTTTATCATCACAGGTAACTCAGTTGAAGCCATAAAAAGGTTTGTGAAAGTCTTGAACTCAAGATTTCCACTGAAGGATCTTGGTCCAATCTCCCATTTTCTGGGTATGGAGGTTTACAGGACAAGTGATGCCCTCATCCTATCTCAGAAGCAATATTCTCTACAGCTGCTTGACAAAATGAATATGTCCAATGTGAATCCTTGTCCTACCCCAATGACTTTTGGCAAGATTCTCAGGACTGATGTAGGCACTCCTCTTCAAAATCCTACTCCCTATAGAAGTGCCATTGGTGGCCTCCAATATCTGACATTTACTAGGCCAGACCTGCCTTTTGCAGTCAATACACTATCACAGTTTATGCATTCACCTACAGAGGAGCACTGGAAGGCTCTTGTCACGGATTTTATCAACACAAAATAAATTAGTAATAATCCGGTTAACCTCAAGTATAAGGATCGTAGTAATAGCGGTTAATGCCGGATCGATCTTACGGGGAACTAAACGATTGTGATTTCTAGTTTTTATCTAACTAACCTATGTCACGATTACTAAACTAAACAGCGGATAAAACTAAACGAAACTGAAAATAAATTTTAACTAAAACGTAAAAGCGACGTAAGAGATGATCTAAAGCCAGGAAGGATACGGGCTGCGAACCAATTTAAACTAAACTAATCTAAGCATGCAACAGAAAATTAACCAAGCTAAGCAATTCAGATTCAAAGAGTTTAAAATCAATAATTTACGAAACGAACAAGCAATTGATCCACCTATCCTATCAACGTTCAATTTCAATTCAGATTATCTCGTGATTACTAGTCAAGTTGTGATTCACCTATTCAAATGTATGAACCCTAATTTCTTAGGCAAGTTCGTCTATTAATATGTATCTTTCGATCTAAAGATTAACGCTCTCAATTCAAGGTGTGAAATCTCTCAATTCCTAACCTAGAAATCTAACCTAATAACTCTCGAATTAGATCAAATATCTATCCTTTATCGTGGTGATCTAACGCCTAACATGATTCTCATCAATTAAACGATCAATAGAGCAAGCATCTTTCGACATAAATTTGCAATAAATAAATAGTAAAGCATGATAAAGGAACAACTCGTAATAGATACTCACAAAATAATCACGAAAAAGAAATCGAATAGTTGAATCGGACGGCTTCACAACGCTTGTTCAATAGAGGCCTAGCCTCTTAGCATCCTCTTCGAATATCGAATTGTTTAGAGTAAAAGTGCATTAAAATATTTGAGTAAAACTCGAATAAAAACTAAAGGAAAACGCAGCTTGGCCGCCTTGGGGTTTAGGGTTTGAATAGATGATGATATTGGGAGAAAACACGCCGCTTATATAGAAAACTAGGTCGGTTTCACTAAGTCGGGTGGCCGGGCGCCCGTCCGAATAGTAAACGCCGCGTCACTCGGTGTAATCTTCTTCGAGTCGGGCCGAAGCCGGATCGACGCCCGCCCTTACTTTTTAAGTTGGGCGCTTCGTCCAGAAAAAATATGATCATCCTGAATGTAAAAGCTCCTCCCGAACGCTCGTCTGGAATGTCAAACGCCCGTCCACTCTGGACGCTAGTTCAGGCTGATGGACGCCAGTCCAGGATCGACTTTATCTAGATTCCTTCATCTCTATCTCTTTTATCATATCCAATTCCTTCATTATCTTTCCATCATTAATTAACTCGAACTTTAATCAACTTGTGATCATCTTTTGAGCTTCAAACATGTATCTACACACATAGAAACATCGCAAAATGTAATAACGCTCAAATAATCATAAAAATCACAATTAAATCACATAAATCAACCTATTTTCCGATTAACTCTTTCAAAGTACCATTCGCTCAATAAATCCATTAAACACTTGTTTCTTATACAAATTCATACCAAAATGAGGGAAATCAGCATAACATATAGCGTTATAGATCGTATAAATTCACCCTTAACAGCTCTCAAAAGAGTGTTGAGGTATATCAAAGGAACAATTCATCTAGGCCTGGTCTTTAAGACTACAGGAAGATCACAAATTCAAGGGTTTGCTGATGCTGATTGGGGCTGTAATCCTTTTGATAATAAGTCAGTAGCTGGCTACTGTGTGTTCCTAGGAGATTCTCTCATTTCATGGTCATCTAAGAAGCAACAAGTTGTATCACGCTCCAGCACTGAATCTGAGTATAGAGCTCTTGCTCACCTTGCTGCGGAAGTACTTTGGTTGCAGTCCTTACTGAAGGAAATGCATATCACATTGCCTGCACAACCCTGTCATTACCGTGACGACATAGGGGCAGAATCTTTGGCTCAGAATCCTGTCTTCCATGCAAGAACAAAGCATATAGAGATAGATGTTCACTTCATCAGGCATCATTCAAGTCCACCATGTTTCCACCTATGACCAACTGGTTGACTGTTTAACCAAGCCTGTCATTGGACTGCAGTTTACTGCATCAAGAACCAAACACAATGTGGACTACTCCCCATTTAGTTTGAGGGGGCTGTTAAGGTTTAAGGGTTAATGTATGAGTTGAGCTGAATATGTGTTATATGAGTTGAGTTGTGTTCATTATCCAGATTAGTGACAAGTATATGGTTTACACTCTAGATAAGATCAAGTTTGTTAGGAACAACTATGATTTATGTGTGTAATGGTGGAACACAATTAATTAATGAAAATCATTTTGTTCTAATCCTATTATTCTAAGTATTGTTATACAATGAAGTCTACCATATATAAGATGTAATAATAATAGTTATGATAAGATCTTATACATCATATATCTTCCCATTAATACTTGTAATGTGACATTCCATTACATCAAATAATCAAATGACTATAAGAACTTTACTATAAGTTTCTGCTATAGTATGTAAAAAAAAAACGTTATCATCACAAGATACTTTTGTATTATTTATAATTATGTTGACTTGTTAATTAATATGATTCCGCTCATAATCAACGGACTTTTTTTGACATTACATTATAACCATATTTTGTTCAAATCGAGTCGAAATATATATTTCTAAAGTGTAATGATACATGTACAACCGTTGTGACACGACGGTTATCTGCATTGTTGATAATGATAAGTCTAAATTGATCGTGATATAAACTCATTATAATCAACGATGCAGATGATTGTTGTGGCGATCACTCGTTGTGATACAACGGTTGTGCCCGTATAATTATTTTTATTTTTATTTTTTTGTTTTGAGGAAAGTGCCCGCATAATTATAAAGTTTAATTTAGCGTAACTCTTGTTGAATGTAAATGGTTGACTTTGAATGGATATACAATGTGAATTGGGAATTATTATTACGGTATGTACTGTCGTACTGATAAGGAATGTATTATATAGTACGGTAATTAAAGTTTTATTTATTTATTATTATTAATAATCGATATGTATCTATCAATACTCCGTCCTAAGGTCCTATAAATTTACATGCTAAGTGTACATGAAAAACCCACCTTTTTATTCTACAATCCTCTAACTAATTAAGGCCTAAGCTTTAGTGAACTAGTACTCCTTCTTTATTCATAAAAAGATGGCATCAAGTGATGTTGTGAAGACTCTTTACAAAACATTTATAAAGTCACAAAGTTCAATAGGAAGAAAAGAGTGTTATCTTAATACATTTGATTTGAACTACATAGCCGTAGAATACATTCAAAGGATGTTCGTATTCAAAAACAACGGTAAGTTTGAGGATGTTGAAGAGAAACTGAAAGATGGGTTGTGTGTAGTTCTTGAAGGTTTCTATCCGTTGGCTGGAAAGATCGGGAAGGATGAAGAAGGGATTTTGAAAGTGGAATATGATGATGAAATGAATGGTGCGGAGTTTAAGATTGCTGTTGCAGAAGATATTCAGTGTTGCAGATATGGTTGAAGGTCGGGTCACGACTTTCAAAGGGTTTATTCCTTATGTTGGGGTATGCAATTTGGAAGGGCTTCACTGCTCGCTTCTTGCTGTGCAAGTAAGAGTTCCTCTTTCAAGTTTCAAATCAATTTTGTTTTTCTTTCTCTTCTCATTATTATTTTTTATTTGTATCATTTATCTGATGGTGTAATCTAAATGCAACAAGCTATGAAGCATGACTACGGATACAAACATGACACAACACGATATTGACACTAATATAAAGACATGAATAATTTCAAAATTTACATATAAGATAATATAAATAAAATTAAAGAAAAAACATGTTTAATTGGACAAAGTAGGATATGAAATACATTAATTTTCATATTTTTTAGTGTGTGAAATTTGGAATGAAAGTAGTTGACGAAACTCGAAGATGGATTTGTGTTGGGCTATGCTATCAACCACGCTATTGTAGATGGAACCTCTTCATGGCACTTTCTCAAAGCTTGGGCCGATAGATGCAAAGACCCCACCTACAACATAGTCACACCATTTCATGATCGAACATTGGCCCGAAACACACGTGTGAAACTCAATCTACCTTTCAAGTCAAACAAAGACAAGCAGTTTTCTTCCATCGCAGAACCAACCGTTCAAAGGCTTTTCAACTTCTCTGAATCGACCATTGACAGAATTAAGTCCAACACTAACAAAAGCGCAACAAGTTCAAAACCGTTTTCAACATTCCAGTGTGTTGCAGCACACATTTGGCGTGCGATCACACGTGCTCGTCAACTTGTGCCAGAGGACATCACAATGTTTGCAGTGTTTGCAAACTTAAGAAACAGGCTTGATCCGACGTTGCCAGAAACATACTTCGGAACCCTAATTCAACCGGCATTCACAGTAACGGCTGCTAGTGTTCTGTATAGTAGCCCACTTGAGACATCAGCAGCTCAAATTCAACATGCCATTGAAACGTTTGACTCAAAAACCATCAACACACGTGCAACAATATGGGAGATTATGGAGCCCAAACAACTCAAGTTAACGGATGTCGGAAGAAACATTGTGGCTTTTGGAAGCTCCCCATATTTTAAGGTTTATGACTTAGATTTTGGATGGGGAAACCCGGAAATGGTGACAACGGGCTATAATAACAGCTTTGACGGGATGGTGTTTTTGCATCAAGGAAAGAGTGGAGGCAGAAGCATTGACGTAGATATTAGCCTCGAGGATAAAGTAATGCAGAGGTTGGAGATTGACAAAGAATTCCTGATGGAGCTCTAAATCATGATCATATTAAATCAATCTATTTGTTTGTTGTAATCCTTAAAAACGCAAATAAGATCCGATTTGGATCAACATATTGTCTTACTTAGTACACTTTGATTTTCGCCTTGATTGATGTTGTAACTTGTAACTAGTCCTGCATTTGGTCTATCTATATATTTTCACAACTTTCACTTTCTTCGGTTATAGAAAGTCGACCCTGACTTAATTTATTTTTACGTGATTTTATATATTAAAACTAGTGTTGCAAATTTCGTGTGTATATATATATATATATATATATATATATATATATATATATATATATATATATATATATATCTTAGCCAAATAACAATAATCCGCATGCATACGCACGGACGCTTAGATTGTATAAAATAAAAATTATAAGCATAATGAAAATCATGACACACTGATCATTAAGCGGCGATAAAAAGAAAAATGAAATATCTTGTCTTGTTCATATGTTTCCACAACAAAACGTAAATGAAACAATAACAATGTTTAATCTTGATAGCATCCGCTGCCATTCAAATTAAAAGCGACGACTAAAATTAACCGTTGAGGCATTGTAATGAGCTAAAAAGATATAATGACATTAAATCAATAACAATAATAATAATATTAAAAAATTACGTTTTGTACGGTCTTTTTCTTGAATGTGTTTCAAAGGATGAGCATAGGCCTCTCCCCAATCCACTTTCAGCACAAATACAGTTTCTGGTGGGTCCATAGAATCTGACATTGTTGGAGCGTGTAGAACGAATGTGTATGAGGTTCCCAATAATATTTGTATTCGTTTCTTGAAACGTCGATGTCCATCGTCCTATCATCCATATAGATTTTAATTTTACTATTTCTAAAAAAATAGACTTATAATTTGCAAAAGTAATTTGATGAAACAACTGCTTAAATCACCGTTTTCATAGTTTTCTGTAAGGACGAAGGTGTAGAGTGGAGAAGAAACTCAGTCCCTCCACCAGTCAAGCATATTGTCAAAGGACCAGTTACGTCTGTTATACGTGTTTGAACGCGATATCTATATAAAAACAGAGTATGTAATAAATATTGTTATAATATAGAGTGTAATAAATAAGAGTAGAAAATGGTTATTTACCGCACGACGGAGAGAACAATGACATTGCATGTAAAACACACAGTATTTCCACAGTCATGCACCTCCGTTTTACATCCCCCGCACGACTCGTGAAACATGTTATCAGTATTTATACTTTCAATGACACCCACTATACGAATGAGAACATCAAATTATAAATCCACTCTAACAAAACAGAAAACAAAAACAAAAACAAAAAAAACACTCGAAAATAATTTTTCAGAAAAGTGTAAAGACTAAAAGACGTTTAGATTTCATTCCAAACGTCTTCTGCCCTTTTTTTTCTGAATGTAAGGCATGCAACTAAAATAACTAATTTCATTGGATTTTTTTTTATTTTCTTGAAATGATTTAGCAATATATCAGAAAGAAATGATTTTAGCAAGTCAATTTTAATATCATTTTTAGCACATTAAAATAAACCTTGTAATATATACAATACGTTTATTATATTTTATTTTAGGATCAGATATGAGATATTTAAAAACAATTAACAAAACAAACATATACGTGCCTTCACTGTCTTTCCCAAAATAAAAAAAAACGATGAAACTATTGAATGCTGCTAAAAAGCCGGACAATATTGAATGAGGTTGCATGTAAAATTAAATGAGGGGATTTTAGGGTATTTGCTCTGCTTTAAACACTTGACGAAAAATCCATTTATTGAATTAAGGGATAAACTTATAAAATAATTTAAAAAACATGTAGGAAGATTAACCTAAAAATTTGATCTATTAACTGTAAAAAAAAAAAGCTAAAGTTAAATTATAGATGAGGTATTTTTTAGTTTAGATTTATTTGAGAAGATGATCTATTAACTGTCAAAAAAAAAAAAAAAAAAAAGATTGCATTTGTTGAGGCTAGCTACAACAGTATTGATTGCACAATGTCTTTTTATTCTTTTTCGAAAAAGATTGCACAATGTCTTCTATCACTACTTGTTATGTGCTTCATCCCTGTGATTTTCATTTTTGTCACTGTTAGTTGGAAAATCATTATCCTTTCGGTCACAAAAAAGGGGGAAAAAATCCCTTTTCGATTATACATTCCGTAATATAAATCACGAACTTTTTTATTCATTAGGAAATCTTTCTCTCACTTCAAATTTGGCCATCATCTTGATTGCCAAATCTTTCATATTATGTTTAATATTTTCCTTGCTTTGATTATGATTCTGAATTGATTTAATTTGTACTGAATTTGTTTTTTTTATTATTGTTCCACGATAGAATATTATCACTGCGTATTATAAATACAACGACAATTATAAGCTAATGAAGTATGAAATGCACAGCGACATCACACATCCAAAAAAGTAAATTAAAAAAAATGACATGTTCTTTATAATAAAGACATATTTTTCTAATCTACAGAATATTTATCCAATATGAAATGAACATGTTCTCTATAATAACCTGTACTTATAAAAACAAAGAAAATTTTACCGAATTTGAATGAATGCGATATATACAATGATTTTTTTAGATGTAAAAATAAAATATTTATTTATAATAAAAAATATATATGTTTAAATATATAAAATACATTTTTAAATAATAAATTTCATAGCAATTATTGTGCCTGCAGCAATCCAATTCTTCGTGCCCTTTCAACCCCTTCCCTCTACCCTTCTTGTTTGTTCACCTTCAATTCATATTTATTAGTATTTTTATTTTTTTAGGGGAGTGAGAGAGCTACTCCCTCAAATCTACACCATTTTTACACCACCATCATCTCATCACATGTTTTTCACTTGTAAAAAGAAATTCAAAAAAATTGAAAAAAGTCCCACCGCGACAAATTACTGAGAATATTGTATTGTACATTTTTCCTCGAAAAGGTTGTGTTGTGTTTGATGTGTATACCTGAAAAATAGGAGTAACGGTAAAGTCTGAATAATCAGTGACATAAAAAAAATCAAATAACATGGATGATTGAACAGATAATAGAACAAATTCTTTGTTGTGTACCTTTTTATTTCAAATGTTTTGTGTTTGAACTGTACAGCTGAGAAGATGTATCTGCATGTGATTGATTTGTTGTAAAAGTAATGAAAGTATCATCTTAATTATGGCAGAGTATAACATGAATAATAAAATACATGCAGAGAAAAGTAGTAGTTATACCTAGCGTGGATGAAATGTCTGGCTAATATGTAATCTATGTTTCTATAATCTATTTATAGAGAGGAGATGAGAGTGATTTTTTTGTTTTTTTTTTTTTGAATAAAAGAGGAATATATTAACTCAAGTCAAGTCCGCAATAGCGGCAGAAATTACATCATGAGGGGGGTTTGCTCCCCAAGAAAAACGACCAGAGTGGCCTAGACCATGTCTAGCTAGCAAATGTGCTGGAAAATTCCCAGTCCGCTTAACAAAGGTGAAAAAAGAAGATGATCTTTTTTTCCGGGTTTTTTTTACGGGTTTTGGAGCGAAATCCCGGGTAATCGGATTAAATCATCCTTTCTAATATATATAGATATAGATATGTTGTTATGGGAATTATATCTTGCATTATTTCCTACATCTAATATGATTCGGCGTCAATTGGTATTAGAGATCCACACGTTCTTGAGGTATTCATGGACATGTTCTTGTTGAGGAATTAACACCGTGACCCAATTGTTCAAGATTTAATGATAAAAAATCTACAAGAGGACCGTTAAAAGAATTTGAAATTCGATTATAGTGAGAGGTATCACTGTAATTTTAATCCGAATATCAAAAACTTGTATCTTAGTCATTTATCTATAACACAATCATTGAGAAAATCATCTTAAAACTTCATGAAAAATCATCATAAATTGATTTCTTAAATTTTACACAAAAGTCAATCTTGTCCAACATAAGAAACCTTATGTTTAGACAATTTCTTTATCACAAAAAGATAGACAATTAAAATGTAAGAAACCTAGACTCAAATTGACAATCACAATCATCAAATTTAAGCTTCCTTGCTCTTGCACAAATCATGGAACTTGATCACATGCCTCACCAATTGCAGTAAAATTGACAGAGTTCTAATTTCTCCCAATTTTTTTGACTATTGGCCTAAGGCTTCTCTAGTTGCTTTGGATCGTGGTCCTCTGACCATTGTCTCATTATGCTCAAGTGTAACATGTTTGATAGTGGCCCTACTCCGTCTAAGTTTTTTGATGCTTTGGTTGAATCACGAAGATTTTCATTTTGTGGTTGATCAAGCATGGAATGATTGTAAAGTCATTGGCAGGGCATGATTTAAATTGACAGAAAAATTGAAAGCCGTCAAATTGGCCCTTAAAAATTGGAGCAAAGTGGCTTTTGGAAATATTAAGGATGGCCTGGTTAATGCTAGAAATGAGGTAAAAAAAAATTCGACATTCTTGCAGAATCTAACGTGCTTACAGATATTCAAATAGAGGAAAGAGTTAATGCTATCTCATGTGCTGTGGAGAAAGATAAATTGTGGGAAAGCATGTTGAGACAAAAATCTAGAGCTAAGTGGATTAAGGAAGGAGATGAGAACTCAAAGTTCTTTCATTGTTTGATTAAAGGAAGGCAGAATAAGAACAATATATCAGGTATGGTGTTCAATGGTAAGTGGTGTGAGGATCCGAATGTAATAAAGGAGGAAGCATTTCTTTTCTTCCAGAAGCACTTCAGTGAACCTAAACAGTGTAGACCGGATTTTCAGTCTAACATCTTTAGGTGGTTATCGCCTGAGTTGAAGGAGTTTTCATGATATGATGCATATGGAGTGGAATTCATGATATGATGCATGTCATGGCAATTTTCATGTTCTACGCATACATCCTAAGCATACATACTAGTGCGGAAAATAAACATCAAGATGAATCGTCGGCACCCCCATATCTAACCTATTAGAATATAAATAAATAAACCCTAACTAGGGTTTACTCGTTTCTAATACAATCTGCTGCTGATCCGTTTCATCGAACATCGGGCATCCAAACGAACTCTGATTGTCGCGAAACTTTATGGGCCTGTTCTGCACTCCTCCTGCTTCAATATGGACGGTTGGATCCGAGTTTTGATGGCCCAATTTTCTCCAGCAATCCGCCGATCCAACCGCTGCATCTGTTTATAACTGCGGCGCATCAGTGTCTTCCCGGGGCCGATCGAGCATCGAGAAAAAACCCGATTGACCTGAAATTTTTAGGGCTTGTTTATAACTCCATGTTAGTCAATCTGAACGGTCGGATCTATGTTTCAACTTTCCAAACTCTTCCTGAAAATCGACGAACTCACATCTAGGGTTTTTATGGCTGCTGTGCTTTTCTGTTACAGCAGCAACTTTATTGCAACGATCTGATATCGATACGGACTCCGATCGACACCAATTTTGAGGGCTTTTCCATCAATTTTTAATATTTTTTCTGACCGGAGGGATTTTCGTTTCAACGGCTCAATCAACAGGAAAAACAGATAAAACGAACAGCAACATAACAGATCTATTTCTAGGAAATTTAAAATTACATCACCAAACTAATTACAAAATTTCATATACTCATATAACGAATTTATATGAGTTTACAATAGATCTAACGGGTAAACAGTATCAACCCTAATCCATCTCTTCAACCACAACATATCAAAGCATTCATCATCATGAAATTTTTTGCTTTTTTTTAATAAAAAAAACGAAAACAATGCAATCTAAACATGCAAATCCACTCCTAGACCTGTCAATTATATACTTTAATTTATAGATCGGAGGCTCTGCTACCACTTGTTGGATGTAATATCGCCGGACGGATCTAGATTCGCCCGATTACGCAGCGGAATAAACAAGAGGATCACGATCATATAAAATTAAACTACATAATTTAAGATCTACCTACAAGAAGGTGAGATCTACTTACCAATCATAAGCGAGATCCAAAAGATTGATGAAGTCGAGATCCAATTTGAGATGCCACGATCTTCCGATGTGTATCTCCAAGCAACAACCGGTGGATGTTGATCCTTGATGCTTGACCTCCTTGATATGCTACCCGGAAAATACTGAAGATTTTCCCATCTCTAAAACCCCTAAGCTAGGCCAAAATTCCTAGCTTATTTTGTGTGTATGTATGCGTGTATTGTGTGTTTTAAAAGGCTTAGGAGAACTCTCTTTATATATGAGAGAAATCCTTGTCCTCTAAGGATTTAATAATTAATACAAAATAAATTATAATAATCATTTTCCATAAAAGATACTCCTAGAATAAATCTAGAATATTAAGGATCAATCTAATATATTTTCCTTAATTAATTATTTAACAAATAAACAATTAATCACATGTCTTATAATTATCAAGAAAACTAATTCCTTAATAAATACCAAGACAAAAAACACGCCCCCAATACTAGAAAATTAGGGTTCACACGAAATTTCATATAATGGGCCGAGTCCACAAAAAATGTCTTTTCCATGTTTTTTATTATTTAGTCCAATAAATAATAAATCGCACATCAATTAAATAGTCCAACACTTAATTATTATTGAGGCCCAACGTCAAGAAAACATATGCATGTTAGGAGCCACATCGGGGCCAATGGGCGACTATAACCAAGAAATTTACAATAAATTAAATAAATAATTCATCGAATGTAACAATTTTATTCAATCTATTAATTCCGGGATTACGCCACCATAAACCCGGCGAACTCTATCGATTATAGAAATATACTTACACTCTAATCATTGAGTAAAAGCGTCCATTGATATAATCATTACATACGGATAAATCCTCCATAGATTGTTCGTTTTGATTCGGGATATTTCCGTAAACACTTCTCAAAACATCTTATCCTTATTTACCATTAACCCCCTAGTGATCAATTAGTTCATAACTAATATAATATGAACTGAGCCCATCGATAAGTTTTTAGGATTAACAAATAAGAGAACTGTCTGTCTACTTACCGTAGGAATGAATGGATTCCATATCTGTGAAGTCACAGACTACTCACTCATTCCAGAATAGAGCCAACGAGAAGTGTTCAGATCACATGTATCCAAGTGATCCTTAACTAACACATCAAACCCTACTTTGAACCAAGCAGTAAACTGTGATCACATCAGGATTGAGATTAATCCATTTATGATCATCTTGTGATTCGATAAGATTTCTCGATCACGGAATTATATCGAGAATTCAAATCAAATCGGTCCAGTCCTATATGATAGACATCATATATAAATGCCTCACTAGGTACCCTATACCGACGGTCCGGATAAGACGGTCACACCGTTAAGTGTTCTGGACGCATTATTGGTATATTAATCATGAGACTCATACTCTGATTAAATTCACCACGGACTAAATAGTTTTAAACATATCATCACTAACTCAATCCTCGTGTGTATACCATAAACTGAGTTATGTGATTACATACCGATATACTTAGTGTTTTCAGCAGTGTTTTAATATAAGCATAAATGCAAATATTAAGATGAATTATAAATCCTGTCAAAAACAATTACAGAAATTGTCTTTCGGGCACTACACCTAACAATCTCCCACTTGATTGAGTAATAATAGCTAGCAAGACAAAATAAAATGGCTAGGAAGTTAAGCCACATTAATCAAGAACAATTTTAAGGACCGGAAAGACCATAACATCCTGGTAATTAATCAGATTTCCCCACATCCTGGTAATCAAATTTCCCCTAAAATAGAATCTTTTCCACTTTTAAAGAATGTGCCTCTCCTAAAAATAAATACTACTTAGCTAGTTAAAACATCAACATCAATTCAATTAGACAAAACACGACAGGAACGATTTCTGCTTACATCTGAATGGGGAAAATCAACCTGTAAACGCAAATACCTCCCCCTCTTTGTGTGTTGGATTTTCGTAAATAAAATTTCAATTAAGGAGGCTTACAATAATGTACCTTCAGCTCAAGAAATTTTGAAAATCTACAACATATATATTAAGAGTAAACCAACTAAGCTACTAGTTATTATAATAAAAATAAAAAAAAATTGGAAAATTATAACTACAGAAAAAATACAGTGAATGTACTAGGATGATATTCATCGGTATCAAATTGATTGTGGAGAAAAAAATGAGAGTGGAGACTATATTATTTGTGAGGGGAAAGTTCGTCGAACTAGGGAATACACCATGGTATTTCTACGGTAAAAGTTGAAGGTGTTGGAGGTTTTTTTTCCTCCTAAGTCTTGTGCATGGTGTGGCCTTCTTTTATAGCCACAATTGAGGATTTACATGCATTGAATGTGGAGAGGAAATAAATGAGATGACAAATCAGAATATGAAAATTAGGACCAAGCAATTGCTTGGATTTTACATACCGTCAAACCGTTTCCTTATGTATTAATTAAGGCATTTATTATTTATTATTATTACTATTATATTATTCTGTATATTTTGTATATATATATATATATATATATATATATATATATATATATATATATATATATATATATATATAGAAGGCAATCAATAATTGGTCTAGCTAATATGTAACCTATAGAATACCAAAAATGATTCTTTTATAATCACGTTCCAGAATATTTTTCAAACTAGACTCATGTTTCTACTCTATTTATTAAGTGAAATATTTGGAGGTACTATTTATTACAACAATCAAATGAAGTATTACATCATTTCTGTTATAATAAAATTGTTCTTATTCAAAGTCGACAAGATTAAGTTTATATCACTTGCTAACTATCATACCGAAATTTGGGATGTTACAAAATAGTTCCCTCAATAATGGATGAGATCAATTTTTTTTAAAAGCATGATTGAGTCAGCATGAAATAATGTAAGTTTATACCAATTAGGAATAAATTATTAAGCAAAATGTTTTTAAGAAATTAATATGCTCTATCAATATTCCATCCAGAACTCCTATAAAAATAAACCTGGAGGATGTGTACAAGAAAGTCATGTATGCATTCGATCTTCTAACCAAAATCCTAAGGTTTGGTGAATTTTGTTCATAGATGGCATCAAATAATGCAGTCGGAGATGCGACACGGCATAAGGCGGAGACTCTCCGGTCAATATATGTCAAACCACATACACCGGTCGGAAGAAAAGAGTGTCCGTTGATCACGTATGATCTGAACTATATAGCCATAGGCTACATTCAGAGGCTGTTGATTTACAAAAGCGACTATAAATTTGAAGATATTGAAAAAAAAACTGAAGGATGAGTTGCGTGTAGTTCTGAAAGATTTCTATATGTTGGCAGGGAAGATCGGGAAATATGAAGATAAGATATTCAAAGTGAAATATGACGATGAAATGAATGGTGCGGAGTTTAAAATTGTTGTCGCAGAAGACACTAAGTGGGGGATATGGTGGAAGATGAGGTTTTGAAATTCAAAGAGTTTATTACTTGTAATGATTTATCTAACTTGGATGGGCTTTATCACCCACTTTTGTTAATTTCTTCATGTAAGTTAAGTTTTTTTTTTTTGGTGTGTGTGTGTGGGGGGGTTGGTGGTGGTTTATTTATCAGGGACGGCTCCCAAAAAAATCGAAATTCGATCAGAAATTTGTCAGTTCTATAATTATTTATTTTTAAACTTTAATTTCAAAAAATAATAATTTAACTTGTACATAGGTCAATCCTTAAAATTGTTGATAAATAAACCCAAAAAAAAATAGCGGGGTCAATAAAAAAGAAAATCTATTGTGATATTTTTTTAACAGACCCCACGTCTATGGCGTCGCCCTTGCCGTCATAAATTCCATTGGTTGTGAACTTGAGATCAACCTTTTAAAGATGCCACAAGTTATCGAAATTATATATCGTAGGGTTTTTAACGTCACTACCCAAAAAGTATTAATGTACCACATTGTGAAATATTTGACTTTTAAAAGTTGATCATAAGACATAAATTGATTTTTTTTATAGAAAACAAATGCTTTATTAAGCATTAATTGTCCGCCAAACAATGGTGGGAGGGCATCACCCGGCAAGAGAGTCCCATCGAGGCGGGCGCAGATCCCGAAGAAGCGCGATCTTATATGCGAGTGTAAATTTTTAGGGAGGGCAAAAAAAATACACAACATACATAATAGTGTGTTTTTCGGATCTAAGGGAGGGGGGGCGCTTGACCCCCCTCCCTCCTTCTTAAATCCGCCCCTGAGTCCCACAAGATACGGAAAGTAACAAACAAACCATGTCTAGCTAAAAGATGCGCAAGAACATTCCCTACACGTCGGACAAAGGAAAACGAAACAAACGCAAAACTAGCCACAAGGGCCAAACAATCCGGAAGAAGACAACCCTGAGCCGATGGATCTGTTATCACATGGCTAAGTTTGGCGTGATGGCGATAAAGATGTCTAATGTAAAGGCTTTTTTGTTTTCTATTGATCAAATATCATTTTTTTTTTCAGTTTACAAAGCTGAAAGATGGATTTGCCATAGACGGTGCTCTAAACCACCCAATTGTGGATGGTACCTCGACGTGGAATTTTTTAAAGGCTTGGGCCAATAGATGCAATGACCCCACCTACATTCTTGCAACACCATCCCATGATTGAACCATGGCCAGAAACACACGTGTGAAACTCGATCTCCCATATAACTTACATGGCCCACAATTCCCCATTACAATCGAACCACGTACAAGTCAAAGGATTTTCAACTTCTCTCAGTCAGCCATCGACAAAATTAAGCCAGAAACTAACAGAAACCCAAGTGCTAAACCGTTTGCAACTTTCCAATATGTTGCAGCACACGTTTGGTGTGCAATCACTCATGCTCGTCAACTTGCGCCAGAAGATATCACGATATTGGCGGCATTTGCAAACTTAAGGCATAGGCTTGATCCACCGATGCCAAGAACATACTTCGGGACCCTCATCACTCCGGCATTAAATGTAACGGCTGCTAGTATTCTGTATAGCAGCCCACTTGAGACATTAGCGGGTCTAGTACAAGAAGCCATTGAAATGCTTGACCCAATTACCACTGGCAGACACACGTATAACAGAATGGGAGAGAACAGAGCCCAAGGTATTTAAACTATCGGGCATTGGAGGACACATTGTGGCTTTTGGAAGCTCCCCACATTTCAAGTTTTACGAGTTAGATTTGTTGGAGAAAAAGCCCTTTTTGAAGGGTTGAATAGTCAACTTTAGCGCGATTTACGGATAGGCTCCGATGTGTGTCATCGAGAGTTAATGATATCATTAAATACTTCATACGGAGTGATTGATGATGGGCTTTTGAATCACTCGATTAGGATATCGGGTGAATGAGAAATTAATGCCTAAAGTTGGTTGAAAATGTGTTGGAGATAAGAGTTGAAGGGAGTACCTCAACTCATTCTCCCACATTGGAAAGATGGGAGATTTGTGCTCCATATATATAAGAGCTAGTGTATTCTCTTATAGATGTGCCCCGAGGGCAAGGCACTTTTGTGCGAGGAGGGAGGACTTAGATTATTCCACACGCAGCAGCGCCGCCCGTCCGTCCGGCTCGGCTCGTGCTCGAGCTCGAGCTCGGTTCGGGTGTTACTATTAATTTTTTGGACAAAATTTCTTTATGAAATTTACCATAAATTAATTTTGGAATATTATTGTGTTATTCGACCAATCGAAATTCATTGAGTCGTTCGACCAATCGAAATTCGACGACACATCATCCGACCAATCGGAGGAGTTGATTATTTCAAATTAATCATATTAATTTCGCCCCAATGACTTTTCTTGCGGGAAAAGTCGGCCATTACTTTTCCAAGAGGAAAAGTTTGATGATGTGTCTCGGCCAATCATATTTGAGCATTGGTTCCTCCTATCCACTATATAAAGAACCCCATGGATGAGAGTTTAAGCATCGAATTTTCTCTTGTGTCTTTCCACCACAAAGAGTCGACCATATAGATCTAGATATTGAGTCGAAGAGAGTCGGAGCACCATGTAAGTTCGCGAGCTCGGATTTTTGAAGTGCCTCTAAATCCGAGACGAAAGCCGTTGTATCTTAGGAGACAGTTGCTACTACCGTGGGCACCATACCGGAGCAATTTGTCTTAAGGAAAGAGTTCCATACTCGCCTCGGTTTGTCTTAGGCCTTTATTTTGTGCATAATACATTTATTGTCTATTGTTTGAATCAGATATGCATGATGATATTTATTGTACTATTCACATGATTTATTTTAGATTAATATTCCGTAATTTAATCCGTAAATTACGGATCTGTTCCGTAAATCACTCCACACACGATACACTATCCCAACAAGATTTTGAATGGGGAAATCCGGAGATGGTGATGAGTGGATATACTAACAGGTTTGATGGGACCGTGCTTTTGGATCAAGGAAAAAGCGGAGGCAAAAGCATCGACATAGATATCAGCCTCGACAAGAAAGTGATGAAGAGGTTGAAGTTGGATAAAGAATTTTTTATGCATGATGAGTAAAAGATTGACGAGTGAAATGGTCGTAACAATTCATACAAAACATTTTTATATTCTTGGTTATAATAAGATTAATGTAATTAATCAGTAAATTTTATATCATTATCAATTGTCTAAAAATATTGTACGAATTGTTTTGGCAAAGCATGTATTTTTCTTTTGTTTAATTATTCCTATGCATATGTACACGATTATCATTTTATTTTATGTGTAGTGATTTGGTGTATTATTGTGCATGTATCATTGTGGCCCCTTTCAGAAGGCTCGGGCCAACACATGCAATGAACCTAACTACAGTACGGTTAAACGGTTAAACCATTATGTGATCAAACCAAAACAAGAATTGAAACCCGATCTCCCACCTGACCTACATGACCCGCAATTCATCTTTACAGTTGAACCACATATAACTCAAAGGCTTTTTAGCTTCTTTGAGTCAACCATCGAAGAAATCAAGTCCACTACCAGACACAAAAAGGAACCTCTAAATAGTTAAGCCACTTACAACATTCCCATGTGTCTTGGTACATGTTTGGCGTGCAATCACACGTGCTCGTCAAACTATGCTGAAAGATATCACAGTGTCTGATGTGTTTGGTTGGTTGCAAACGTACATAAGGAAGAGACTTGATCCACCAATGCTCGGAAACCTTATTCAACCCGCAATCACAGGAACGGCTGCAGGTGTATCGTATAGTAGCCCACCTGAGATATCGGCAACCCTAATACAAAAAGCCATTGAAATGCTTGACTCATAAACCATCAACGCACGACACGTGCAACATCGTGGGAAGGTATGAAGCCCAAACCGCTGAAGTTAGCAGATGTTGGAAGGAAAAATTGTGGGTTTCGGAAACTCCCCATATTTTAAGGTTTACGAGTTAGATTTAGGATGGGGAAATCCGGAAATGATGATGAGCGGCTATACTAATAGGTTCGATGGGATGGTGTTTTTGGAGTCAGGATCCTCTCAAGTAGTGTTCTCTCTAGTAGAAATAATCAAACCACACACCCAAAATTTGAAAATGATCTAACCAGGGCTGGCCCGGGAAAAATTTGGGCCTTCGACGAAAACGCCGAATTAAGCCTTTTAGTGTTAGATATTTTTTTCATAAATTAAATATTTTATAATCGTTCATATACGAGTTGTCGTACAGATTAATGTTGCCGTAACTGATGAACGGTTCATTGATAGTCTCAAACATATTCATGCATCAGTTCATTGATAGTCTCAAACAGATTCATGCATTTACGAATTGATGTGCCTCGACAAACGTACATGCATCTGTGAACGGTGATAATCTTTACCCTTTCGTGTAGGAGTACATCACTTCATTGATAGTCTCAAAACATAACTACAAAGTTATAAAATTCAACATCTCTTTTCTAGAATATTTAGAAATAAAAATCAAATTCAGGGTTAACTAGTCAAGTGTGTCTTTATATGTTTGTTTGTTTTTTTTTTTCTTTATATATATATTCTTTTCTCCTGTTTCTTTTTCCAACCAAAAAAAAATTGTTTTAGGTATAATTATGTGTTGTATGTCTATAATTTAGTCATTGTAATTTTTTTTGAGTCTTTATCAATTCAAGTAAAAAAAATTTGGGTCATTATCAATTCAAGTAATTTTTTTTTGGGTCTTTAAATTATCACATAATATTAGGTTGGATCTACACGAATTTTTTTTCTACTAAAACATATAATTTCGGGCCATTGGGACGGTTGGGCATTCGGTCAATACCTCCTCCGCCTCCTTAATGGTCCGGCTCTGGATCTAACTATAGATTTTTTTTTCTTTCAAAACTACGTCGTTATATTGATATTGTGTAAAAACATTTGTAGTTGATCCTTAAGTACGTGAGATACTTGCTCATGTTTTTATAGGGAATATCTTTTTACACAAATTTTTATCTTACCACACAGATTTTTTTTCCAATTTTGCCCTTATTTTATTTATTTTACGCGCGTTCATTCTGACCAAAATTTGGTCAGAATATGACACATTATCCATACTGAAACATGGTCAGAATATACGTGTTGAGAGTCCACACTAGTTGATTCTGACCGTATTTTAGGTAGAATGTTTGAAGTTTTCCAAACTCATACATAGTCAGAGCATCATTCTGACCAATATTGAGTCAGGAATACTCTACACATTCAGACTAGAATTGGGTCAGGATAACAACAATAATATAAGAGCACCACTATTGATTTTGACTGAATTTCAGACAGAATATTAAAAGTTTTTTTATACTCAATTTTAGTCAGAATGTCTTTCTGACCGGTATTTAGTATGAAAAACATTCAAAATTCGACTAGAATAAAATCAAGATAATGATCGTATTCGACTCAAATTGGGTCGAATGGCTCGTCAATAATGAATTGACCATAAATTGGCCGAGAATAGTATATATTTTCCGACTCATTTACGGTCGAAATGGCGGCGTGTGGAATATCCAAACGGCTTTCACTCAATTTCTTGGTAAGTGTAAAACAATATTTGTGTGAAAAGATAGTCCCTTTTTATATCAAGGAAAGAGAGGAGGAAGAAGCATTAGTATTAATTATGCAAATTCGAGTTGGACCATTACAATTATAGAATCATCTACCATTTCCCTCAATATTTAATTACTTTTACTCTAGAAAACATATATTTAAAAGTACTTCTTCCATCTCATTATTTTACCTACATAACCTAACTATCATTATCAATGCACCATTTTGTTGACACAAAATATACATAATTCACGATAATAATAATGAAAACCGCAATGTTTCCGGTTTGTTGGGTACTTTGTTTTTAATTTGAAATATATGATTCAAATCATTTTATGTATCTGTTATGTACTACACAACACAACACCAACTATTCTACACAACACTCCACGTCTAATGCGGGGTATTCTTGGGTGGTAACTCCATAATTATGAAGTACTGTATGGATAAATCTTGATCATACAATTTTATTATGGATTAAAATTATGTGGATCAGATTGGAGTACTGTGTGGATAAATCTTGACCATACAATTTTATTATGGATTAAAATTATGTGGATCAGATTCATCCACATAGTAACTCCACGTTTGCGTAGTAAGCACAAAAAACTTTCCATCTATACCACCAATAATGACCCCAACCAACATATTAATCCAAGTTTAAGGAAGATGTCCTTTACAATGTATATTCGTTATCAACATTAATGTATGGGTTGATATTTTCAATTATTTCTGACATTTGCAATCCAAGTTTGACGTTCTATGTTACACCCCAGACCCCGAGTCTGGTAGCGCTAAATTAATCATAAATGATCTGATCAACTATTTGGACCGTCGTCTTCTTGCTTGGTTTAATTAAAATGACTAACCCGAATTGATAAAATATGTATGTCTCACACTTATATGGAGATAATCAATTAGTTTTACGTAATTATCAATGACGTAAAAAATGTCGTTATCATTGCTCAATAAGAAAATTAACCTGCTATTAACTCATTTCATTGTGAGACAGACATCCACGTACATGCATCATAAATGCATGCATTTTAAACTTCATCATCTTCTTAAGCAAATTCACATTCACATTTCATAGAGAGCTTTGATCCAATTAAAATATGAGCAATAATAACTTTGATGCAGTTGTTCCATTCTTCAAGCTCTTCTCCTTCGCTGATTCAATTGATAAAACCTTGATGATTATCGGTACGATCGGTGCTATTGGAAATGGTATGTCGCAGCCGTTCTTGACGGTCCTCCTCGGGGAAGTGACGGATACTCTTGGCCAGAAAGTGCACGACCCGGACGATGTTGTTCGGGTTATCTCCAAGGTGCAACAACTAGTATTTAATTAAGGCGAATTAATTCGCAAAATTCGTCAGTATCTTGACCTACTTAGTATTTTTGGGAAATTAGGGATAAGGACACAATCCTAATATTTTTAAGAATAAGACAAATTTACATATTTTTATAGGGAGAAGACAACTTTATAATTTTATAGCGAGAATGACAAACAAATGAATCCTAAAATCGGTGAATCTCCTCAGTGAATCCCAAATCGGTGAATTTCTACAATGAATTTTGATGAGTGAATCCCAAAATCAAATGAATTTCGACAATGAATTTTGAAAATTAGTGAATTTAAACGATGAATTTCGGCGTGAATTTCGATAAATGAATTTGAACACAAGTGAATTTCGATTGATGAATAAATAGTTTTGTCCTTTATGCAAAAGTTTCAAAAGATTGTCCTTCTACTCAATTGATGAAATATTTCTGTCATTCTCCCTCATTCTCCCTAGTATTTTAGTCCTTTTTTTTGGGTTATGATTACATTGTTGGTCCTTTAACTTGGCGTGATTAGCTAATCACGCCAAGTTACCCACTAATTTTGCAATTTAACCATTTAATTAATGAAGATAACGAGAAGTATTAGAAAATTGAGATAAAACAAACAGATAGAAAAATTTTGCAAGGCACGTAATCGTTTCTTTAAAGAGATGCTTTAGATCTCTCTCAGGATTCAATGGAGTACAACTTAGAGACACAATACGTTTTTGTGCTGATGATGCTTATGACAAAAACTAACATTTTCAAATGCATCTGATGTCTATAAATAGACAACGAAAAAAACACTATACCTCTTCATGAAAAAACAAACCAGTTCGGCTTCAAAAGATGTACCCAATGAACATGCACCACCGAAATGGTGTGTCCCAATGAAAAATCGAACCCCGTTTCTTTTTGGCGACACCTGTCGCATTCAGTGTGCAACAACACATTCAAAACAAAATTATAAAAAAACAGACTTTGTGAATAAAATATCTAACAAGAAGCACAACCTGAAAATAAAAACTTAGCTCGTTTAATTCTGATCTTCTTTATTGAAAGCTTACCAAATGCACTAGTTTTTGGGGGAATGAGGGAGAAGGACAGAAATATTTCATTAATTGAGTAGAATGACAGTTTTTTGAAACTTTTGCATAAAGGACAAAACTATTTATTCACTGTCGAAATTCACCTATGTTCGAAATTCACTGTTTAAATTCACTGCCGAAATTCACTGTCGAAATTTACTAATTTTCAAAATTCATTGTCGAGATTCACCGATTTTCGATTCATCATCAAAATTCACCGTCGAAATTCACCGATTTTGGGATTCACTAGGAAGATTCACCGATTTTCGATTCACTGTTTGTCCTTCTCGCTATAAAAATTATGCATTTGTCCTTCTCCCTATAAAAAATATGTAGTTGTCCTGTTACTTAAAAATATTCCAGATTGTGTCATTATCCCTAATTTTCCACTAGTTTTTTCCTTTGAAAAAAAAAATACTACATCCGTCCTAAAACGTAAGTCAGTGTAAAACCGTTTGGGTTTTTCAAACAGATTAAGAAAGTTGGTCAAGTTGATTATGTGTCATTAATTTTGATTAAAAAGTCTAAATAACCTTTGATTGTTATTAATGCAAAGTAGTGAAAAATGGGTAGGT
Organism: Gentiana macrophylla; assembly: GCA_026214975.1. Lineage (NCBI taxonomy): Eukaryota > Viridiplantae > Streptophyta > Magnoliopsida > Gentianales > Gentianaceae > Gentiana > Gentiana macrophylla. The sequence continues at coordinate 102,438,528 of CM047814.1, read as the reverse complement.
AAATAATAAATAAAAGGTAAAAGAACAAAAATGTAATAAATGATTCATTGGTTATCTAAATAGATTTACATTATGAGAAAAAAACAAAAAGACTAAATGAACTTATATTTTGAAACAGAGGTAGCTGATTTTTATGTTGATCAGATCGTCGTCGTCATCTTTTTCCAGAATTTTTGTCATGAATTTTTGCTCTTCAAAAATGTAATATTTTGTTTATTTGATTAGGTTTGCCTCAAGTATGTGTACTTGGCACTTGGTACCGGTGTCGCTGCATTTCTCCGTAAGCCCGAAATTTACATAAATGATGTTATTATCGTAACGGCTGTTACAATTGATACGATTTATTTTTATACAGTTGATTGTATTGGACTTACATCAAAATCAATGACGCAAAAACGCCGTGTATTGCCACAATCATTGCGGCAGTTGCATTTCTTATTTATAAGAGTAAATTTTTTTTGTTCTAGTTTTCAATTTTTAATTTGAAGATATCTTGAACGTTGAAACTTCAGTGCCTATAATTCTTTTGAATGCTTTTTCTTGTCACATGTATCTCGATGTGAAAAATGAATCAATTATTCAAAAATTTTAAAACGTGAAGATTAGACAAATGAAGTATATAATGTACGTATATAATAGGCGGATCCACCCTTTCCAAAATGGGGTCTGCGAATCCCGTTAAAATAAAAAAAACTCTACATTTTTTTTTTTTAAGATGAAAAACTCTACATTTTATCCGTAGCAAAATATATCAGACCTCGTGAAAAAAAACTCCTCTGAAAAAGATTTATGGACCTACTGAATAATATTTCTGGATCTGCCACTCTGTACATATTTATATTATATTATTTGTGTATATTTATATCTGGATTGGCTTGTTGGATGACCACCGGTGAAAGGCAGGCGACCCGAATTAGATGCAAGTATTTGAGGACAATTCTACGGCAGGGCATGAGTTTATTCGACACGGAAACTGTAACGCCCCGCTCCCGGATACCGAGCCCTTATCCGGAAGAGAAACATTCGGCGCGTATAGCATTAAATAAATCTAACATTATACGCAAGCCTCTACGTCGTCGTATCAAATAAAAGCAAACGGAAGCTAAAAAGACTCGGGTAAAACATAAATGCTACTAAGAATAGAAATTAACCATACTAAAGATGGATAGTTAAATTACAACGACGAAAAACCCGAAGACTTATACAATACGATGTCTTAACAAGAAGTGCGACACGTCCTAAGAAAAAAATACAACTAGTCTAGTACAAACTTTACAAAGAAAATGAACTAGAAACTTCGTCAAGACTTCAAAGCCTTCAAAAGTCGTCATCTACTGATCAACCTGTTCGCCTTCTCACCCCACAATGCATACAAAAAGAAAATGCAAAGGAGGTAAGTACAAAGTACTTAGTAAAAGTGAGAAGCTAATGAATAACTAAGTTATACAACGAAAGGTTATTATTATGATTATTAAATTATCTTTATGAGACCGACTCAATCTAAGGTTCAATCCATGCCCATCGACATGTCATGACTAAACGTTTCTAGCTTAGCTTATCTTGGTTACGCTCATCACTCAAGGACACTACGCATGGCGTTCATCACCAAGATATACTTGCTAACTAACGGTGATTAGCACCGATTAGCTCCGGGTCTCCCGGTATGCATATACGTCCGATGAATTTCCTCCACTACCCTTCACCGTTTAAGGCCGATGGCGTTGTTCACCTTTTATGAACGTATCACATCGCCGATATGAAAGAGTGCCTAACCGAGAATAAATGACGTTTTGGCTTTTATCTACACATATGTATTTATTATTGTGAATTAACTAGCCACCTAAGTGTTTTCGTAAGCTCCTCACATACACTACTCTCTTTCCTAGACCACTAGACACGGACAAGTCCTAGCAAATACACGCACATTGATGAACTCTAGTTCATCAAAGCACAAGCCCTTTCATGCCCTTCTGACGGATCCGAACTTCAACTCCCTTTAAGAGTACATTCGGTGTTTTAACTGAACGAATCAGAAGTTCAATCGAAGCTTGTTCATATTTAATTAATGTTATTGAACCAAAAAAATAGAAATTTAAAACTCAACACAAATATACCAAAACATATCACAACTCATTAATTACAACTTAGCATGAATTCTATCACCGAACAACACCAAAACTCACCAAAACTCAACCTATCATTATAAAACTATAATTACTCATTAGGAAGAGCCTCTTACCTTAATTTCCAGCAAAACGTCAAGCAACTGCAACAACAGTTGATCCTCAACCCCAAAACCTATTTGATCAACGAGAAACCCTAAAATCCTATTTCTTTGCAGAAAACCGAAACTGAAAAGTGATCAAAACTGCAGATTACCTGGATTAACTGCTGTAAAACTATTTTTAGAATGATCTATGCTCCAAGACGATCGTTTCGACTACTCATGGCTGAAAAACAGAGTTACGGATTGAAAGATACGATTTTTCAAGAATCAAACTCTCACGAATACCGAAAACTAGGGCTAAACGAAAACTTACGAAATTGAGAGATGTTATTTTCCAAATTTGCGTCTCCTCGCGCTGATCACTTTTCTCTCCTGCGGCATCTTGAACAGATGAACGGATTGATCACACGGTTCTCCCTTTTATTTCGCTTTCTTCGCGCTCATGCTGCGGCGTTCTCTTCTTTTCTTTTTTTCCTGAATTCTGCCGTGAAACATAAAAGGGGATTTTGGGGGATTATTTTGTTTTTATAGCCATTTAATTAAATCCCTTAATTAAATAACTAAATCCCTTTAATTAATTCCTTTTTAATTAAATAAATAGGATAAATAATAATTAGGTCGTAGTGGGTATGACCAATTACTATTTTACCCTTTCTGAAAAGTCGGGATGTTACATTCCTTCCCCCTTAAGAGGAGTTTCGTCCTCGAAACTCGAATGTAACCGAGAGGTACTTGAACTCTGGACTTTGCGAAGCGTTTCGTCTCCTAACTCGTACAGTCTTCTTCTTCTTCCATCTTCCCAACTCTTCCACTTGTCTTGAGCTATCTCGAGGTGGCGAAGATCTACTTCAATCTCCTCGTTGACTTGCTGTATCAAATCTGGTCTCGTATTATGTTGTCGCTCCACTTCATCCCAGAAACTCGTGTTCTTCTATCTCTATCTTCATGAAAGATCATCGCCAGATCTTCGCTCCAACTCTTGTACTTGTTGGTCGCTCCAAGGGAACTGCAATTTCCAACCCGTGGTTTTCATTCTTCATTGTCCTTCCCAATCTTCCGCATTCGGAACCCAAAGTGATTCCCGATGCCGACGGTTGCTATCTTCATCTAACTCGTGACCAATGGTGGTTGGGCTCCACCACTCACTTGTAACCGAGACAACTGGATCTTCATCTTGTTCCTTCACGAACTCATCAAGCGCCTCGAATCTTACAATCATCGGTTCAACACTCTTTGCTTGCTCCTGCCGCCTTATACCCGAAGGTCGAATCTTCCCGGCCGAAACCACACTTCGCACACACTTGACTTCTTTTGATCTCAACTTCACCATGGAACCACAAGCTTGTTTGAAGAACTCCAAGATCCCACCAAGGACTTTTGAGACTCCTGCATGGGTGGAGAACATGCATTGCCATACTTTCTCTCGATAGTCCGATCCAATCCTCGTGCCAATTAGGGTTAGCTTGGAAAATAAAAGAAGTTGAAAAGTGACAAGTTCAATGCACTGGGTGGTATGTCAACTAGGTAAGCCAAGGAATGATACAATGCACTTGAAATAAGAAAGGTTGCTTGGGTTACATGCAAAACAAGATGATTTCGTGATGGGGAAAAGTTGAAGGTGTTTCCAAACTCGAAGAATGAGACATTGTATCATAATACAAGGGATAGCCACAAAAAGGAAAACAAAAGGACACCTTGCGAGATGATTTTTTTTTAGAGAGAGAGGAATTCAAGAAGATACGGTGGTCTCAAAGACCTCGGAGGTAACTTGAAAGGATGGTAATAAGCTTTCATATAAGCCTTGAGAAAGTGGAGACGTTAAAGGTAACATTACACAACAGAAATCAAGGTAAAGGTGCAAGGTCGAGCACCGGAAGGACTAAAAGATAGAAATCAAAAGAGAGCAAGAATCTCAACATGAAGGAGCCGGAGAGACAAAACGAGTACACCACAAGGTCTCGAGAATAAAATAAACACTTGTCAAGAAGTGTCCAAGTTTGCAATAGTCAAAGAGAGGTTATTTAGGATTTAATAGAAATAGAAATTTCTCTCAAGGAATTGTAAGGGAATATCAAAAGTTTGAATAAGTAAGCGAAGAAACAAGATCTTGAATGAAGAGGAAACGACACTTAAGAATTGTCGGATAAGGTTTGATTTCAAAGAATTAATTCAAACCTTCAAAGGAAGTTTAAACGATCATTGACGATTCAAATCAAAAGTTCAAGGTTGCACTACTCAAGAGGAATAGTACACTGCCAAGGAATAAATGCTCGAGGTCATTCCTCATGAGAGAATGGAAAAGTTAAAACAAAAGGCAGTCAACCGGTGTATCAAAATGGTAATAGAAACGCCAAAACAGAAGATGGGAAGTCAAAAAGGTGTATATGGCGGTTCATGGCTCTAAATGGCCTGGAAGAGAGTTAAAATCGAAGGATACAACATTAACTGAATTGGAAAATCGAAAGTTTAGGAATTCAAAAGTTGGTTGGCTAGTTAAGTTTGAAAGGCACGTTAGCAAAGACTACCTTCGCTTGAAACTAGTTTAGCATAAATTGCTAGAATGTTAAGGGTGAGTAATTGAAAAGGAATGTCATGGTCGGCTTAAAAATTTGATCAAGAAAAAGGATATGCATACCTTAAAAGAAAGCAACATTAGGTGAAAAAGTTACAACATCGACACTACCCTTAGGAGGAAGCCGAGAATGAACACAAGTAAAAAAATGTTCGACATCGAAGGCTTGGTCAAATTTGAATTTGAAAAGAAAGATGGAAGTGCAACAATGTAGAATTTTGAAGAGAACTTGTTTCTTGATTTGAAAAGTAAGAAGGTAAGAACTTGTTCAAAAGAAAGGCTTATAGAGACATATTTACGAGGTAATTCATGACATCATGTGAAAATGATTTGTTGAGTTTAAAGATCTCAAATGAGGGATTACATGAGAAATACATCACGTAAAAGGTATAATTATAAAAGGGCACGAAAAGTGGTCTCAACATCAAACATGGCATCTTTGGAGGATAGCATCTTGGTTCTTGTTTACAAGCGCAAAAGAACTATAATGTTAGCTTTACAAGCATCCTACTAAAAGGTTTAACTCGAAGGAGATCAAACTTGGGAACTCCTAAACATAACAAATAACTTACTACCCTCTTAGCCCAAACCCCAAGTCAAAGAGGTGAAAATTCCTTTTAGGTTGCTGTGTATGAAATTTACTCCGGATCTGACATTATCAATTTGTACAGAACAAATGAAGAGGAATCTGAGCACGATCCAAAGAGAAAAGATTTAGATACTGGAGTTTCCTATGTGACATAAAAATATTAGAATTTTTGGATGAGAGGGAGTTGGTCAAAAACAATTATTTCTGACGATTGCACAAGCTGTCAGAATTTCCAGATTCATAAACACTGAGTTGAATTGCAAATCGAGATCAAACGAAAACGAATCTGAGCTTAATTTCAAAAGAAAAATTGTAGATAAAAGTTGTTTCTGCAACATATCAAAAATTCAGATCAATTGAAGGTGTTTAACCTGTTCAAAACGGAAGAAGAAGTGAAAGTGCTGCTGCAGATTTTCTGGACAGAGTGTCCGGCATAAACATGAATTTTCTGAACAATCCATAATGATTATCGAGTTGATTTAAAAAGAGAAATTGTACATAAAAAAGTAATCTACTTTGCTGAAAATTTTCAGAATTTTTGAACACGGTAAGTTGTTTAACCTGAAGGAAAACACGGAAACAAAGCATTCACTCATGTTGGGAAAAGCCAAACACGAGGATGATGAAAAGTATGTGCCAAAGTAAGAGACCTTTAACACTATTAGTTGAAGTAAGAGACCTTTAACACTATTAGTTGAAACGATTGAGGAGTACTTGGAAAGAATAGAATTACACATGGAGTTCGTGTAGAACCATCTCAAGCAAAGCAATGGTCAAAGAATTTTTGTAAACATAAATCAAGCGATAGCAAAGAAAGAAAACAGAGGCTTTGTAGAGTCGAGTCTTTAAACAAAAAATTGTATGTACTAAAACATCTTGTAGGGGATGCATTAAGGGTAATCACTAGGATGCAAAAGTGTGTTGCCCCAAAATAGCTAAACAAGATATAGTTGGAAGGATATGCAATTGTCAGTTCAAATAGTTCGAAGGATGAGAAACTTATTTTTCTTAAATCAAGCATTTGACACGATGAAAACATCTTTAAAAAAAAAGGCACATCAAATGAATGTACACACTTGGAAAACAAGATCTGCGTAATAAGAGACTTTTACCGAGTTTGAAGTTTCAAATGGATGATTTAACTGAACATGAGTTACAATTAGTATGGATGGGGAAACATTGAAATCGGAAAACCAAGTAGGAAACTAGATGATTATAAAAGAGGATCTTATTAATGAAGACATAAGATTGGAAAATCACCACGCAATCGTATCTTGCCATCGAGGAACACTATAACGACAACACCTAGTCTCTACCTACCAAACTTCTTATCCTGGGTAACAACTAGCTTAAGAATCAGATAAATCAAAGTATTCTCTGTAAGAATTATCATTTAGTAAAAGATAATTATATCTGGCCCTTAAGTTATTTAATAATTATGTTGGTAAATGTATTATTGGTTTATTATCTAATTAAGGGTATTATGGGAAATCCTATGATGGTTAGGGTTTTCACTTTGGAATATTCCATAATGCTTTGGGTCCCTAGTCTTGCCTATATATAGACTGCCTGTGTACCATCGGTTGGTGATCATTCAGAAAATAGGCATAGACCAGAAGACCTAATAGCACCATATGCCACCACTGTGCGTATGGAGTTCTCCTTTTCTGTTCTAGGGTTTGGATCCTGGCGGCAAACTGATACGGAGTCGAATAACAATGGATGTAGGAACGGTCCTGTTGATTTCTTCCGCTTCCGCTTATTCAGGTAATCTGAATATATTGTTTTCTATCACATGGTATCAGAGAAATAATATCTTAAGATGACACATACATAAAATTTTCGGTCATCCATAATGAGCTACTTCAATCAATCCACAAGTTGTAGCTCACCCTAATCTATCGGAGCCATCCTATTATCTATTTTATTCGAGTTGTGAACTGTGGAGAATATATTTTGTTTGAATAATATTAAATCTTACGGACTCAGTAAATTGATTCTCCCGCGTATGAAAATAGTTGAAGATATGTAGTGAACATGGATATGGTGCTACGCTGCTGATTCTGCTGTTGAATATTAAAATAAAAAAAAAAACCGCAGCCATCAGCTACCACCATTTGCGGTTATTATGGATGAATCAACAGCCATGTCAAGGCTGCGTTGGTAGCCATTTTCGCTGAGCTTTCGTCAATCGTCATCGTTCTCACCATTGGTAGCATCGAGACTGTATTGGCAGCCGTGTGGTAGCGGTGTGAGAACGAAAAGAGAGTGGTGGCGGCGGTTTTCTTCTTCGTAGGAAGATGAAAGGGCGGTTGATTCATTTGGTATGGCAGCGGTGTGGCTTGTTTTCCACCGATCTGGTGTTTTCTGCCCTGGTTTTTGTACCGTGTGGTGGTAAGGGATGAACAGAGCAATTCGGCGGCGCTTTTATGTATTCTAGGTTTTCCCTAATTAGAGCTGAACTGTCAAGCTGGATAGCCTTCTTTTTACATGGGCTGTTTATAATAAAATAATTTAAATTCTTATGATCTTCACATAAGAATAACCGGGACCATTTTAGAATAATAGGTCTTTTGGTTGTTGTGTTATAAGTCCATTTTGGAGACATAATAAATAAAATTGGCAACTTTATTTGCTGCATGTTTTATGTGATTTATCTTTTCACGTACATAAAGGATTATATTAATTTAACATTTTGGTATCCCATAGATTCTTTAAAAAAAAAAAAAAAAGGAGGAGTACATCGAGTTGTAGTCACATTTAGTTTAGTGACTAATTTGTACTAAATTTGATATAACTTTTGTGTGAAACTCATTTTGTAATTATTAATCTTCTATTTAGTTGATTTAAAATTATGTCTATTTATTGTTGTTCCTGCTTTGTATATGTAGCACTATAGCCTCATATTTTCATATTGACATGTATACTTGAATCATATTTAAGTAGCAAATTGCACATTTTATGTCAACATAATGTTTAGTTGACCTAGGCATGAGTGTCAATATTTTGAATGTCGATGGTGTCAAATGTTAGGTGTAGCCACAGCAGCCTGACATGATGATGCATAAAAGTTTTGATCACGTTATGTGAAGTGATCGAAAATTCATCGATATTCAGTTGAATTGACAAATGGTTCAATTAAATGGTGTATCGACATAAGAAATACATTTGCATTTACCCTTATTTAGTAACTTCTAAAATATGCCATGTCATACGGTCGATTTTGAGTGTAGCCACAGCAGCTCAATGGTTGACAAAAGACTTAATCACATATTGTTAGTGATTAAGATGACGAAATTGATCGCATCATGTTAGGGATCAATTTAATGCATATTTTAGCTGCAATAAAAGGTTTATTGACATATATGAGTGAACCATATCTTGTTTGTGCTTTTGGTGGAACCTAATAATTAACTAGTTTGATTAATTAATGTTGTAGTATTTCCATATCGTTATTGAAATACATAGTTTGATTGTTTGTATTAAATGGAGAGACTATATAATCAAACCGTATGTGTCACATTAAGATATTACTTTTCTTGCATCTCTCGGAGTAGCCACAGCATCCGGAATGCATGAGAAGTAATGCAGCGATTAATCACATAATGTTCAATGATTATATGATGACATATACACTTCTGACCAATTAGTTCATTTAGATAATGCCCGGCCCCACAGGGAGGCAATTATCCTTATGAGACTAATTGAAATAAGATGGAAAATTAGCATAAAGATGAGGGGATTTATCTTATGCCCACAGGTACAGATGGTCTCGCTCCACATAGTTAATTCTCTAGTCTTATTATTTATGATAGTAAATTCTATGTAGTGATTACAGCCTCTACCCACAGGAAGGCCTTGAATTTACTTTTAAAAGAATCAACATTGGTTGATTACTGTCTAAAACAACTCATATGATTGATTTTGGAATGCATTGGTTAGGATCTTGTAATTCGTATGGGTGCTCCACCACTCACTACGGAATCACTTTTATCAATTGATGGGTTGATTTATAAGCATTTTAGCGAATCAATCGCTTATATTGGTGCTCTTAAAATAAAATTAAACCATTTTAGATATGCATTTCCATTAAGGATAAAGTTTATTTTGACCACCCTAATGTTAGAGTTGTCCTCAATGACATATAATAAAATTTGTTCGATCACATTTCTTTTAATAGAAATTGGGTTATTAGTGTTGGTTTATAGATCATTTTGGATTACTAATATTATGATTTCATGTTGTCTTGGGTGATTTATACTTATGATAGTGTAATTAAATACACTTTTCATGTTCGAGTGTTCATAATTTTATGAACATAGAGAAACATGTGGTTTATAATGTATTTGATCATTTGTATTCTGGCATGATGAGTGAATTTTGTGAGACATATAAAGAATATCATATAGTCTCATTTTAAGAAATTACACTTAGAGGTAACCTTGTTCCACTTAGTTTTGGTTAGGGACATTAAAGTATGTTATCTCATTGGTACATAAATTGCTATGTGTTAGATCTCATATTTAGTTGTGATATAAGGTGAAGTGTTTTAGATATTTACTTCACATTGTCAATTATATGTAGGAAATTTTTCCATCATTAGATGAAAATATGAGGCCATCATCTTTTGGATAGTGAATCTCTGATTTCAAATCTTTATTCGTGGAGCATGATAGCCTCTTAAGTTATGTCTAACCTACATTAGATAGTTGACATCAATAAATATATCAAACATATGAAGTTGCGATATACTTCTTTAAAGTAAACTAAAATTATGGTGGGTTGTAGGGCTTAATAGCTTTATTTATCACCATGACTTGAGTTTGTCGGGTTTGTATAGGGCAAACCATTAAGTTTACTCATTAAGTCGAATTTTAGATGAGATCATGATATAGTAAGTGTCTTTTGTTCAATATTTAGGATGATTTGAGTATTCCTCATATTTTGATATCATCCATTATTGTGGCTTCTTATCCGTACTAAAGCTTATAGTGATCACAAAGCTTTTATAATTGAGGATAAAGTGTGCTGCTTTATGATAGTATAGAGCGAAAGACATTTATGACGAAAAAATACATGTCATTTTCTCCTTGAATGATCCAATCACACTTGAAAGAAAGACATCTATCCTTTATAATCTATTTGAACATTGACAAGATTTTCTTCAAGGTTGTCATTTTGACAACATTGTGTTAATGGAAAGAATCATGGTACATTCGGGTTTGACTTAAATGGTTTGGAATATGAGAAAGGACAATCACATATGGGATCTACTTAGGGTTATTAAAACTGATTCTATTTTGAATTGTGTGCGTTAATCATACATAACTCATTCTTGCCACGTAATGATGTTTTCACGGTGGGAGTATTAACCATATTTTAGAATTGTACACTTGCATTTTGTTGTGAGCTAAATATAAAAGGTTCAATGAGATCATCTATGTCGGGATCTCGTTAAGCTTGCATCAACTACCTTTAAAGGTGAACTTGTGTATTGATTAGAGTAGCTCATTTTTGAATAACCGATCGCATTGAGGCAGTGTCAAGTAAGTAGAATAATATGAGAATAAAGATTGTGTATTTTGCCGGCTTATGTTATCTCACAATCAAATTGACACATAAAGATAATTCGTCTAAATTCTCTGAAATTTGTCAAAATAGACATCATAGTGATGTAGCAATTACACCGAAGTTCATGTATGAGTGAATCCATTTAGATTTGCACATTGTAATTTTGGAAGGAGTGTTTGTTTTTATTGAGCATAACCGAAATATTGATCAAGTTGTGTTAATAAACCAAAGAGTGACATTTTGAGCATGCAGGCAAAAGTGGGAGAATGTAAGAGTATAATTATATCTCGTTTTATTTAATAATTATGTATGATGCTCAAAAAAATCAAAATTTTAATGGGTCTTGCTTAAGCCATAGTGATCATTCGGTCATAATAATTGCTTTTCATCTAAAGCGATGCAATATGTAGAGCCTGTTGATTTCTTCCGCTCCCGCTTAAAAATTTTCATCATTCTCATTCCTATCATCAACTGTCGTGTGTTAAATGGTTTTGAGAAATTCAGATTGTGCTGAAGACAAAATTTTTTGGGAAATAATAATTCTTTTCATCTACCGCAATTGTCAAAAATTTTCAGGATTTCATCAACTGTCGTGTGTTGCAGATTGTGCTAAGACCAAAACGAATTTGCACTTGGTTCCAAAACAAAAATTATAGTTCAGGATGTTTTCTACAACATATCAAAAATTCAAGTCATTTGGAGGTGTTTAGCTTATTCAAAACAGAATGATAAGTAAGAGTACCGCTGCAGAATTTTCTGAACAGAGTACCCTCCTTCTTAAACAATTTGTGAACAATCCATATTGAAATCTAAATTGATGTAAAGAGAGAAATTGTAGATAAGACAACATTCTAAGTGGCTGAAAATTTACAGAATTCTTGGAACAAAAAAAATGATATAACATAACATGTAGAAACGTGAACAAAATCGTTTACTCATTTTGCATAACACCAAGATACAAGGAAGTGATTTGAACCAAATGTAGCATTACGAAAGCATTAAAACCTCAAAAAGAAAGAAAATAGAAAAGATTCAAAGATTCCAAAAGGAAAGAGGGATCCTAGTAAGGGTTCTCGAAAGGAACAAAACTTAAGAGGATCACATAAGAGGTATGAGCTTAAAACTCAACCTTCACCTAATGAGACTTTTCACTTGGTCCTAGTGCAACTTAACCACGTTCTAAGGATTCCTAATCCTACGAGAATTACCACCAAGATCAAGAGAGATCAGAAAGGTTCTAAAAGGTCTAAAGAAATCCAATCTTCGAGGGAAGAAGCATAGGAAAGAAAGGACGATTTCTCTTTGATACCAACTGTAACGCCCCGCTCCCGGATACCGAGCCCTTATCCGGAAGAGAAACATTCGGCACGTATAGCATTAAATAAATCTAACATTATACGCAAGCCTCTACGTCGTCGTATCAAATAAAATCAAACGGAAGCTAAAAAGACTCGGGTAAAACATAAATGCTACTAAGAATAGAAATTAACCATACTAAAGATGGATAGTTAAATTACAACGACGAAAAACCCGAAGACTTATACAATATGATGTCTTAACAGAAGAAGTACGACACGTCTAAGAAAAAAATACAACTAGTCTAGTACAAACTTTACAAAGAAAATGAACTAGAAACTTCGTCAAGACTTCAAAGCCTTCAAAAGTCGTCATCTACCTGATCAACCTGTTCGTCTTCTCACCCCACAATGCATACAAAAGAAAATGCAAAGGAGGTAAGTACAAAGTACTTAGTAAAAGTGAGAAGCTAATGAATAACTAAGTTATACAACGAAAGGTTATTATTATGATTATTAAATTATCTTTATGAGACCGACTCAATCTAAGGTTCAATCCATGCCCATCGACATGTCATGACTAAACGTTTAGCTTAGCTTATCTTGGTTACGTCATCACTCAAGGACACCACGCATGGCGTTCATCACCAATATATACTTGCTAACTAACGGTGATTAGCACCGATTAGCTCCGGGTCTCCCGGTATGCATATACGTCCGATGAATTTCCTCCACTACCCTTCACCGTTTAAGGCGATGCGTTGTTCACCTTTTATGAACGTATCACATCGCCGATATGAAAGAGTGCCTAACCGAGAATAAATGACGTTTTGGCTTTTATCTACACATATGTATTTATTATTGTGAATTAACTAGCCACCTAAGTGTTTTCAGGTAAGCTCCCTCACATACACTACTCTTATTGTGAATTAACTAGCCACCTAAGTGTTTTCAGGTAAGCTCCCTCACATACACTACTCTCTTTCCTAGACCACTAGACACGGACAAGTCCTAGCAAATACACGACATTGATGAACTCTAGTTCATCAAAGCACAAGCCCTTTCATGCCCTTTCGACGGATCCGAACTTCAACTCCCTTTAAGAGTACATTCGGTGTTTTAAACTGAGCGAATCGAAGTTCAATCAAGCTTGTTCATATTTAATTAATGTTATTGAACCAAAAAATAGAAATTTAAAACTCAACACAAATATACCAAAACATATCACAACTCATTAATTACAACTTAACATGAATTCTATCACCGAACAACACCAAAACTCACCAAAACTCAACCTATCATTATAAAACTATAATTACTCATTAGGAAGAGCCTCTTACCTTAATTTCCAGCAAAACCGAAAGCAAAACTTCAAGCAACTGCAACAACAGTTGATCCTCAACCCCAAAACCTATTTGATCAACGAGAAACCCTAAAATCCTATTTCTTTGCAGAAAACCGAAACTGAAAAGTGATCAAAACTGCAGATTACCTGGATTAACTGCTGTAAAACTATTTTTAGAATGATCTATGCTCCAAGACGATCGTTTCGACTACTCATGGCTGAAAAACAGAGTTACGGATTGAAAGATGCGAATTTTTCAAGAATCAAACTCTACGAATACCGAAAACTAGGGCAAAACTGAAAACTTACGAAATTGAGAGATGTTATTTTCCAAAGTTGCGTCTCCTCGCGCTGATCACTTTTCTTTCCTGCGGCATCTTGAACAGATGAACGGATTGATCACACGGTTCTCCCTTTTATTTCGCTTTCTTCCTGCCTGTTGCCAGCGTTCCTCTTCTTTTCTTTTCTTTTCCTGAATTCTGCCGTGAAACATAAAAGGGGATTTTGGGGGATTATTTTGTTTTTATAGCCATTTAATTAAATCCATTAATTAAATAACTAAATCCCTTTAATTAATTCTTTTTAATTAAATAAATAGGATAAATAATAATTAGGTCGTAGTGGGTATGACCAATTACTATTTTACCCTTTCTGAAAAGTCGGGATGTTACAGAAACGAATGCCGGAGAGGTTGTTAGTAGCATATCTGGTGATATTGTTGTCCTACAAGATGCAATTGGTGAAAAGGTATAACTGCATATATGTAATCGAACCGAATCGAATTGATACTCTTCATGCTTGAGTTCGATTCGATTAATAAAATGTGCTTGAAATTCGACTCGAGCTTGACCGAGCCATAAAAAATGGCAAGATCAAACTCGACTTGTTAAATAACTTGATATAATTCGACTTTGCTCGTAAGCTTGATTATTTTTTTAGCATTAATTATAATTTAAGCGAATCTTTCACACGGCAGATTATTCTAATCTAATACGTGTCGGAATATGATTCTTATTCTGACTCAATTCTAGTCAGAATTTACGTTTTTTTTCATATTCAATATCGGCCTGAAAGACTTTCTAAATACAATTAAATCAAAAAACTTCTAACATTCTGTCTAAAATTCTGCCACAATGAACAAGTGCAGAGAAAAAAGAGACAAATTTGAAGGGCAAAAAGTGGAAACAAAATTTTATGTATTAAGATTATTTGTAGTGTCAAAAGGTACACTTTAATTTTGATAAAATATGCAAAATCGAGCGTGACACATCCGATACTCAACTCGACTAATAATTATTTATATATATATAAAATGTTAGTTAATCATAATTTTTATAAATATATTTAATTGAATAATTATTTAATTTAACACGATTAATTCGGGAGCTATTATATGTAGTTTGAGATCGGTTCCGTCAATCATTTGAGTAGCTTGACTCGAAGTCAAACTCAAAAAAAGCTCGTAATAGTCGAACTCTTTAACGAGTCGAGGAGGGGGAGTAAGGTGGGGTGGGGTGTAATATTTTCTCGGGAGTTTCGCTTAAAAGGACAATCTTATAATTTCAACAGTCATTAAGGACAAAGATATTTTCATAAGGCAATAAGGACAAAAATAATAACAAAAAGACTGTATTACCCTTACTTCAAAAAAAAAACACAAAACCTAGCATTACACAGAAATCCGCCGTCGTCGCCATCGAACATGTCTTCCTCAGCCACCTCACCGATGCTCGGATCGAATCCACCGCCGTCTTACTTCACTCAATATGTTTCTTACCTCGTGCAGCTCAACGTCTTCGCCGTCCTTCATAGCTCATTCTCTGTCTCGGCTCATCAGATCGAGCTAGGTATTCTGCGTTAGCAGCTGATTTAGTAATCGGCTTGTTCATGTTGATGTTAGCCGTGTTGAAGAGGTTGTTGATACGGTAATGGCTTCCATAACTGCGGTCTGGATGTTAAAATCAAGTTGAATCTGGGTGGGTATTCTTCTACCACCACTTGACTAATGATTTGTATTGCAAAATATACTTCTTCATGATTCCCGGTGATGGATTTATATGGGTTTAGCATTTTAGTTTCATGAGTTATACACTAATTTATTTCTTTTGGATCTATTTTAATTTAATTAATTGAAAGAACACTTTTATTTCTCTCATTTTGTTCTCAGTATGTTATGTTTTATGTGCAGGGACTCAGATGGTGGATATGTCTATTGATGCTAAGAAAAAGCCTACTGAAAAGTAATTCATCGAATTCTGCTTCCTACTTTCCTGTTTTTTCTTTGATTAACTCCTTTTGTTTTTCATGTGATTGTGTAGAAAAAAAGAAAAAAAAAAAAGTGAGCAGAGCCAAAATCAGAGAAGGACAAGAAATCAAAGGAACCAAATGCATCAAAACGGCTACTAGCTGCTTTCTTTGTGTTCATGGAGAAGTTTAGGAAATCTTTCATGAAGGAGAAAATATTGATTGCAAAAAGTTTCAATTGTGGTTAAAGAGGGTGGTGTGAAATGGAAGTCATTGACTAGTGAAGAAAAGAAGCCCTATATTGATAAAGCAGCAAAACAGAAGGCAGAGTATTGAAAAGGGCTTGGAATCTAATCATGGTGATGAGAATGAGAATGAAAATGAAAATTGTGAGAATGAAGCACCACATGAGGAAAAACAGGAGAATGTTGATGATGAAGAATAGGATTGTTGTGTTTCTTGTGGACCTTCAACTTGGATCTTATGGAATGTGGGCCACCAAATGCCTGTGTATGCATAGTTGATGAAATGCAGAGTCTTGATCGCAAGGTATCTTTTGGCTAGATTGTTTAGAGAAGATTGGGCATTTGGTTGTAATATTTTAATAATGATTCAGTTGAAAAGTTTTCATGTTTGATGGTATCTATATATCAAATAAACTATATTTTAGATTTGGTTTCAAGTCACTCTTACGAAATTAGATGCAAGTAATACAGATACTACCTTGATTCAACATCTTGGACTTTCGAAACGTAGTAATTTTGACAACTAATAAATAGTGAATTACAAATAGTGAACTAGAATGCTAATCTTATTGAAATTTTGCATCTTTATGTATAGAAATCATTGAACCTAAAACATTTCATATGGCAATTGTTCAACCTTGAAAAATATATTACACAAGCTAATGAGGATCTTGAAGCTGGAGAGAGAAGCTGTAAAGAAATTGTGGTTGAACTTGGCACATTTAAGAATGAAGCGGGCAGAAAGACACTCTGGTTCATTATTTTAGATTCAGCTGAAGACACTATGGTTCACTGTTTACATTTAGCTGAAGACATTCTGGTTCACCATTTCATACATAAGCATAGATGACAACAAGTTCTTGTCCACTTTCATGACTGGTCTAATGTTTCAATGTAGTAATACAATGTTATTGGGTAACTCTGAACCTTAAATTTACTAATTTTATTAGCTATCAAAAAACTCTGGTTCATTGTTTTTCATTGAGTTCAAAACACTCTGGTTCACTGTTTCACCATTATTTCACATTACTAATTCACTTCAAATCAAAGTTCACTTTTAGGAGTTTATAATTGTAGTTCACTATTGTAGTTAACAATGGGAAGTTTACAATTGTTAGTTCACAATTTGTAGTTCATTGTTTATGGTTCAATTTTATTGTAATTCACTGTTGTTGTTGTTGACTATTTAGTTCATATCAACAATGATCTCAACTCTATTCTTCCCAATCCATTACAGTTGCAACAAAGGTTGTGACTTAGCTTTAGCAAAATACTTTGGTTCACTATTTTTCATTGAGTTCATTTTTGTGAATTCACTTTTAGAAGTTTAAAATTATAATTCACGGTTTGTGGTTCACTATTTGAGTTCAAAACATTATGGTTCGCTGTTTCACACCTACTTAACATTACTAATTCACTTCGAACCAAAGTTCACTTTTAGTAGTTTATAATTGTAGTTAACCATTGGAAATTTACTATTGTTAGTTCACTTTTTGAGTCTTTTTTGCGAATTCACTTTTTTGGTGCATTGTTTGTGGTTCTTTGTTAGATAACAATATACTCTGGTTCACTGTTTTACATTGAGTTCAAAACACTCTGGTTCACTGTTTCACACATAAGCATAAATTTGAAAGTGTTTGAGAAAAGAGCGACCACAAATTTAGTTGCGCATGAAGAATTTCTACAAAAATGCCACAAAAATGTAGATTTGCATATGAATAATACATTAACTTTAATTAAAAACATTTCTATGACCAAAAACATTTATAGAAAAACAAAGCTCAATTGATCAGGGTGGTTTAATTGTCCACACTCAATACCTTTAACAGAAAGATCCCCCACAACGATTCAAGTGGGCACAACGAAGGTGATGGAGGAAAGGAAGACAGAGAAAATAAAAAGGGGAACAACTTAAAGAAAAAAGGAAGGTGGAATTTTGTGGCCTTAAGATGGAACATGTTCTTGGTGTCTAATTGTAACCAAATGAAGCCTTAGCATGCTTTAAACATCCATCATGATATCAGCCCCATTCTAAGCTCCAAAAGCTCTCTGGTTTGTTGCTTATATAAGCCTTTAATAGCAGCTTAAAGAAAACCATTCATTTGCTCGATATCACATTCAAATGGCATCTTAAAACCACCTTGAATCAGCCCAATTCTAGTTTCAAGTTTGCTGTCAATTTTGACTTCAGTTTTGCTGTTCATTCAGCCTTGTTTTTAGCTCCGAAAATACTTTAAATAATCAGCTTGCAAGCTTCATTTTGCTGCTCTCTTTTCACCATACTTTCAGCCAAAATTCACAACTCATTCAGTTCATATTTCACCTTGATTTGCTGCTCTAAAACACCATATTTGCTTCAAATTTTCTGTTGTAAAACTTTAAAAACACAGCCTTGATAACGTAAACTTGCTAACTCCAAGAACAGAAACAAATAAGCTTGACCAAACATCTCAACTAAAAAAAGCAAGAAAGAAACATCCTCTTTGGATTCCTCATATCAAATAACCAAAACATAAAATTCAAATGAAATACAAAGTCAAACAAACAATTCAATAAAGAATGACAATGAACTTTACCTCAATTAGATTTCTAGGTTAATTTTCTTCATATTAGAGATAAAGAAAGTACCAAACATGATTGGCACCAAAGTTCACTTTTAGCAGTTTATAATTGTAGTTCACTGTTGTAATGAACCATTGAAAGTTTACTATTGTTAGTTCACTTTTTGAGATCTTTTTTACGAGTTCACTTTTGTAGTTCACTGTTTGTGATTCGCTCTTTGTAGTTCTCTGTTTTACATTGAGCTCAAAACACTTTGGTTCACTGTTTCACACCTATGCATAAATGACATCATGTTTTTGTCCACTTTCATGACTGGGTCAAATGTTTCAATGTAGTAATACAATGTTATTGGGTAACTCTGAATCTTAAATCTACTTATTCACTATTAGCTAGCAAAATATTCTGGTTCACTGTTTTCATTGAGTTCAATACACTCTGGTTCACTCTTTTGCACCTAAGCATAAATGACATCATGTTGTCCATTTTTATGACGGGGTCTAATATTTCAATGTAGTAATGCAATATTATTGAGTAACTCTGATCCTTAAATCTAAATATTCAATATTAGCTAGCAAAATACTCGGGTTCACTGTTTTTAATTGAGTTCAAAACATTCTGGTTCACTGTTTTTAATTGAGTATGCCAATCCAGCTTACTAGCTACTGCTGCACTTTTTAATCAACACAACTTGATTTGACTCTATTGATTAACAGACGAGTGATGCTACGGGCACAATGGTTATGGCCGTAACATTTCTCTTTAACAAAAAAAGGTTTTCACTATTTTAGTTCATCTTAACAATGATCTGAACTCTATTCTTCCCAATCCATTGCAGCTGCAACCAAGGTTGTGACTTAGTTTACAAAAACACTCTAGTTCACTGTTTTTCATTGAATTCAAAACACTCTAGTTCGCTGTTTCACACTCTGGTTCACTGTTTCACTTCAAATCAAAGAACATGAAACTAAAAGTACAAACATCGTTACATATTCAAAGGTCCACGTGTATGTCTGCTTATACTTAGTTGTCAATCATGTACCTTCCTGTGACATTGATATGAACTATTTTGGTCAAATGAGTTGGGTTAACCATTACCTACACAAACCATTAGATAATTTGTACAACAGTTCAACCAAGGGGGAATGTATCCGGGGCATCTGATAAAGTTGTAACTGAACATATTTATCAAGTAGGAATGCAACGAAAAGACTCATGTTCTTTTTTTTTTCTTTTCAAAACCTTGTGAAATTTTATTAATATCAAAAGGATTACAAGGTTTTATGGCCACACCAGTCATCACCAAAAAAACCGTTGAGTCTTCAATGTGTATCCTTCACCTCCTTAAAACCCTAGTCTGGAAAAACCCAAGATGGGAAAAACCGGACTTATATTTGCAATAAAAGCATCATGCCCAGCACCAAAGCATGACAGTGGCAGCTTCAAAACAACAACACTTCAAAATAACCATAGACTAAAAAGCTAAAGGCTGGTTTCTCAGGTTATGTGGTGTTGCTCTGTCAAGAAAAGTTTTCAAGTCCAAAATCATACTTATCTGATCCATCAATAATAATATAAAATAAAATAAAAGAATAAAAACCAAAATGTCAACACATCACATGAATAAAAGAGGATCTTTCTTGCAAAATTAAGAAAAATCAAATCAAATATAAGAGGTAGTGAAATGGAAGAAAAATAAAACTTGATATAAGCATATATGCAGAGGCAAACTTATATAGATGATTGATTGAAATATCTTATATATAGGTACACACAATTGAAACGAACGGGTTCATACGAAATTGAAAGCTAAATAAATTGAGAGAAGGCCAGAGGGTTTGGGGAGAAAGGAATAGCAGTGAAGTGGATAGCACGATGGACGACGGTAGGGATGGTAGAGAACGGTGCAGGCGGCAGTGGCGGTGGCGGTGGCGGTGGTTGAGAAGGATGACAGCTGTAGTATAGAAGGGCGAGGGAGCTCTCCGATTCAGTTCTTCGATCTTGTTAATTCAACTGAGATGAGTTCGATCACGTTAATTGAAGAATTACAAAACACAACCTCTTCTATTAGCTCTGGGCGGAACAAAGGGGCTCAGACGAAATGGGCGATGGTGGTTTCCGGCGAAATAGGTGCCGGAGTAAGAGGCATTCGAGAACTATCTGCACTGGCATGACCTACTTCTTCGTCAAGCTTTTGCGCTGAGTTTCGAAGCAGGCACTGAAACGAAAAAATATTTTCAATTAGCTTACTTAAGGGTATTTTGGCTATTATAAAATTAATTTGTCCTTAATGACTTATCAAATGTTAAGCTGGACTATTAATTGAATCAAAGTGTGTAAATGTCCTTATTGACAATAAACTATATTTTCTATTGTAATTTTCAGGTGGGAAAATGTATTCAACTGAGTGTAACATTCATAGGAGGTTTTGGCATTGCCATCGACGAAGGATGGGTTCTTACACTTGTCATGTTTTCTGCAATTATTCCAATGGTGGTTTCTGGTGGAACCTTTGCCTTTTTTATTTCTAGGATGTCCTCCCAGGTTCAAAAGGCCTACTCTAAGGCAGCAGTGGTAGCTGAGCAGACAATTGGCTCCATAAGAACTGTAAGTTGTTAACATGCATATCACCTGTTTGATGATATTCCTGTATGAAGATTCTTTATTACACCAAAACATGCACTGAAGACAATACACTCATCTTATGTCTTATGATCTTGTGCAATAGAAGAAACACATCCTAGTTTGAGGTGCCTAGTAGCATGATGTCTGAGTTTTTTTTCTTTTGTTTCATAGGTGGCGTCGTTTACGGGTGAAAGGCGAGCAATCAAAGACTACAATAAGGCCTTGGATGCAGCATACAAATCAGCAGTAAGTCAAGGGTTGGCCACTGGAATGGGACTTGGATCACTTTTGTCAATTATTTTCTGCACTTTTTCTCTAGCAACATTTTATGGGGGGACACTGGTTGCTGAGAAAAAGATTACTCCTGGTGAATTTCTCACTGTAATTGTAGCTGTGTTAACCGGTTCCTCGTAAGTCTTTTTTATGCCATGAGTTTTACTAAGAAAATGAGGTATTTTTGCCTGCAAACCGTGTATCATATGAATAACAATGATTAATTTTGTGCGTGTTTTTAGCGCTCTGGGACAGACATCTCCTTGTATTGCTGCATTTGCAAGGGGTAAATATGCAGTATTCAGAATCATTGAAACTATCAATAGGAAACCAGTAATAGATGCATATGATACAAGTGGAAGATCATCTGATACAATTCATGGTATCATAGAGTTGAAAGATGTGTACTTTAGTTATCCATCCAGACCCGAAGAGCCAATCTTTAAAGGGTTCTCTTTGTTTATACCTAGTGGAAACTCCACTGCATTAGTTGGGCATAGTGGGAGTGGAAAATCTACCGTGATAAATTTGATCGAGAGATTTTATGATCCTCAACAAGGTGAAGTTCTTATTGATGGAAATAACATCAAAGAATTCCAACTTATGCAGATAAGGAGAAAGATCGCCCTTGTTAGCCAAGAGCCTGTGCTTTTTATGGCTAGCATCAAGGATAATATTGCTTATGGTAAGCCTAGTGCAACTATTGAGAAGATCATGATGGCAGCCGATACAGCAAATGCAACTAACTTCATTAATCAACTACCTGAGGTTACGTTCCTCTTTCCCAACTTGATTTTATATATTCATATACGTCACAAATCTTTGATACTGAACCATAAACTGTGTCTGAACTTTTATTTGCAGGGAATGGAAACCATGGTTGGACAAGATGGTGATCAACTTTCCGGTGGACAAAAACAAAGGGTTGCCATAGCCAGATCAATCCTAAAAGATCCGCGGATTTTACTTCTAGATGAGGCGACAAGTGCATTAGATGCCGAATCAGAAAGAATGGTGCAAGAAGCATTGGATAGAATCATGGCCAATAGAACAACCGTTGTTGTGGCACATCGTCTGAGGACAATAGGGAAAGATTGTTGAAAATGGTAGCTTAAGAATATGTTATCTACAAATTTCAATCAAGAAAACACATCTTTAAGGAAGTTTGAATTGTCCTAGATATGTCCTTATAAATTGTTTTACCAATACCATTTTCACAGATTGTCTATTTTGATTTGGTGGGAATAAGGTTTGGATGTTGCTGTTTGTTGTTGACATACATATATATAAAGCTGACAACCGATTTCTCAGGTACACATTCTGAACTGAGTAAAGATGAAAGAGGTATTTATAGTGAACTCATACGCATGCAGGAAGAGAACCATGAAAAGGAACAACGTATCAAAGATGACGATAAGAAAATAGATAATAGTAATAGCCAGAGAATTTCTAGAGAGATTAGGACAATGTCTTTTGAAGATGGCATTGACAGCAATCTTGAAGCATCTTTCCGTATGGGTGACACCGATGGACCAACTTTGCACGAAAACATGAACTTGGGGCCCCAAGTCTATGTTCCTGGAAGAGAAAAAGGCCCTTTAGAAAATCCTATATGCCGTCTTGCGCGTCTAAACAAACCTGAGTATCTTGTCCTTGCAGGTGGCACTATTGCATCAATTGTTAATGGTGCAGTACTCCCCATTCTTGGTATGCTTGCAGCTGAGTCACTAAAAATATTTTACGAACCGAAGCACGAATTAGAGAAAAACTCTAGACATCTTGCTTTGAAGTTTATGTTTATTGGAGTCTTAACAATACTTGCATATCCAACAAGTAGTTACCTTTTCAGTGTTGGTGGGAGCAAACTGATAAAACGTATACGATCAATGTGCTTTGAGAAGGTTGTTTACATGGATTGCAGTTGGTTTGATCAGTCTGAGAACTCAAGCGGAGTAATCGGTGCAAAGCTTTCTGCTGATGTAGCCAACCTGAATGCACTAGTTGGAGATGCACTTGCACATATTGTTCAAGTGACTTCATCTATAGTTACAGGCTTAATTGTAGCATTTGATGCAAGCTGGCAGTTGACACTTATAGTTCTAGCCATGATACCTATGCTCGGGTTAAACGGATACGTACTACTCAAGTTCTTAAAAGGGTTCAGTGAAGATTCAAAGGTTTGTTTCTGTCCTAATATGGATCCTTTTACTTGAAAAACACAAAAGTGTAGCCTTTAAGGCGAATTTAATACGTGTACTGTACAATTACAGGGTATGTATGAAGCAGCTAGTCAAATAGCTAATGATGCAGTTGGGAATATAAGGACAGTGGCTTCATTTTGTGCAGAAAAGAAAGTAGTTGACTTATACCATACAAAATGTGAATTACCATTGAAAAACAGAATAAGGCAAGGTTTGCTTAGTGGGATTTTCTTCGGTTCATCTTCAGCGGTGTTGCTTTTGGTGTATTCAGCTGGTTTTTATGAAGGAGCTCGGCTTATCAAGAAAGGCATAATATCATTTGCAGATGTATTCCAAGTATGTATATGCAGATGTTTGAATACAAAAGAGAGAGAGACTGAGTGATAATAATGTCTTCCACTTTTGCAGGCACTCTTTGCTGTGATCATGTCATTTGCTGCAATTTCAGCAACAACATCAATGGCACCGGATTCCACCAAAGCTAAGAACGCGGCTTTATCAATATTCTCAATTCTCGACTTGAAACAAAAGATCGATTCAAAAGATGAGTCGGGAGTCACTCTAGACATTGTGATGGGAGAAATCGTCTTTCAACATGTGAGCTTTCGGTATCCAACTACACCAGACATATATGTTCTTCGAGATCTCTCTCTTACTATTCATAGCGGGAAGGTAAAAACTCTTGGATTTCTTGATTGTGATCAATAACAACTGCAAAACTAGTCCTATAACTTGGTCTAATTAGCGTTTTTGTCTTATTTTTGCTTCAGACAATAGCCCTAGTTGGAGAGAGTGGGAGTGGAAAATCAAGAATAATCTCATTACTACAAAGATTTTATGATCCGGAATCCGGTTATATAACACTTGATGGGATAAAGCTTCAAAAGTTCCAACTAAAGTGGCTAAGGCAACAAATAGGATTAGTGAGCCAAGAACCAACCTTATTTAACGACACTATTCGAGCAAATATCGCTTATGGAAAAGATGAAGGATCCGCAACAGAAGCAGAAATCTTGGCAGCAGCACAAGTTGCAAACGCCCACGATTTCATCAGTGGCTTGCAGAATGTAAGTTACTATACTAAGTTACATAAACCTCGTTGTTTCCATCTGAATTATTGTTTATTGTTTGTATATGTGATCATGTAAAGGGATATGAGACTACGGTTGGAGAACGAGGGATTCAGCTATCAGGTGGACAAAAGCAGAGGGTGGCAATTGCAAGAGGTTTTATGAAAAACCCGAAAATACTTTTACTAGGCGAAGCAACCAGTGCGCTTGACTCGAATTCTGAAAGGTTAGTTCAAGATGCACTGAAAACGGTGATAGTCAATCGTACTACAGTAATCGTTGCACATAGGTTGTCTACAATTAAAGATGCAGATGTTATTGTTGTCATGAAAAATGGAGATATAGTAGAAAAAGGGACTCATGAGAATCTTGCAAATGTGAAGGTGGATTATATGCCTCATTAGTTGCACTACACATGAATTCATCATCCTCGTAAACAGAGACGAAATCTTGATCAACTAAGCCCTCAATCGCGATTCAACCAAGAACTTAGCCTAATCTCAAGCTACTAAATAAGACCAACAAGATGGAGTTTGGTTATACTTAGAAATTGTATTAGTTCTCTTAGACATACTGCATACATCAAGAATGCCAAACAGGGAAATCTTATTGTTTCTACATATTCCACCAAATCAAAGTGTTTCAAATAGCACAAATTTCAGAAGTAGTTACAATAATGGCAACAATATACCCCAATTTACATATTGTGTAATGACAGGTCATACTGTCGATAAATGCCGTAAGAAGTATGGATATCCTACTACCTTCAGAGGCAAAGATAGAGGAAGATAAGGTTTGTGCTTTTACCGATATCTCAGAATTTTGATTAACATTTTTCATGTATCATTTACAGCAAATCAACATTAATTTGGATTTCAATCCAAACAGTACGTATCTCTGAAAATTTCATAATCATTCTCAAATTATAATAAACTTTCCGTGGATTGCTCGAGGTTTTTTTTACAAGGTCGTATAGGAGACTTTTTTTCCCCTTTTTTAAAGAAATCTTTACATTTATTTTACAAGGTCGTATAGGAGACTTTTTTTTTAATTTTTTTTATTTTTTTTAAGGAATCTTTTTTGAAGGAATTTTTCCACATTGAGGTATAAGGATCCTAAAAGACACAATATGAAAAATGTCAGGATTTTAGAACTATAAGAAAAGATTCTTGTCGAAAAGGACATTTCACTAGTAAAAGTGAAAGTGAAAGTGAAAGTGAATTTGAAAAGTAAATTACGTTGATTTTCAGCACAAAACCAACGTAATTCACTTTCAAATTCACTATCGTTTTCACTTTCACTAGTGAAATGTCCTTTTTGACAAAAATATTTTCTTATAGTCCTAAAATCCTGACATCTTTTTAAATGTGTCCTAATTGACAATTAACTACAACTTTAAATGCACGAGAATCAAATCAATCTCGATTGTGATACATCCACTACTCATTTTTTCATTATATTCTACACAACACAATCAACACCATTCATTTTGTTGGGATCCATCACAATAAATAATTCATCACTTTAATCAATGGAAATAAAGCATGTAGTAGAAGGTGCACTACAAAAATGAGTAGTGCACGTACCATTTCTCAATCTTTAAAGCACAACTCACCTATGTATCTAGGGAAGTTATTGGGTGCACCCGTCATATACGGAATGCACTCATATGGCAACATGAGAACCTTTTATTTCTAAACTGAATTCAAATTGTGGTCTAAATTTGTTTACCTGTCAAATAGGTGCAAATGGATATACTACCCAAAAAAAATTTCATGTATCTATCTTTACTGAGAATTGCTATAATCACAACAAAATTGACACGACGTCTTGCTCGTATAATATTGATAATTGTGAATGATATATTGATTAGTATAGATACTATCGTAATCAATTGTTTATATGTACATTATGTTATTCACTGTGTCAATTTTGTTATGATCGTAGCATGACTATATGTACTAAATACTCCATCCCAAAGTCCTATAAAAGTATGTGAAAGTGTACTAGAGAATCATCTTTCCATTCTTCCATCTTCTAATTAAGGCTTAAACTACAATGAATTCCATTATTAGTAGAAAGATGGCATCTATCGCACATTCATCCACAAAAACTTCAATGAATTCCATTATTAGTAGAAAGATGGCTTCAATGAATTCCATTATTAGTAGAAAGATGGCATCTATTGCACATTCATCCACAAGGGCACCTAGTGATGTTATTGGAGAGGCCAAGTATACACCTAAGGTGGAGACTCTCCGCACAATATATGCCAAACCACAAAGAGCGGTCGGAAGAAAAGAGTGTCAGCTGAACACATTTGATCTGAACTACATGGGCGTAGAATACATTCAAAGGATGTTGATATTCAAAAACAACGGTAAGTTTGAGGATGTTGAAGAAAAAATAAAGGAAGGGTTGTGCGCGGTTCTTGAAGGTTTCTATCCGCTGGCCGGAAAGATTGGGAATGATGAAGAAGGCATATTAAATGTGGAATACGATGATGAAATGAATGGTGCAGAGTTTAAAATTGCTGTTGTAGAAGAAACTCGAGTTGCAGATATGGTGAAAGGTCGGGTCACCACTTTTAAAGAGTTTATTCCTTACGTTGGTGTACGCAACTTTGAGGGGCTTTACCGCTCGCTTCTTGCCGTGCAAGTAAGAGTTACATCTTTCAAGTTTTAGATCAATTTTCTATTTCTCTCTCTTCCCATCACTTTTTTTTTTAACATCTCATTTATTTAACGGTGTGATCATGTTAGATGCATGCAATAAGCTACCAAACACGATCACGACACAAACATGCTGCACAACATGATACTGATACAACTACATGACTATTCCCGAGATTGCCCACACTCTTATAGTCTTATATATAGAGTATAAGGTTGAAAAATCATATTTACTAGTAAGATAATATGCGATGTATCTTTTCTCTTACTTTTTCTTTGGAAAAAAACTGGGAAATATAAACAAGAAAAAATTATATGAGGAGTGCAAGTCGATAACGTAAAAGGATAATAATATGTATAACTCTAAAAGTTTACATAAATTTTGCACTCTCATCATTTCACCAATTATTTTCTATTTTTAAAGAAATTTAAAAATATAAAAAATACATACATATAAACACTCACACTCACAACCACAACCACAAGATGATGTTGATGTAAATTTTATGTAGAGTTTTGAAGGCATATATATGTATTATTATTTTACTTAAAAACTATTTAAAAAACCGGATTGTGTTAGACATTGTGCACATCATCTAGGCTGAAGTGTTGGTTCTTCATAGGGCACGGGTTAGCCATACAATCAAAAGCGACACAAGTAGTCCCATTGTGTGACCGTGTGGGTGGGTGGCGGGGGCCCGAGCTAGGGCAAATTTTGTTTAATATATATGGAGGGCCGGCGTGCAAGTTTGGTCATTTTTACCATATAACAGTACCCATCTATTTTGTTTTTTTAATTCAATATTGTGTGGAACTTGGGATGAACCACAGTTGACGAAGCTGAAAGATGGATTTGTGTTGGGTTATGCTATCAATCACGCCGTTGTAGATGGAATCTCCGGATGGCACTTTCTCAAGTCTTGGGCCGAAAGATGCAAAGACCCCACCTACATCCTAAGCACACCATTTCATGATCGAACCAAGGCCCGAAACACACGTGTGAAACTCAATCTTCCTTTCAAGTCAAACGAAGACACACATTTTCCTTCCACGGTGGAACCAATTGTTCAAAGGCTTTTCAGCTTCTCTGAATCAACCATTGACAAAATTAAGTCCAACGCTAACAAAAGCCCAACGAGCCCTACAAGTACTAAACCGTTTTCAACGTTCCAATGTGTTGCAGCACACGTTTGGCGCGCAATCACACGTGCTCGTCAACTTGTGCCAGAGGACATCACAATGTTCGCAGTCTTTGCAAACTTAAGGAACAGGCTTGATCCACCAATGCCGGAAACATACTTTGGAACTCTAATTCAGCCGGCATTCACAGCAACAGCTGCTGGTGTTCTGTATAGCAGCCCACCTGAGACATCTGCAACTCTAATTCAACAAGCCATCGAAACATTTGACTCAGAAACCATCAACGCACGTGCAACACAGTGGGAGATTATGGAGCCCAAACAACTGAAGTTAACGGATGTCGGAAGAAACATTGTGGCTTTTGGAAGCTCCCCATATTTTAAGGTTTATGACTTAGATTTTGGATGGGGAAACCCGGAAATGGTGACAAGGGGCTATAATAACAGCTTTGACGGGATGGTGTTTTTGCATCAAGGAAAGAGTGGAGGCAGAAGCATTGACGTAGATATTAGCCTCGAGGATAAAGTAATGCAGAGGTTGGAGATTGACAAAGAATTTCTGATGGAGCTCTAAATCATGATCATATTAAATCAATCTATTTGTTTGTCGTAATCCTTTTATATTCACACGTGTCTTGCTTAGTACACTTTGATTTTCGTCTTGAGGTATTCTTGGACATGTTCTTGTTGAGGAATTAATGTTGCACTCTATGTAGTAAACTGAGCACAATCTGATTACATTGACTAGAAAACGAATAAGCAAAATTACAACAAAACAACTTACAGTTTGTTTTGAAACAGATTAAAAGTAGAAGGAAACCGAGCCGTGTGTTGAACACACTTTCCTTAAGACTAATTCGTCCCCTCACTGTCGAGTGCTTGAGCTAGCTTCAATGGAACGTTAGTCTCCCAGGATAGAACGGTTAACAAGGACATGTTGCACCATGCCTTCCTTGTTTAAGAACTATTTGCTTGAACTCTCTATTTTCATAAGCCCTTCGAATCGAGCTGCATTAGTCTCCCAGGATAGAACGGTTAACAAGGACATGTTGCACCATGCCTTCCTTGTTTAAGAACTATTTGCTTGAACTCTCTATTTTCATAAGCCATTCGAATCGAGCTGCATTCGTGTACGCAGGACACGCGGGCATGCACAAGCCCAAGGGTAAATTCGGATTGGATTTGCACCCCCCCAACCTGCGCGCGCGAGATTGTGTATAATGTTGGTTTCTTATTCCAACTACACTAAAACCACATCATATAAATATTGACTCTTTTCTCTTCTTCCAACCAATGTGGGAGAAATAGCTTCTTCCCATTTTTTCTTTTCATAACACTTTCCATTCACACACTTAAGCCCAATAGGCCCAATATGACATATCATTTAAAATATTCCATTTTAACCATCAATTTTCCAACAATCCCCCACATGAATGGAAATTGTGTAAAACCTAGCAAAGGCTCTAAAAATGACATAGAGAGTTCAATGGTAGATGAATGCATAGGATAGGTAGGTGTGACCACTTTGAACCTTCCTTGATTAAATATGTTTACTTTCTTGGTGACTAGTAGACGCGATGTCCTTGAACTATTCTCGCCGTTGATGTAAATGATGACATATCAACCACACTTTGCATCTACCTAGCAACATTTAGTTCTTGCGGTTATGTCCATTTTGGCCGTGGACATCTGCACAGTTCTGCAAGAGTTTCTAAGAATTGCGCCTATACAATTCCCTTTGAAGCGGCACCTCTTCTCTCTCACATAGTGATTCAGTAATTGAAATTTCTCGAATTATTCTTCTTACACAAATCATTAAAAGCTTTCTTGTAAGCTATTCCTCGTTCTCACTGCTTTTTCATCTTAGGAATGAGATGAGAGGTAACCCCACAATGATCTCTACTTTTGCATTAGGTTGTCCTTTGAACCAAGATCTTGGGATCTCCAATCTACAAGGTAGGGTTTTCCTTCACAAAAGTTTATTCCATGGGCTTTAGTCCCATTCCTCTTGATGATTTAGCAACTACCTCTCTATTTAACCCTTTGGTTAAGCGGATCCATGAGATTATCCTCGACTTAACATAGTCTAAGGTAATCGTACTCAGATTGAGAGTAGTTGTCTAATGGAATTATGTCTTCGGCGTATGTGCTAGAGTTACCATTA
Organism: Gentiana macrophylla; assembly: GCA_026214975.1. NCBI lineage: Eukaryota > Viridiplantae > Streptophyta > Magnoliopsida > Gentianales > Gentianaceae > Gentiana > Gentiana macrophylla. The sequence goes on along the minus strand of CM047814.1, from coordinate 102,407,737 downwards.
TACATTATATTCATCACTCTTCCAATCGATTGATCATCACAGTGAATACATATTCCTGGCACTGGCTTCGGCCATTGAGGAATATCCTCTAGGAATTGATGCAACCATTCTGCCTCTTCCCCACATTTATCCAATGCCACAAACTCAGATTCCATTGTGGATCTGGTTATCACGGTTTGTTTGGAAGATTTCCAAGACACGGCTCCACCGCCTAACGTGAATACAAAGCCACTTGTGGATTTTGAATCCTTTGAATATGACATATCATTTAAAATATTTCATTTAATGATAAAAAATCTATAAGAGGACAATTAAAGAACGTGAAACTCCATTATCGTGAGAGGTGTCACTCTAATTTTAATCCGAATATCAAAAACTTGTATCATAGTCATTTATATGTAACACAATCATTGAGAAAATCATATTAAAGACGTACATCTTTATGCAAAATCGTCATAAACCGATTTCTGAGATTTTACACAAAAGTCAATCTTGTCCAACGTAGAAAACCTTATGTTTGAACACAGAGTTTTTATGGTGGTCATAGATCACCATATCATAGTTGTTCATCAAACAGGAATTCTTTAAAGAGGGATAAAGTTGTAAAAACATGACATTTATATTTTACACGGTCGGGTCCCATGTGTTATTTTGATTTCCTGTTGGTTCTGGATCATCAAGTTATACTTGGTCCAGGACCAGGATAAAATTTGCGGGTTGGACAGTTTTCTTTATCACAAGAAGATAGACAATTAAAATGTAAGAAACCTTTCAAGAAAATCTTTATTACTTATTTCTTACTTTTTAATTCATTTGCAATGTATCGTTTGACCGGATAATTGATGCAATATTTTTTATTTATTTTTTGAAGGAAAAAGAATTGATGCAATCTAAACAACATATTTTAATGGACTGTACCTATCAAATAAGAATAAATATGAATATATTAATGTGACCCTAAAATTACCAAAGCTTTAAATTTAATGTATGCTCTCGTTGACTTGAAATAGTTCCCTCAATAATGGATGAGATCAATTTTTTTAAAAGCATGATTGAGTCAGCATGAAATAATGTAAGTTTATATTAATAAGGGATAATGAACCAATTAGGAATAAATTATTATGCAAAATGTTTTTAAGAAATTAATATGTATCTATCAATATTCCATCCAAAACTCCTATAAAAATAAACCTGGAGGATGTGTACAAGAAAGTCATGTATGCATTCGATATTCTAACCAAAATCCTAAGGTTTGGTGAATTTTTGTAACACCCGCTCCCAGATACCGAATTTTTATCCGGAAACGAAACGCTCGACACCTATAATATTAAATAAATTCAATATTATACGTAAGCCTCTAATACGTCGTATCGAGTTTAGCAAACAGAACCTAAAAAGACTCGACAAAATATCGTAAATGCTGTTAAGAATAGAAACTCCAAACATACTAAAGGTAGAAAGGTAACTTACAACAATGAAGTAACTTACAACAAACGATGTCATGAAGAAAAGGACAACTAGTCTTACAGCATGAAACATAAGTACAACCCTTGTCTTGAAATATAAAAGTACAACATAGTTTAATACATCACAGATAGCAAAGAAAACAAAACATCTAGCAAGGCATCATCTCAAACGTCATCCTCAAAGTCATCATCCAACACTTGTTCAACATGTTCGTCTTTTCACCCCAAAAGCACACAAAACAACATATGAAATTGAGATAAGTACAAAGTACTTAGCAAGAGAAAGAAGCTAATGTAAAAATAAGTTTTACAACGAAAGGTTCGCATTATTATTATTAAGTTATCTTTATGTAACCGACATAACTCTAGGGTTCACTTCATTCTCATAAACATCATGACTATTGGTTTCTAGCTTAGCTGATCCTTGTTACGTCAGCACTCAAGGGCACTACGCATGGTGTGTATCCACCTAAAGATATCCTTGCCGACTACAGTGGGTTAGACCGATAGTCCCGGGTGCCCCCGGTATGCATGCATGTTCGGTGAAGTCCCCCTGCAGAGTTATCCACTTAGTCCGACCGCCCACACATCGCCGATATAAATATGTGTCTTACCAAGAATGACATGACGTTTAATCTATTTACTGCACAAGTATGTTTGTTATTATGTTGTTAACTAGCCATCTAAATGTTTTCAAGTAAGCTCTCTCACATCTACTACTCTCATTCATGGACCACTAGACACGGACAAGGCCTATCACATACACAGACAATGATGGATACTAATACATCAAAGTACAAGCCAATCATACTCTTCAGACGTTCCCGAACTTCAACTCTTAGGAAGAGTACATTCGGTGCCGGAACTTGATGAGAGTCAACTTTGCTATAATTTCGTATGCATTTTACCCTCTATTTATAGCATATTCGGTGTAATTTTGGGGTAGTTAAATGTTTTTATTGGCACATTTCACCACGAGTTGAATCACGAGATGATAAGACGTTTACGTCGAAAATCTCGATATTTTTGGGTGATTTGTGTGTGTTTTATTAGCATTTGTCGCGCCAGGTATGTGGTTTATTTTATTACGATATGGCGTGATAGAGGGACGTGGCGAGGATCACGATGCAAATTAAATTCTAAAAACGGAGTTCATATGAGAAAATGGTGCGTAATTCAAATTCAAGTATTCGGAAAAATATTATTATCCAACTGTGTCGGAATCCCGACTTTTGTGTTAAATGGAATTGAGGTCTCAGCTTCCGTTCGCATCCCTCAAATATTTTGGAAAAAGAAAAAATTAAATTTAAAAATATATATATATATAAAAATAAAAAAAAAAAAAAAAAAGCAAAAGCAGCAGCAATCAGCAAAGGGGCGGACACAATTGAAAAGTCAAAGGGCATTTAATGCTAAGAAGGGAGACGCGCTGGGGACGAATGGAGGTGAATTTCCGGAAAAATATTACGGAGTCGGCTATTTTTAATTATAAAAAGCCACTAGGTCAAAATTTTACGAGACAGTTTTCACAGCACAATCTTTTTTCCTTCCTGCGACTTTTTCCTCTCCCGATGAGATTAGTTTATTTTATTTTTCTGCAATATTTTCTTAGAACAACAGCTCTTTTATTTTGTGATTGGAACACAACGAAGTGACGATTCGAGTGGTGGATTGCTACGTTTTTCATTGGTAATTTTTATTCAATCCTTTAATCATGTTTATTATTAATTTCTTCATGAATTTCTGCACTTTTATTTTTATTATGCATAGCTAAATTTTCTGATAGCTATATTATGTGATGGATCGCGAAATTGATGCCTAAACGATGATCTAGGGATGAGTAGGGCATAAAAGTTTAATCTTTTGAATGTTTGTGTTCTAAAATTTGATCTTAATGCTTTTAGTGGAGTCGCGAACCATTAATTGATTATACACACGAACTTTATAAATGTATTTTGCGAGTGAGTGTGCGAATTAGAGTTTTAGGATTGCCATGCACGAACTAGTCGAGTTTTTCGCAGCCTATTCCTTGGTAAGGTTTTCCTAGCTAAGCCGTGAACTCGGTGGATGCGGAGCATCTCATTGATTTAATCATATTAGGTCAATTAAATCTCATAGAGGGGACTGTTGAACCGAATATAGGGTAACTAGGTTGTGGTATTAGCGCCTAGAGACCAGTTTAGGAGATTGCACCCACAACACATTCATTAGAAACTATTGGTTCGTTGGTAGGTTAAGGCTCGTCCCTAGTGATTCGGTAAAGGTGTTGAGAGTAGTGTTCTTGATCATAATTTAGCTATTCCTTTATTCATATCTTTTAAAGTCATCATTTTTATTTTCTAGCTATAATTACCTTCACCAATATTTGTGAGCCTAAACTAGATACAAAAGTGATTGTGGTACTTGACGGATTCCTCGTGGGATACGACCTTGCTCGCCGTTGTAGTACAACCGACCCGGTACTCTGCCGGTTAAAGTTGGTTTACTATAATTTGGCCATCAGAACTAAACGCATCAGAAGCTTAATCAAGGCTTGTTCATGTTCATTTAACTTGTTTATATCATTAATATAAGGTTAGAAACTAATCCCAACACACTACACTCGAAAACATGCAAAAGCGGTCAAAACAGCATTTCTGGGCCATAGGCCACGGCCTGTAAATCATAGGCCGGTGCCTATGGCACAGCAGAATTCTCTAAACTCTCTGAATCTGATAGGCCACGGCCTATAAATCATAGGCCACAGTCTACGACACTTGGGAGCATTTTTCTGCATTTTCGATTATGCAACATCTCTAACCCTTTTCAAATCAATTTAACAACAATATACGCAACAAAACAGCAGCACAACAATACTATACCATACCATAGCACTTCACACTTCAACTACAACATTTAAGCACAAATTCTAACACCAAAACTCAACCCTATCATCATAATACCTTAATTAAACATTAGGAATAGCCTCTTATTTGTTTCAAGCAAAACCAAAACAAGAACTACGATAAAGCCTGTAGCGACACTTCTCCAAAATATTTCACCAAACTAATAGCACTATGGGATCATTTTAGTGATTTTAACCCCACCTTGTGGTTGTGATCGTGGAAAACAATGGTATAGATATCATAATGAGAAGCAATATGTGGTTTCAATGATTTTTTTTAATATGAAATCACAATTAGTAGTTTTTCAATATGGCATCGGCCCAGCGTTAAGTGTTGTGGTCATTCATCTGAAGGTTCTGGGTTCGAGTCCCAGTGAGGCAAAAGTGTGAGTGCGTGTGTTAAAAAAAATCACAATTAGAACACGGGCAAATCAAATCAAAGTGTTTCAAATAGCACAAATTTCAAGAAAAAGTTAAAAAAAAAAACATAACACAATGTACATATTGTGGAATGACAGGTCATATTGTAGATAAAAGCAACAAGAAGTATGGATATCCCACTAACTACAGAGCACTGGCGGATCCGTGTGTATCTGGGTGAGATCACGTAACTCCACTGAGATCCGACATATTTTTTTTAGTATTAAAACATTATCTTTTGTAGTATAAAATATTGTTTTGATATTAAAAAATGTTGTTTTGCCGTTAAAAAATATAGTTTTAAACTTCGATGACATCACTGAAACAAATTTTCGGATCCGCCCTTGAACCACCCAAGGCACCCCAATAATAGCCCCAACCAAAACCTTTCAATAAGGGCCCGTTTGGATTGAAGGAAATAGATAGAAAAGAAAAGGAAAGATAGTGACGGAAAAGAAAGGGGAGGGGAAGGAGAAAGTGTGAAGTTTATTTTGAGTGTTTGGATAAAACTAGATGGAAAGGAAAGGAAAGTGTGGTTGGAATATCAATGGATAAGAAAAGAAATCACAAGATTTTAAATGATTTCCCGATTTTAGACATTAGCTTAGAGAGAGATTAGTATTAATTTTAAGGTTATTTAAGTAATTATATAAAATATTTTTTTGAATGGGTAATTATATAAATAGGTAATTGTTTATAAGGACTAGTTTGAGTACTTAATTAGTGATGATACGGAACCTGACACGGTCCCATTATCCCCGGTCAACTCGTCTGAGGACATACGTCAAACTCTTTCCCTGAGCTTAAGCGCGCGACGTCGCCAACTTCTTGGCCATCCCGCCATCATCATAAGCATAAAGGGCGCATCGCAGCGACATCAAGGGGCCCATTCCTATGAGAATATCAGTAAATGGAAAGTTCATAAGCTTAGATAGAACGCGAGGCCAACTGCCATCTGTCGGGCATCGGCGCCGCTAGCACGAGTAGTCTTTTCTGACTTTATCCTTTCCCTATAAATACCCCCACTATGACATTAATGAAGAGAGAACAACTTTTGCGCATTTATTTCTATCAGCACTGTTATCTCTCTCTCATATTTATTGCTTTCATATTACCACCGTGAGTTCATCACCAACATCGATAAACGCCACCGCCCGACGGCGATAACCTCATTGATCGGAACACCACGAAGAGGCCAGATATCCCACGTCCAAGTCTTCCTTCCAAACTACCTGACGGAAACAGACCCGTCAATTGGCTCCGTTACCGGGAACCGTTTTCTTCAAAGGATTCAACACCTTCGTGGACTCCATAGTTGCTCAGCTTGTACCGATCTCCGTCTCCCTTGTATAACAGGTTTGTTATTCCAGTTTATCATCATCAAATCGGTTATCTTTGTCTTCACAGTCCGTTGAAAAATAGCTCATGTGTTTATGTAGACTATCCCAATCTTGCGTTTGAAGATTCACCACTATTGGGATAATCTTATATGAACCGCTAAGAAACGGCTGTGGTTAGCGTTTTTCTGATTTGCATGTTGATCGGGACGGTGTGAACGCCATAAAATTCAACTTGTAGCATATCTGTGTTGGGATCGATTGCTTGTAGGAGGGTAAAAGGTTCATCGGATGTTGCGTACATAAAATCTGACAGCAGATCACGTCACGTCACGTCACATCAACTACCTTTTGAAAAGGATACTAGAGTTGGCTTGTGTCAGAGGCAATAATCCCACTTGCTACCTTGGAAAGCTTGTTGTCAGACTTGTATCAGACCTCCCATCATGGCTAACCCTTCGCATAACCCCGTCACACCCAACCCGGCAGAAAAGCAGATCGCCCCAACGAGGTCTCATGAGAGCGACCCCGCCCGTACAACCGTTGATTACCGCGAGTTCTTAGTGTTAAGAAAGAAAAACACTCAGTTAGAGGCAGAGCTCGCCCGAAGACAGATTAACACCGAGGGCCCAGACAAAGAGGCCCCCGCCCCGCTGGTTCCTAGCGAGGCTGATCTGGCAAGAATAAAGAGTTATGGTGAATACGCGGCGAGAATGAAGGCAGCCAACGAGATCTTAATCTCCGCCGGCCAGCCCGCGCTAGCAATTGATCCTCCCCCAACCATAGAGGGCATGAACGCCGGACCTAACGTCATCGCCCCTCCGTGGAAAGGGCCAAACATGGGGGAAACAACGCGAGCTCAGCGTCACGAGCATCGAGGGGAAAGCGTATCCTCCTCTCGGCACGGTGAATACAGCCAAACTAGAATATCGGCGCACGACCGCCTGGGAAAACGTAGAGCTTTACCATCACCACCGAGGGATGAAGATAAAGGAACGCGAGGCAACGTCAGACGGAGACTGGGCCCCCTCAGTGAAAATCCCCGGGACATTATCCTGAGAAGAAGAGCACGGGCCGAAACAGAAAGGCTCAGCAGTGACGAGGACGACGCCCACTCTCAGGGCGCACCTCGAACCCAGACCAACCAGCGATTTGAAGATCTGAGGTTGATGGTTCTGGAGATGAAAAAGAATAAACGAGAAGAGGATAAGGAACCTAGCGCTGCTATGGATGCACTTTCAGACTCGCTCATAGCGAGCCTCCCGCGACGCCGAGTCTCCAACATCAACATAACGGATTATCAGGGTAAGTCGACCCATACGAATGGATAGCCTCGTTCGAGCAAAAATGATGCTCGCTACTCACCATAAGCGCGCCTGGTGCGTGGCTATGGTGGGTTGCATGAAAGATAGAGCCTCTGCATGGCCGCAAATTGCCACCAGGATCGCTAACACCGGGAGGGTATGCGCACAAAGTTCTGACGAAATTCAAGGCAGCGCATAGACCTCGCAAGACCACAACCGATCTGTTTTTGATAAAGCAAGACACCTGGGAGTCCGCCCGGTCGTATTACGAGAAATTCGTCCAAGTTTACGATCAAACACGGGACGAGCCCGAACCCACGGTCATGATGGCATTCTTAATCTGGGTGGTGGGCGGTGAGCTTAAGACACACTTAACGATGCACGCTCCACCAACTTGAGGGACATGTTGGAGCAGCCCGGAAGTTTACTACCGTCGAGGTCATCCCGCTAGAAACCGGGGCCTTCAAGTGATCCCACGGCCCGTCCAATAGTACTTTCGAGGCCGATCCCCAAAGAAAGGAGGAGGCCGTCAATCCGCGAAAAGAACGGACGACCGTGATTTCAAAAGGCCGCAAAGTTCGACGTAAAGATTACATTCCACCCCGAATGCCCGACCGTCGGCGATCTGAACGAAATTTCGAACACATCCGGAAGCCCCGCAACAATCGTGAGCGAAGAAGCGGTGTTAAATAAAGCGGACACAAGCAAATTCTGTGAGTTTCATAATTATCGCGGCCATAACACGGATGATTGTTTTTCCTGATAAGGATCCTAGACAAAATGGCCCGGAGGAAAGTTAGATCGGTTCAAATTGGCGGCGGTGCCAACCAGAGACTCGTCGCCGCCCGATATGGCGCGAGCTTAATGTCATCCACGAAAGCCCACCAAAGAACAGGCGAGATAAAAGAAACAGATCAACTCGATCAACGAATTTGGGCGTGAGCGGCCTAGAACTCTGCGACGGATGAAGAGGCCTTGACTTTCACAAAGAGCGAGCTTAGCTTTGTTACGGGAGCAATGGAGATGCCCCTCATAATCAAAATCGGGATCGGCAAGTGCGGGGTTAACAGAGTCCTGGTGGATACAGGTGCCGCCAGAGACATCATCTATTTTGATCGCCTCAAAGGTTTGAATTTCACCGAGGCCAATCAAAACCGTACTGGCTCGCTTGAGGGTTTTACCAACCATGAGGTAAAGGTTAAAGGAATGATTGACCTGGAGGTCCGCATCGGAGACTTCGAGCCCTTCCGGATCGAAAAAGTGGAATTCCTGGTGGTCGATCTGCCAGCTCGCTACCACATGATCCTGGGCATACCTGCGATGCGTAAGTTTCAAATGGTGTCTTCCATTCCGCATCAGAGGGTCAAATTTTATACAGAAAATGGCAAGATAGGCCAGGCGATTAGCCGACGATTTACGACTTTATCTTGACCACTTGGCAAAATCAAAGGCAGGTTTGAAAAGGGCACGGGAGCCCGAAGTCCAAGGTGTGCTAGGACAAGCTCATGCTACACCTCCCGTCGCACCAGCAGGGACTAACCCCATCACGAATTCAATAAATCTGTTGGAAGAAGCTCTAGTGATAATCGATACAGCTGAGATCCCAAGTACCGCCGGGCGAGTCAACCCCCGGATAAGTGAGTCCACGGCCGAGTTGGAGGCGAGCGCTAAGAAAAGAGCGCTGGAAGCTCATATCGAGCGGGGACAAGGCATGAACAGCCCTCCTCCGTCTAAGAAACAGCAAAAGGAAATTATATGCGACACATTGCAGATACGAGATGATCCAAGCATTGAAGCAGAGGGGGAGCTCGTCGAGGTAATCATCAATGAGAGATACCCCGACCAAAAGATCAAAGTCGGGGCGCACCTCAGCGAGGCCGATATGTCCGCACTAATCAACGTGCTGAAAGAGAACCTGGAGGCCTTTGCTTGGAGGTCAGCGACATGCGAGGCGTCGACCACGAGGTCGCACTCCACCGCCTTAACGTAAATCCCCACTTCAAGCCAATTCAAAGAATGGGCTCGCCAATTTTCAACCGCAGCGAAGAGGTCAGTAAAATTGAGATCGCAAAACTACTTGCGGCGGATATCATTGAAGAACTACAATATCCTACTTGGCTAGCCAACGTCGTTATGGTTTTGAAGCACAACGGCAAGTGGCGAATGTGCGTAGATTTCACCGACTTGAACAAAGCCTGCCCCAAGGATCCCTATGAGCTACCCCGCATAGACAGAATGGTAGATCGGATAGCGGGCTTTGAAATCCTCAGTTTCGTCGACGCCTATTCTGGATACCATCAGGTCCGTATGGCCGGGGACGAAAGACAACTTACTGCTTTCAGAGCTGGAGGCGGCATGTATTATTACAAAATGATGCCCTTCGGCCTGAAGAATGCGGGTTCAACATTCCAGAGGATGATCAACCGGGTCTTCCACACTCAAATCGGCCGCAATATGGAAGCTTACATAGATGACATGGTCATCAAATCCAAAGATATCGCGACTTCATAGCAGATTTGAGGAAACTTTCACGAACGTGCGAAAACAACATGAAGTTAAACCTAGTCAAATGCACGTTTGGGGTCAAAGCCGGAAAATTCTTAGGCTTCATGGTCACACAAAGCATCAAGCAAATCTGAGAAAATCGAGCCATTACGGACATGGCGCCTCCAACGACTGTGAAAGAGGTTCAAAGGTTGAATGGAAGGATAACCACTCTGGGGCGGTTCATTTCAAATCGGCGACAGTGCCTTCCTTTTTATAAAATTTTGAAAGCGGCAAGGGTTTTGAATGGATGGAGAATGCACCAAAGCCTTTGAAGAGCTCAAGCAATACAGTCGACCCGCTTCTTTTAGTAAGCCCTATCATAGGCGACCACTTTATTTATATTTGGCGGCCTCGAGATAGAAATCACGCCGCAGATTCTTGTCAAGGAAGAGGGACTCTCGAGAAGCCCGCTCAAAAGCCCATTTACTATGTTTCAAGGCTCTCGACCCCCTTAGAAGGTCGATATTTTAATGCAGAGAAATTGGCTTACTCTCTTGTTATAGCGGCTAAAAGCTCCGTGCATATTTTTCATCACATACGATCATTGTACTATCGGATAGTCCGTTGCGTCGGGTTTTACATAAGCCGACCTCGCCGGTCGTCTCGAGAAATGGGCAATTGAGCTCACCGAATTCGACATCAAGTACGAGCCTCGGCGGCAATCAAGGCACATGCCCTGGCCGAGTTCATTCTTGAAGCAAGCTTCCGAGCCCTCGACAACACAACCCACTTCCTTCGACCAACTCGCCCGACAAACCGGCTCTAGCGCCCCATGAGGCCCAAATGCCATCGTTGGCGCTTGTTCGTTGACGGCGCTTAGTGGAATTGGAGCTTGCGGGGCCGGCATCGTCTTGCTCGAGCCGGAAACGTCCGAAGAAATTGAGAAAGCGCTTCGCTTCGATTTCACGGCATCAAACAACCAAACTGAATATGAGGCAGTCATCGCAGGCCTTGAGCTCGTCCTCGCAATGAGAGTTGAGAACATACACGTCTTTTGCGACTCACAACTGGTTGTCAATCAAGTGAATGGAGGTTATAAGATTTATTGTTCGAAACTACAGCAGTACATCAACCTGGTCCAAAAGTTACGTCATCAGTTCGGATATTGCGAGCTCTCTTATATACCACGCACTCAGAATTTGAGGAGGCGGATTATTCCCAAGTTATCCGGCCGACGCCGGCGCGGCGCTCGCTCTGACATCCCTTTGGAATACCTCGAGGAACCTTCTATCAACAGATGTGAGGTCATGGATATTCAACCCTCCTCGCGCTGCTGGATCGATGAGGTCAAGGATTATATTGAGCATGGAGTTTTGCCTTCAGACAAGATAGAGGCGAGAACCTTGGCTCGCCGAGCAGCAAGATATGTCTTGCAAAATGGGGTACTTTACAGGCGCTCTTTCTCCAAACCTCTCGCTCCATTTGTGTCGGGCGGAGCAAGTAGAGGTATCCTCCATGAGCTTCATCAAGGAGTGTGCGGGCGGGCATCCACTGTCGAACACTCTCACAAAGCGGCGATCACCGCAGATACTCACCGCCTACCTTGTTGAGGATGCGGATATATTCGTTAGGGAATGCGACCCCTGTCAAAGGTACGCAGATATACCCAGGTTACCCTCCGTAGAGCAGAGCATCGTCACCGCTTCATGGCCTTTCGAAATGTGGGGCATCGACCTCGTCGGTCCAATGCCTAAAGGGCGCGGAGGATGCGAGTACATAGTAGTAGCGGCTGATTATTACACCAAATGGACAGAGGCGAAGCCCCTCAGAGAGATCGCCACCACCCAGGTCATCTATTTTTTAATGGATCAAGTGTGGACTCGTTTCGGGGTACCTCGCATCATCATATCTGACCATGGACCGCAGTTCAGAACGGAATTCGACGAGTTTTGTAAAGAGCATGGCGTCATTCATGCGACGTCTTCGGTCAGCTATCCTCAAAGTAATGGTCAGGCAGAGAACGCAAACAAACAAGTGCTCAGAGGCCTGGCGCACTCTCATGCGGAAAGAAAGCGGTGGGTAGATGAGCCGCCATGATCTTATGGTCGCTCGGACCGCCAAAAAGTCTACCACAGAGAAACCCCATTCTCCCGACTTATGGTTCGGAGGCGATGACACCAGTGGAGATGTCTCTACCTAGCATCAGAGTGTCGCATTTCAACGAGGACACCAACGAACGATCGCGTGAGTTTGAGCTCGACATGCTCGAAGAAAAAAGACTGCAAGCGGCGACCCGTTTGGCTAACTTCAAGATGGCCGCTAAGCGACATCACGATAAGAAGGTACGCCACCATTTTTTCAAGGCAGGAGATTTCGTATTAATTAAATGTGAAGCCACCGGCCGCAAACCCAAAAAGTTAGACAGCAATTGGGAGGGACCCCTTCAGATCTCTCGCGAGCTAAAGAAGGGGACATATTATCTCAAAGACAGGAATGGCCGTGAATATGAGAATACTTGGCACGCCGACAACCTCAAGAGATATTACATGTAGTCCTCTCGTTTTTTGGAAGTTTTTTGTTCCTTGTGTATATATTTTTCTTCCTTTAGCAAAAAAAAAAAAAAAAAAAAAAAAAGAGTAGGGATCAGGCCCACGCCGCCCGACCCACAAGACAGGCTTGTGTATTTTTGGGTTAGCAAAAACAAAAACAACTCAAAATACCAAAGCAGAGAACAAAGGCATAAAACGAAATGGCCATGCAGCGGCCCCAATGTGCACAGAAGGAAAATGATCAAAGTTAACAGGGTGGCGAGCCCCACATCAGCCGGAAACAAAAGTTAATATTACAAATCAACAACAAAGTTTTTATCAATAACAAAAGGAGAATCAAACGCTTCCGGAATCAAGGCCAGCTTGCGAATCTCCCGGCTGCGCCCCCTCCTCACCACCTGGAGCTGCCTGATCCCCCTCTGTATTGGCCCCATCCAAGATCGCCTGCACGAGTGATCGCATGTTCTCTTTCTTTTGTCGCTACTGAAATACCGGCGCACAGAAACCATCAACCCTACATCGCTCGCGGTATTCCGCGATCTCCTCTCTCGGAGTATGAAACCACGGGATGATATTGAATGAGCTCGGCGCATCAAGGAATTCTCCGAGTCCACGCCGCCATATCATGTAAGTTGGGGACCTCTGGCGGGTGCATCGACCTCTGAGACACACCTCGCCATATGATAGCAGCCTTGGTCATAATTGTCACCCAGATCCTTCCAATATTCGGCGGTGTCCTTATATTCAGCAAGGGCGGCCTCAATTTTGGCCTGGACATCCGAGGCAAGGTCCTCGGCCCTTTTGATAGCCTCCTCAGCCTTCGTACGGGCATCCTCAGTTTCCTTAGCAGCATCAGCGACAGCATCCTCAGCAGTTTTCAACTTTTGCTCACAGGCACCCAGGGCGGCTTCGACCTTCTTGCGATGATTCTTCTCATGGGTAACTTGGCGCTCCAACTCCGCTATCTTGTCCGCCCAGGTCTTTTCTTTAGCGGTATATAGAGCCTTGGCATCACCAACTTTGGCCTCCAGGTCCTTCATCGTCCGCGCCAACTCCTGGTTCTCCTGCGCGCTTTCTTCGCCACTCATCGCTGCTCGTTATTGCTCGATCTCCACCAACTTCTCAACAATGCTAAAGCGGCGAGCATGCAACGCGAGACCTAAGAAAGACACAGATAAGCACTTGGAAAATAAAAGAAATTCGTGCGAGGAAACACATTTACCTTATGCGCCCGACATCCCGTGCTCGGCGACGGCGACCTCATAGCCTCGCGAGATCAATAGAGTCATTGTCCGATGTTGGCGAGAGCAATCCTTTTTATCATCCGGTCCCCACGGATAGGCGAGCCTCGGCGCTCCATTTTCGGTAAGTAGAGGAAGAGGAGGAACCGCTGACAGAGCTGACTCCATCATCACACCCCAGTCAGGCGATGATTGATCGGCGCAGAAAGCCTCGTCAAAGTATAAAGGAATGTCGGCGCTCGCGAAGCTTCTTGCCGTGCGCCTCGCGCGCGCGAATTCATAAACAGTGCAAGGTTGAGAGGGGAGAGTCGGGACCTCTGGTCGACAACCTCAGATGACGCATCCACTCTTGGCCTTTTCCGGGAAAGGGGGACGTCTTCGAGAACATCTTCAAACTCTACTGGCTGCTTACCAAGGCGGTGCTCAGAGCCTTCAGCTGGCGGGGGGCGGACTTCTTCAGATGCGCTTCGCGATCGCAACACCGTAGGAAGTCCCCGCCTCGACGCCAGCCTGTGCCGCGCAAGAACGGTCACTCCCTGATTGATCCCCACATGAACAGTCGGTATGATCACGGGATCTGCCCTCGCTAACTCTTCCTCCCGCGTCTTCCTCGCGGCATTAGCAGCGGCAACATTAGCGCTCCTGCGAAGACCGGATGCCGGCATCACTGAAAAAAGAAAAACAAAAGAGGAAGCAATCAGAAATGTACAAGTAAAAAAAAAAAAAAAAAAGGAGGGGAGGAGGGCTCAGGCCGCCGCCCCGACCCCGCGCACAGGCTTGTGTATTTTTGGGTTAGTAAAAACAAAAATAGAGAAGAAATGATTTTATCCTGGCGGGTCGACCAATCACCGCCACACTCTTCGCATTAAGCGCGGAAAGTTCTACCCAAGTGGCAATCGCCGACCCGGTCAGATCACTAAGCTCCACAGATGGCGGGGAATGTTCACGACAGGCAAAATCCCCGACTCCAAACAGCCCGGGATCCCTGCCATCCTTGCGCTACCCAGCTTTACGTTCGTCAACATCCGAACGCTGATCATGCGGACCTGTGCAGATCTGTCCGCAGAGCTTATCAAGGCCACAATCGCCTCTACTTCTTCAGGGCTTGCGAGAGGAACCACTCTGCCTTTGAGCCACTTGGAGTCTAGTCCGCGTGTAGCCCGACTCCCAAAATGCGGGAATGGCCATCCGACCCTGGATTGCACCCGCATCACTCTTTGGCTCCAGTTGTAGATTTTGTTGTCGGCGGGGTAAAAAGGGCGAGGCCTCCCCTCACGCGCCCTCACGCTCACCTGACCCGGAGTTTGGGTGCCGACGAAATCATGGAACTCCCTAAACAGCCCCAAGGAGGCTCAATTCCATTAAGGCGACACGTCGCAATAAACGCCGCCAGGGTCCTAACAAAGATTAGGGTGAAAGTCCGCCGGCAAGGCTTCCAAAGAAATACATCACCTCCACCAAAAAGGATCGAAAGGGCCTGAACCCCGCCAGAAATTGTCGAAAGGAACATACAATGGTCCCGGTAGGCGCCCACAAGTATAATCATATCTTATCCGGATGTCCATGCACGGACAAAAATGATAGTCGCCGGAAAGCCGGTATCGGGCGCGGATAGCGGTGTTAAAGTCAGGCGCCGCGGTCAACAAAGATCTCCATTCTACATCGGCGGCGCGATGCATAGCCTTCAGCTTGCCACCCTCTTCCAAAGACTCCACAGTCTCCAAGCTGATCTGATTTTCCTCTCTCTGGGGCGGAGCTAGCGAGTTTGGGTGCCCACGGTCGTCCCTCTTCGCTTTGCGGCCAGGCGGACGCCGTCTCAATCCTTTCACCGGCGGGTCTTAGAAATTCGCTCTCTGGGAGCTAAGTCTTTGCAAGGATTCGTAGCGGTGGGTGCCCTCGTTATAAGTAGCCTTTGGGCCTCGCCAGTCGCAGGACGCGAGTCCTCTTCGTCAGAATGGGAAGGTGAAACCTCGCCGCCAGCCCTTTCCTCGGCCCCGCCATCCCCATAACTCAATTCCTCTTGATCGCTGCCGTCCCATCGGCCAGTGCAACATGCCGCAAAATGAAGAGAGGTGGATCAACGCTTCGTTCAGTCGACACCGCCCCCATTTCCGCAAAGCCAACAAAGACAGAGGGGCAACAGGTCATAAAGACATACTACACGGAAAAATTGAAAATTGCACCCTAATCCTCAAGGCTTCAAATTCACAAAAGAAGGGCTTAGGCATACGGATTCTATCACCGTTAGAAAACCTCAAAAATCCGAATATCTACGGGACAAAAGCATACTTATGATCTATACAGGCCAAGAATCAACCACAAAAAGCGATCAACAAAGAAAAACCCAGTGTTAGATCAGATAAAGATGGTACCTTTATGATCTGGATGACAGAAAATTGGGAAGACAAGGATGATCGCTCCGATCGCTGAAAAAGGCTCACTCCGATGAAGTTCAAACACAGCCTCAACCTCAGCCTCAGAATTCTGGAAACTTGGTTCTAAACCACCACAGGATGCTCTTGATTTCTGGCTTGATCAACCTGGGAATTTTGGAGAAGGTTTTCGAAAAAGTGGTAAAAGGAGGGCAACACCCCTTAAATAGACAGCAAATAACCAACCAACCAGCGTTTGTGATTATCTTCATCCAAAGGTTCGGTTTACGCGAAAGCGAAAAGTTTCGAATCCGACACGACGCTTTGAAATTTGAAATTTGCGTAAAAACGAAACGCCATCATTACCGGCCGTCCGCGTCCTGCGGCGAACGTCACCTTGTCGAATCGAAAGGACGCCACATTTAATGATACGCAGCTGTTCGCGGCCCATTTGTATTGCTCCACGTGGCGCGCCACCGTAATAGCTTCGCTTGTACAATTTTTCGCTCGCCAACACAAATGACTTCGCCATCTCGCTTTGGGATCGCAGAAAATGATTAAATCCCGAAACTCAACATGTCGACCTCGGTCGGACCAACGAGCACGGACGATTTACATCGCAAGCTCTCAAGCGCGATCGCGGTGACCGAAATACTCCTCGCGGCATATCTCGATCGCTTACGCGCGGCACCTCAACATGTCGACCTCGGTCAGACCAACGAGCACGGACGATTTACATCGCAAGCTCTCAAGCCGCAGTCGTTCTGGATCGCTCTATGCTGTGCACCTCAACATGTCGACCTCGGTCAGACCAACGAGCACGGACGATTTACATCGCAAGCTCTCAAGCCGCAGTCGCGGCGACCAGAATAGCTCCTCGCGGCATATCTGGATCGCTCTATGCTCTGGATCGCTCTATGCTGTGCACCTCAAATCGCAGTCCGCAGGTGTCATCACATCTCCCCGCTGCGTCCACAAACTGTTAGGTATCCCAACGGATGGAATGGTTCAAAAACCATCATTGGTGGTCTTTCCGAGTTTTAGCCGTGTTTAATAGGGCTACTTTGACTAGGGACTATTCTGGACGAAAAATAGCCCATGATTACCCACCATAAATAACCATCCCTTCGAATGCTCATAGTGACGGTAAACCTCTCAGATAACCATCATTACGCCGGTCATTATGACTGTCTCTTCAGATAGCCGTCGATCGTCATGGCCCACCATTATGGTAATCCATGCCAAACACGCCACCTCCTCTATATAAAGCCAGCCATTTCACCGCTTTCTCCACAGATGCTTTTCTCCCATTCGAATCACTCGCTTCTTCCTTACAAAATCCCGGAAAAACAGAATGTCTCACTGGATAATGTTGAATACGAATTTATGGAGGATTACAAAGGCAACGAGCATCTGGAATCCAGCTTGCACTTCCTCCATGACCCATCAGGGGAAGAACAACCCCCAATTTTAATACCACGAGTGGAAATGGAATAGAATCTTGATACCGCTGCCGCCTTCTTGCTGCCTCGAGATTGCGGAGTTAGAGCGTGAGAGGAGGAAGCCGAGATAAGTGAATCCAGTCTCCCGCGAGCTCACGGGAGAGGATCGAGGGTATTCATTGGCGATCGGATCCACAGACCGCACAAAGCAAACTGCTTCAAAAAGTTTGCGCGTCTAGTCCGAATGGAAATCGCCAGGGGCCATGGTCGACGCTGTCTGGGAAGAATGGCAAAGCGTCTTTCACCAGAATTGGGCCCCTTACAATCACCGAGTCCGCAAGCTGAGATCCAAGATGAAAGAGGATCGCTTCCTATATGAGGGGAGGACGACCTGGTAGGCCGCCGGATGAGAGAAGATCGCTTCCTATATCTGAAAAGGGGCGGCCTGGTAGGTCAGATCCTTTGTTGCTTGCGACTGACTGCGAACTACCGAGCGCAACGACGACTCCAGATCACCACTAACGTGTACTAGGAGGAGGAAACCCGCTTGTAGTGATTGGCAGGCCTTTCGTATAGCTTCAACTTCACGAAGCGCTCGCGGGATATGTTGCATCAACTTCATGTCGCAACCCCCTCGCCTCTGAAGGAGCGGTCTTGAGATTTACGATACAAACAGAGAGTACTCTTTTCCCTTGCTTAGATTTTTTCCCACCGGGTTTTTCTTAAGAAAGGTTTTGATGAGGCTCTACGAGTTTGTATCCCTAATCCTTGAGTCCGCTCAACTTTTGTCTTCCAAGAGTGTTCGACAACGGAGACTCCTCGACCAGTATACTACTCTACGCCGCAACAAATTTCCGCCGCAGAGTAGGGGGCCATTGATGATACGGAACCTGACACGGTCCCATTATCCCCGGTCAACTCGTCTGAGGACATAAGTCAAACTCTTTCCCTGAGCTTAAGCGCGCGACGTCGCCAACTTCTTGGCCATCCCGCCATCATCATAAGCATAAGGGGCCGCCCCACAGCACTGCAAAGATCAAGCACTGCGGGCCCATTCCTATGAGAATACCAGTAAATGGAAAGTTCATAAGCTTAGATAGAACGCGAGGCCAACTGCCATCTGTCGGGCATCGGCGCCGCTAGCACGAGTAGTCTTTTACAGCTTTATCCTTTCCCTATAAATACCCCCACTATGACATTAATGAAGAGAGAACAACTTTTGCGCATTTATTTCTATCAGCACTGTTATCTCTCTCTCATATTTATTGCTTTCATATTACCACCGTGAGTTCATCACCAACATCGATAAACGCCACCGCCCGACGGCGATAACCTCATTGATCGGAACACCACGAAGAGGCCAGATATCCCACGTCCAAGTCTTCCTTCCAAACTACCTGACGGAAACAGACCCGTCAATTAGACACTTAGAACACACTTAAATCTTAATTGTTATAAAGATATAAAATTAGTAACTAGACAAAACTACCCCTAATTAATTAAAAAAAACACTAGCGCTGATTTTTTTTAGACGCTAAAAAAAATTTCCTTTTCTTTTTCTCTACGCTAAAGAGACACCGCGATGCATTGGGGTGGTCACTTCATCGCGGTGTCTCTGCATCGGGGGTGGTCACTGCATCGCGGTGTCTCTGCATCGGGGTGACCACTGCATCGCGGTGGTCAATGGATTGGGGGTGGTCAATGCATCGCGATGGTCACTGCATCGGAGGTGGTCACTACATTGGGATGGTCACTGCATCGCGGTGGTTAATGCCTCGCGGTGGTCAATGAATCGCGGTAGTCAATGCATTGGGCTGGTCACAGCATCGCGGCGTCTCTGCATCGCGGTGTCTCTGCATCGGGGGTGGTCACTGCATCGCGGTGTCTATGCATCGTGGTGTCACTTCATCGTAGTGTCTCTGTATCGCGGTGTCTCTACATGGGGGTGGTCAATGTATCGCGATGGTCACTGCATCGGAGATGTGGCCACTGCATCACGGTGGTTAATTGATCGGGGGTGGTGAATGCATCGTAGATGGTCACTACAACATGATGGTCAATGCATCGCGGTGGTCAATGAATCACGGTGGTGAATGTATTGGGGTGGTCACTGCATCACAGTGATGAATGCATCGCGATGGCCACTGCATCGCGGTGTCAATGCATCGGGGATGGTCAATACATCGCGGTTGTCTGTGCATCGCGGCGTCTGTGCATCGCGGTGTCTCTACATCGGGGGTGGTCACTGCATTGCAGTATCTCTGCATCGGGGGTGGTCACTACAACGCGGTGGTCAATGCATCAAGGTGATCACCGGAAAAAAGAAAACCTATTGAGTGTCCAAAAAGAAATCTTTTTTAGCGTCGAGTAATAAAAAACAAACAAACAAACAAACAAAATTAGCGTCCAAAAAAAAAGATCAGTGCTTTTTTTTTAATTAATTAGGTGTAGTTTGGTCTATATACTAATGTTATGTTCTTATAACCAAATAAGATTTAAATATGTCGTGTTTGCCTAATTAAGTCCAGTACGTGTCTTTTTTGAATAATTGTTCCTTATATAAAATAATTAAAATTTTCAACACAAATAAAATTCAATCTCGTAAGCAACCTCAATCCGACACCCTAAAAACAACATTTACAAATTCCTTAAGCTTGTTTGACCAAAAATAAGTTTTAATATCTCAGGCTTGCTGGACATTCACCGGCCGGCAGCTCCTGTTAAGGTTTAAGTGTTTGATGTTTTGTATATGGGCTGAGCCGAATATGTCTATGAGCTGAGTTGTGCTTGCTATCTAGATTAGTGACAAGTGTATGACTTATATTCTAGATAAGATCAAGTTTGTTAGAGCTTACTATGATATATTTGTGTAATGGTGGAACATTTTATTCTATGAAATATATCTTCTACTGAATCTATTTTTCCTAAGTTGGTATCGGAGCCAAACCCAGTGGAAGAATGTCCACTGGAGATCCAACCACCACGGTGGCTCCGCCACCTATCTCCGCCGTACCACCCACCATTACACAGTCTACAACTACCATTCCTCAGACAACCATTCCTACAGAAAGTCCCATCCCTTCATTTCTTCGTGCTGGAGCTGGGCTTCTTCCAAATTTCGGATCTATTCCGACTCAGTTCTCTGTTCCCAGTCAAATCGCACCGATCGGAGCTCCTTCTTCTCCGACTGCTACTTCTCTTCCGTTTGGAGGAACACTAAATCAAGCTTGCACCGTCAAATTAGATCGTAAAAACTACATTCTCTGGAAGTATTCTATCCTTCCAGTGATTCGTGGGTACAAATTGGATGGCCACTTATTTGGTACCTTGGCTCCTCCACCACCTGTTCTGCAACGAGGATCCGCTCTGGAGTCAAACCCAGCGTTTGAAGCTTGGATGGTCACTGATCAACTTCTATTGGGGTGGCTGTTGGGCTCGATGACGGAACAAGCACTGACGGAGGTCATCGGATGTGCTACTGCGTTTGAAGTTTGGAAAACCCTAGAGACCTTGTATAACAGCCAAGCCCAGGCTCGAATTCTGGAATACAATGATGCCCTAACTAAGACTGAAAAAGGTGCAAAGAGTATGGCAGATTATCTAGCCCTAATGAAAAGCTACTCTGACAATTTGGCTGCTGCTGGTCTTCCAATTCCTAATTCTGAGCTGGTTCTTGCTACATTGGGAGGCTTACCCAGGGACTATGAATCAGTTGTAGTCAATATCACCTCCAGAGTTGCTTCCCTCTCTTGGCCGGAGGTACAAGCTCAGTTGTTAACTCATGAGCGGTTAATCTCTAGGTACAATGCTCCTGTTGCACATCTAGGTAATCCCAGTGCCAATGCTGCTTTTACACAGCCAAATGCTGCGCATAACCAACCTAGGCCACAAGGAAGAGGAAGAGGATCCTATAGAGGTGGTAGAGGAAGAGGCCGGTCTAATGGAAGAGGAAATGGTCAGTCTAACAATTCATCTGGCAATCAGGGACATCAACCTCGTCCTACCTGTCAAATATGTCTCAAAATTGGTCATCTAGCATCTGAATGCTGGCACAGGTTTGAAAACGACTTTGTGCCCTCACAGCCGAGTCCTGGTACTGCAAAGCAAGTCTCAGCCTATCTTGCTACTCCAGAAGTTGTCCCTGATCCATCCTGGTATCTGGATAGTGGAGCAAGTAATCACATCACCTCAGACTTGAACAATTTGAGCCTTAATACTCCTTATGAAGGATCAGATGGTCTAATAGTAGGTAATGGTGACAGGTTATGCATTACTCATATTGGTTCTAGTAGCATACTCTTCCCACACACTAACACTGTTCTGTTTTTGAAAAACATATTGTGTGTGCCTCGTATAGCAAAAAATCTTCTCAGTATTTCCCAGTTACTTGTTGATAACAATGTCTATGTTGAATTTTCTAACACTGGCTGTTGTGTTAAGGACAAGGAAACCAGAACTACCCTGCTGGAAGGTCTGCTTAAGGATGGTCTGTATCAAGTTCAAGGTCTACCAAGCCCAATCAAGCCCTTTCAGTCAAGTCAAGTGTCCTCCAGTCAAGCCAAGAGTCTTCCTAAATCTAGTTTTCTAGCTAGTCCTGCCAAGTCCTTAGAACTTTGGCATAGAAGGTTAGGACATCCCTCTGTGAGGGTTTTGCAACATGTTTTGAAATCTTGTAATCAGTCTATCAGTGTTAATGAAACTTTTCCTTTTTGTGAAGCATGTCAGTTAGGGAAATTACACTCCTTACCTTATTCTAATTCTACTACTGTGTCTAATGCCCCTCTTGAACTGATTCATACAGACTTATGGGGCCCCTCTCCTGTAAGATCTGTCAATGGTTTTTCCTACTACATCTCATTTGTGGATAATTATAGTAGGTTCACCTGGATATACCCACTGAAGTACAAATCTGATGCTCTAGATGCATTCTTCAAATTTAAACTTCTTGTTGAAAATCAATTCAATCTTAAAATCAAACAATTACAGTCTGACTGGGGGGGAGAGTTTAGGTCTTTTGAACCTCATCTCAGTCAGTCTGGAATTCACTTCAGACACCCCTGTCCTCACACACACTCTCAAAATGGGACCATTGAAAGAAAACACAGACATATTACTGAAACAGGCCTAACTTTGCTAGCACAAGCTAATCTTCCCATGAAATACTGGTGGCATAGTTTTGAACATGCTGTCCATTTGATCAACATTCTTCCAACTCCTGTTCTACAACACAAATCCCCCTTTGAAGCCTTACATAATAGGACTCCAGTGTATCAACATTGCAGAATCTTTGGGTGTGCTTGCTATCCTCTTCTAAGACCCTATCATACACATAAGTTCCAGTACCATACACAGCAATGTACCTATCTTGGCCTAAGCACTCACCACAAGGGTTATATCTGTCTAGATCCCTCAGGCAGATCTATATTTCCAGGGATGTCAGTTTCAATGAGTCAGTCTTTCCACATAAAAACACACCTACTGCCTATCCTGAATCCCCTGCACCTGGTGTCACTCAAAATACCATGAATCCTAGTTTTTCTCTCAATAAGTACCATGTCCTGTCCTTCCTTGATCCTGATACATACAATCTACAGATTTCACCAACAGAGGATATTGAGAATGATGAACACACACAAACTTCCACATCTACCACTCCCACTTCTACACATGCATCTCCACTTTCACCTCCATCAGGACACATTTCAAATTCTCCTTCTAGTGAGAGTGCACCAGATACAGAACCTCAGTCTGAACAAGTTCAGACTAGTGTCCCAGAGGCACCTGTTGTTCATCAAATGCAGACAAGGTCAAAGAGTGGGATTTTTAAACCTAAAAGGTTCAGTGGTCTAGCACAGAAACAGGACAGTCACAGTGAGCCTACAAAGGTTGCTGAAGCTCTAGCTGATCCTCAGTGGTCAAAAGCTATGCAGGAGGAATATCAAGCACTGTGTGATAATCATACTTGGGATCTTGTCCCAGCAGATCCCTCACAACACATAGTAGGGAACAGATGGGTTTATAAGTTGAAGTTAAGGCCAGATGGGAGTGTCCTGAGGCATAAGGCCAGACTGGTGGCCAAGGGTTTCCATCAACAACCAGGAGTTGACTATACAGAGACATTCAGTCCTGTAGCCAAGTCTTCCACAATCAGAGTCATTCTATCTCTTGCTGTTCAAAAGCATTGGCCTATACAACAGGTAGATATAAACAATGCCTTCTTAAATGGCACTCTTCATGACACTGTTTTTATGTCACAGCCAGAAGGGTTTGTTGATCACACAAGACCTACTCATGTCTGCCGTTTGAATAAAGCTCTGTATGGTCTGAAACAAGCCCCTAGGGCCTGGTTTGATGAAATGAGGACACAGCTTCTCAGGTGGGGTTTTAAACAATCCATCTCAGATACATCCCTTTTTATTTTCAAATATGATACTACACTGGTGTATGTTTTGGTGTATGTAGATGATTTTATCATCACAGGTAATTCAGCTGAAGCTATTAAAAAGTTTGTGACAGTGTTGAATTCAAGATTTCCACTGAAGGATCTTGGTCCAATCTCCCATTTTCTAGGTATGGAAGTTTACAGGACAAGTGAAAGTCTTGTCCTATCTCAGAAGCAGTATGCCCTGCAGCTCCTTGACAGAATGAATATGTCCAATGTGAATCCTTGCCCTACTCCAATGATCTCTGGCAAGATTCTCAGGCCTGATGCAGGGACTCCTCTTGCAAATCCTACTCCTTATAGAAGTGCCATTGGTGCACTCCAGTACCTAACATTTACTAGACCAGACCTGTCTTTTGCAGTCAACACACTGTCCCAGTTCATGCATTCACCTACAGAGGAACACTGGAAGGCCCTAAAAAGAGTGCTGAGGTACATCAAAGGAACCACTCATTTAGGCCTGGTTTTCAAGGCCACTGGAAGACAACAAATTCAAGGGTTTGCTGATGCTGATTGGGGGTGTAATCCCTTTGATAGGAGATCAGTTGCTGGATACTGTGTGTTTCTAGGAGACTCCCTTATTTCTTGGTCATCAAAAAAACAACAAGTTGTGTCACGTTCCAGCACTGAATCTGAGTATAGAGCTCTTGCTCACCTTGCTGCTGAAGTTCTGTGGCTCCAGTCCTTACTCAAAGAGATGCATATCACGTTGCCTACTCAACCATGCCTTTACAGTGATAACATAGGGGCAGAATCTCTGGCTCAAAATCCTGTTTTTCATGCTAGGACCAAGCATATAGAGATAGATGTGCACTTCATAAGGCATCATGTTCTAGCTGGAAATCTTCAAGTTCTTCATGTCTCCACCTATGATCAACTCGGCAGATCGCCTAACCAAGCTCATTCTTGGGCCAGCTTTACTACATCAAGAACCAAACTAAATGTGGACTACTCCCATTTAGTTTGAGAAGGGTGATAAGGTTTAAGTGTTTGATGTTTTGTATATGGTGAAAGCTTCGATATGTCTATGAAATTGAGTTGTGCTTGCTATCTAGATTAGTGACAAGTGTATGACTTATATTCTAGATAAGATCAAGTTTGTTAGAGCTTACTATGATATATTTGTGTAATGGTGGAACATTTTATTCTATGAAATATATCTTCTACTGAATCTATTTTTCCTAAGTGCTCCACATATATATATATATATATATATA
Organism: Gentiana macrophylla; assembly: GCA_026214975.1. Classification (NCBI taxonomy): domain Eukaryota; kingdom Viridiplantae; phylum Streptophyta; class Magnoliopsida; order Gentianales; family Gentianaceae; genus Gentiana; species Gentiana macrophylla. The sequence continues at coordinate 102,382,576 of CM047814.1, read as the reverse complement.
TATATATATATATATATATATATATATATATATATCATCATCGAGATGATGACAACAAATGATCTTTGCCGGAGAGAGCGACCATGGCTAAGGTCTCTACCACCCTCCGGACAACTTTTGTAAAACCAAACAAACCGATTGGAAGAAAAGAAGTTCACTTAACCACGTTTGATCTGCAGTATCTTTCTGTAGAGTACATCGAAAGGCTGTTTGTTTACAGAACCGACTGCAAATTTGAAGATGTTGAAGAAAAACTAAAAGACAGGTTGCGTTTTGTTCTTGAAGATTTCTATCCGTTGGCCGGAAAGATGGTGAAAGATGAAGAAGGGATATTAAAAGTGGAATACGATGATGAAATGAACGATGGGGCGGAGTTTATGATTGCTGTTGCAGAAGAAACCCGAGTTACGGATATGGCGGAAGATCATGAGGATTTTCCATTCCAAGAGTTTCTTCCATATAATTGTATACCTAGCTTTGAAGGGCTTTACCGTTCACTTCTAGCTGTGAAGGTAAAGGGTTCTCTTTCATGTCTCAATTTTTCTTTTCTTTCTTGCATTTCAGAAATGCTAGTTCCACGACAAATCAATGATATAATACATTTATACGTTATTGATTATGATATATAACATATAGATGCATATGAGATAGGTAATGCTACTGACACAATTATTCAACTACATCGATTGATGCAACATAATTTTACATCATTTATCATCATCATGTCAATGATGTAAAATCAGGTTGTATCACTCGTTGTAACTGAATGATTGTATCTACAATGAGACTTAATATAATCAAAAAGGTAAAAGTGTATTGTGGGCATTGTGGCACGATTGTTATGGTTGCAGTATTATTTACAACAAAATTGTGATAAACAGATTGGCACTGGCAGGAGGCTCAATATGTTTATTTTACACAAAGTAACAATACTTATGTAGAATCTTTTAATGTTTGTATCACTCTTGTTGTCTCCATGATTTTTTGGCTTTTATTGATGCAATCTTGTATGAATTTTGGGTTGGACAATAGCTGACAAAGTTGAAAGATGGATTTGTGTTGGGCTATGCTCTCAACCATGCTGTTGTAGATGGAACCTCGGTATGGCATTTTCTCACGTCTTGGGCTGACAGATGCAACAACCCAACCCACATCCCAAACTTAAAGCCATTTCATGATAGAACCAAAGCCCGAAACACACGTGTAAAAATCAATCTTCCTTTCAAGTCAAACCACAACACACTAATCTCTTCCATAAAAGAACCAACTGTTCAAAGGCTTTTCAGCTTCTCTGAGTCGACCATTGATAGAATTAAGTCAGAAACTAACCGAACCCAAACAGGTTCCGCACGTGCAAAACCGCTTTCAACATTCCTTTGCGTGGCGGCACACGTGTGGCGCGCAATCACACGTGCTCGTCAACTTATGCCAGAGGATAGCACTGTGTTTTCAGTTATGACCAACATAAGGAACAAGCTTGATCCACCGTTGCCGGAAACATACTTTGGCAACCTTGTACTGCCAGCAATCGCCGGGACGACTGCTGGGGTTCTGTGTAGCAACCCACCAGAGACATCTGCAGCTTTAATGCAACAAGCCATTGAAATTCTTGATTCGAAAACTATCAACACGCGTGTAACAAAATGGGAGAAAGAACCCAAGTTGCAGAGGCTATCGGATTTCGGAAAAAACGCTGTGGGTTTCGGGAGCTCTCCGAAGTTTAGGGTTCGCGGGTTAGATTTTGGATGGGGAAAGCCGGAAGTGTTCAAGAGTTGCTATGTAAACAGGATCAGTGGAACGGTGTTTATGTATGAAGGGAAGAACGGAGGGAGGAGCATCGACATAGATATTGTTCTAGAGAATAAAGTGATGAAGAGATTGGAGGTGGACAAAGAATTTCTTATGGGGGACTAGTAAAAATGTCAAGGAAAACGATATCTTTACATTCAAAATTCTATAATATGTCCATAATACCATCATCCGGATACACTTTTTTCATTTGTACATTTGGTGTACCATTCAAGTACAAGTACATGTTGTATCATAAATCTTGTTCAATCTAAGGTTGATGCATAATTTTTTTATAAACAATTAAATGTCATAAGATCATTAGTAATTCCATGTCATATTTTATTATAATAATGGTTCTTTAATGTTGTTATAGTTGGGTGGATTTGCCTCTTTTTCAACCAGAATGTGTTGTTGCATTGTCACTGTCTTTCCCTTGTATGAATTCTATTTTTATCAATAACTTTTCAAAAAACAATACACCCTATATATTTTCAACATCTTTCATTGAAAAATATTTTTTTAATATATATTAGGGCTGTCACTAGGACCATTATATAAGTTTATCTATACCTTTGACTAATTAAGGAAAGATTCTCAAGTTAACCTAAAGATTTAGGTTATGTGACTTATGTCCCATTTATTTATTAATTTATTTTATTTATATGGGGTTGATAGAAAATTGTTTCATTAGACTATCGAAAATGTTTGGATGAAAAATAATAAAAGAAGACCAACCCAGTCATTGTATACAGTTCAATTACACACGTAACATTTACAGTTGACATGAGGTGGAGTCGTGCACGTGACTTTATTTGGACTTTAATCAGGTCATAGACAGTTTTAAACGCCCAACTCAAGTCCATCTCAGTACTGGGCCTCACACTTGGATATTTCAGCTAGGGCTCGTGTTCCACCGACCACATTCTGGTCGTTTTCAAAAGAGTTCGGTTCACCTTTAAAGGTCAGATCCTTAGCTCAGTTCGGTATAATCCACCCTCTCAACTCAGATAGATGGCATAATACAAAATACAAGTTTATATAACACCGACCTGATGATCCGTTCATCTTGGTCGCTCATTAATAGAATAGGTCGTCTCTCGCCTCCAAAGGCGGTTACAACGTGATTGATTCTTCATAAAATACTACATTTCATGATTGATTACATCTTACGATTTTAGTCTGATTGAGCCATATTGGCATCATTCTAGTCATCACTCACATGCCCCATAAATCATGATTCTTACATAACTCCCCCAGGATGGAGGTGTATAAAAGGATCATCATGCATGATCATCATTCAGAACTACGTTATTGATTTGACCTAATATTATCTGGGTATCATCGACTCAACCAAAAATCACCACAAACACCATCAATTTGATATTCGGATTACTCCTTATATGATCCAATTGCCTGCATTTTCACTAGACGATTTCTAGCATCATCAGAAAAAACTTTATAATTACTATATTTGAATCAGTTGTACACTTTCAAGCTTCTTGTCTTTCTTTGTTGAATAATAATATATTGTTGTTAAAAAAATATAATCACAATACATTCTAGTATTTAAATCATGTATTTCTTAAAACTCTCACTATATATTTTTTTAAACAGAGAAAAAGATATTTTGATTGGGCCCACAAATAGGGATTCGTACTCTGCTCAATACCAGAAGGTGTAATGATCATTTATCACTTGCCAACTTCATTCCCCCAGCTCCCATTATATTTGACTCTTACAAAGTGGCATTTTCTTCATAAGAATTTATATTATACTATGTGTATGTTTAGAAAATCAAAATATTATTTATCACTCTTTTTTTTCAAATACATTCTTACTCATCTATTAATTAACTATTCAAAATTATTTCACCTTCCAAAACAAAACAAGGTATATATGTTTTGGACTTATATTGGCACCTTCAAATTGCTCCGAACACCACGGGTGTTTAACACATCAAAAAATTACTTCAAAAACCACGATTATTTTTCTTGAAAAAAAACTTGATTGTTATTCTCTTTCCTTTTTTAATATAAACATCAGTGGCAGTGACGTTTTTTTTTACATAACATGATCAATTGAGGATAACATTGGCGGTTGTGATGTTTCTTGTACATGACGAACGTCGGTGGCAGTGACGTTTCTATGAAGGTAAGTGTCAATGACGTTCCTAAAATGTGCAGTGCTGAAGTGATCATAAAGGGTGACCGAAGAAATTCGGGGTGTCAATAAAATCATGTTATATATAGGTGGCTTCTATATATCGTTACCACGTATTTACTATCGGCACCTTTTTTTTATATTATTTTTCATTTACTTCCGGCACCACACATGTATTTCTTTGTTTTTTACTTCTGGCACCATAGTAGAAACGCCTTATCGATAATGTCCTTGGACTGACGTTCTTCACCCATTACACATTTATAATTATAACATCAATGTCACTAACGATATTATTGAAAATGAACGTCAGTACCATTGATGTTATTTACTAAAAAATAATTATGGTGCTCTAAGTAAATTTTTGGGTGCTGGACAGAATTAAGCATGGTGCCACTGCCGGCAGCAGTTTTGTGCTGCCAACTGAAGCCGCTTATATATAATAATTTCGAAAAGGCCTTTTAATTAATGCATCATTTCTTTCTTTGATGTCCACTGATCCATGGTACATGATGGGCCTTAAACTTGTTGTCATTGGATCTGCAAATAGTTCACCTTTCTTTCTCTTTGGGTTGGGTTACATTATGAAAAATGATTTGTATAACTTTTTTATGAGGAATGATTTGTATAACTAACAAGTGTTGAAAAATGAAAACACAACAATAATATTCTAAAGCTATGAATTTCAATAATGTGGTATAGTAAACAATTCTTATACAAATAGTCAAATAAAAGAAAATGAAAGACAAATTTAAAGTTTGATGTGTGCAGAATCTAGCTCATAAAAGAGTTAAAAGTCTGGTCGAGAACTTTTTAACATGACGTATTTTTAGAAGAATCGAAGATAGGAATACTACTGATGAAAAGAAAAAAATACTATGTCAGAAAATAAGGGATCAAAATGTACAATGTATACAATCATTGGACATGTGATGTATCTATATATATATATATATATCCAATTGTCTTATTTTAACTCTCTTTTTCATAGCTATTCCTTGAGGACCTTGACTAATATTTGTCTTTTTCTATGTCTTACATGACATAACACATCATCATAGCATATTCATCTAGACATATGTGTAATGTATCAAGACATCAAAATTGTTCTATGCTTGTCATTTGTTATGATCTAATAAACGGGTAATTTATGTGGTGTCTTCATTCAATACGAATACATCAAAACATAATGACGAAGAAGTCCTAAGACTTGTGCATTTGTAAGTGTATTGTGTACACTTAAAATCCCTAGGTTCTTAATTACATGTTCGTGCTTTCGCATCAGATTAAGGTTCTACGCGAGCCTAACTACTCGTAAGTAACTCAAATTGGCTCGATCCAGAACTTGACCCGACTTGGCTTAAATTAACTCAAGCTCGACTCGACTCACTCAAGTATTAAACAAACATTATACGAGTAATGCAATACTCGACTCGACTACATGCGCTCAAGCTCAAATACATATTCATATATAAGTATAAAAAAACATATAGGATTTAGGAGTGGCTTAGGGGTGCTACGCACTCCCGGTTTTATTTCCGATACACCAAAATAGTGAAATACCAATATATTTTAGACCAATGCAGTTAGTCATCTTAATCCAGCTCACCCGACTATACAAATATAGTCTACTAACTCACCCAAAATCAATTCATGGCTCCGTCTGTGGATGCAGAACTCGAGAAAAATTATTATATATCAGTGATTTTATGGGTGATGCCAAGTGAGATGTGTTTTTACACTTCCTCTCTCACATAGTAGAAGTGTGTATGGGTGAATAGGATACATCTCACTTCTCCACTTGGTATCACACATCAATCACAGCTGCATAATAACTTTTCTCGCAGAACTCCACTTCTGCTCTAAGTATTAAAATTGTTTTGAATCTCAGCTCAAACACAAATTTTAAATACGCATGCCCGAACTTGAACTTAAGAATATGTTAAACCGATCGACTCATTTAAAACATTGTTCGATTCAACTTAACTCGTTTACGCCACTACATCAAACAGAGTCACCGTTGAAAATGTTTCCACTTAAAAAACTTGTGAATAATATGAAAAGAATACTTAATAATCAGTCATGATAATTATAGGACAACGACCACCTACTTGTGCATGTGGTATGTTGTACATTGTTTAGGCCATGTAGGGTCATAACCCATATAAATCCACACCTATCTATATTGGCCATTTTGCGTTACAGTGCATGTATTATCTAAATAAATCAAACCACGTCTCGATTGGGACCTCCATAAAAAAATTTATATATATACATATATAAGAAACTCCAGATATCAGTTTGATTCTCATCTGAAACGTCATTATAAAACAGAACTTTTTGGCAGGCACTACATCCGAGTAGTGGCGGATGACGCACAGTAGAAAGAATGGGGTCATGATGGATAAGTTAAAAATAAAAATACCCTACATTTTTCCTATAGAAAAATATTTTAAACACCGTAAAAAAAGTTTATTTACTGTGTAAATATTTACGGACCCCGTTGAATATAATTTCTAGATCCACCACGGTGTATGAATAAAGAGTTAGATTCTACAAGAAGTTAAATATTAGTTCGAGACAGGTTTAACCAGGATCACAAGAAGGGGCTTTAAGCAAAATATAACAACAACAAAATTAAAAAAGGTAAAGGTTCAAATCGAGGAATTGTGTAGCTACTTAGCCAAAATAATTGAGATAAATAGCGTTTTTAACAAAGAGATTCATGACATGTGGTATATATTATAGAAACAGAAAAATGACTTGTAAACAAAGCAAGCTATTACAAATATATATAAAAACAAAGGACATGTATATGTTTCAATGGTATACAAACGAAATTTTTTTATTACGAACAACTTGCATCAAAATTTCCTTCCTAAAGAAAAGACGAAAATTCAATTTGTCCCCTTTGTGGTTCGGCACATAAAGCGTTTAATTAACTTTTTGGTTTGTTATTATATGGTTTGTCTCTCTAAGGTCTGTCGTTGTTGAAATGTTTAAGACGTTAATTATCTATCTACCGATTAGCATAAGCCTTTTAGAAGAGATAGATAATTCAACAATTGTATTAGAGCAAAATATCTACTTCTGTGAATTATGAATTATCTACTTCTACATTAGTTTAAAATCTCTAGAGATATAATTCAACAACAACGAACCGTAACAAATGATTCTAGTTTTTTTTACTTATGTATTATGGTTTGCATAAAATATGACAAGGTATAAATCTCAAAATAAATAAACGCAAGGGTAAAATGTTTCGTTTGGCAAACCACAAGAGGTCAATGAATCATTTTTCTTAGAATATTTTGCATAATATAATCCTTTTACGTAATAATTATTATAGATTTTTGGTTAAAAGGACATCTTATTAACTAAATAGGGATGAAAGGATATTGAGTTTTAATTAGGATAAAATGCTTGATTTTTCCCTAAATTACGCTCATTTACTTATTCATAGCCAATTGTGATACAGAAAGGGTACTTTTTAAAGGAAGCAATTAATATTGTAACTGTCAATCCATTTATCATGATTTTAGGAAAGCATTATTACTACATATTTTTTAATTTAAGGGATAATATAATTTTGACAAACGAATTAATCGATCTTTTACGCAAAAATCCATCTTTTTTACAAACGAAAATTACTCCAATCTTCTACGCAAAAATTAATCCACCTATATTTTTCGATCCATATCAGTGTTACTACTATTTTTTTCCGTAACTATATATATTTTATTGGTTGTTACTATTTCTTTTTCAGTGTTACTATATTTTTTTTCAATAACTACATCTATTTTATTTTTACTTTTTCTTTTTCAAGTGTTACTACAATTTTTTTTCCTGTAACTACATATATTTCATTGATTGTAATTATTTCTTATCATGTGTTACTACATTTTTTAGCTACAACTACACATTTTTCATCTGTCTTACTACATTTTTCTGTCGTAACTACACATATTTTATTGATTTGTTACTACTTTTTTAATGTTACTATATTATTATTTTAAATTTTCTTTCCCATTTCACTTTGTCAATGAGGAGTTAATTAGTCAAAGGCTATTGATGACGCTTAAAATAGTCTATACTACGGCATCAACATTCTATCCATTATGAGCTAAAAATAGTTGTTTCGACCTATAAATATAAACCATTTAAGTTGAATATCATATGTCGGATTCGTGAGTCGAGAAATCTGCACTTAGAGTTTATTTTCCCTATTTCGATATTATTTCGTGCATTATTTGACTATTTTCAGGATACGAAATATTGGGCTAAGCATGATGGACGAATCTGAAGTGGACTGAACGAAAGGAATGGGCCTAGGGTATTCCAGAACCTTCCAAGCTAAGTCGGCAGAAGAAAAAAGACGAAATTGCCCTCGGATTACCGAGGTGTGCCGCCGGTTTACCGAGAGTCCAGATCCTTCCAAAACGCATTTTCTTGGACGAGGGGTAGAACTAGGTGCTTCTAAGTCGATTTAGGTAGCTATAAATAAGAGGCTTCGCCTCAGAATTCTATGTACCTCACAACTATTACAAGTATTATGCAATAAAAGTTCTTTGTTCTTTATTTTATTATTTTATGAGTTCTGGTCGGAGAGACGACGGAGTCGCCACCTAGGGAGAGATCCGAAGGAGATCTACGCTCGTCTTCGAGGGTATGATTTCCTGTCTTTTCCAAGATGTAGATCTATCGTTGTTCTACTCGACTAGTATGTTTTAATTGTCTATTTAGTTTAATTATGTAGTAGTTAGTTTATTTTACCCCATGTGTTATAGATCTAATTAGTTGGTGAAGAAATCATTAAATAGTGGTTGCGTTCTTCAGATCTTCAACGGTCTATATCGCTAGATCTGAATACCTAGTAAATTATAAATTCATGATAATCGGCGCCAGCTACGTTGATCGATAGATTTAATTTACATGTTAGTAGCATGATCAACTATTTGCATGTCTTCGTAAAACTGTCATGAAATACGAATAGTGAAGTGCTATGCTTGGACATTATCTAGATGGACCCTAGGAACGTGCTAATCAGTGTCGACAGCTGTCTAGGGGGGTTTGCTGTATGAGTTAGCGCTCAATATCGACAACTCTAGTTCTTTATGCGTATGGGCTATTACGGACCAATTAAGGAGGGTAGCTTGCGTATAGATTGTCTACTACCATTGTCGGGGTAGATAGGGTTAGGAGTTGTACCCGTAGCTGAACAATGAATTATAATTCACCAATGGGGAAGACTGTTGCATGTGTGGGGGGAATAACTAATTACTCATAATTGAACTAATACATTAGAAACTCTTGTTGCTTCGCTGAACTTGCATAGTCTTGTTAGTTGATTGTTACCAAATTTACTATTGTCTATATTATAGTTGGTCGTAGACCATATTTGTGACAAGCTCAATCTTGATAATTAGACGTTCTTACGAGTCTCTATGGGATCGACCTTGACTCACCAGAACTCTACTACGATAGACCTAGTCCTATTGCTAGTAAATGCTTTGCACTCGATCAAGATTTTTTGGCGCCGTTGCCAGGGACTCGTGTCAAGAATACTTTTTATTTAAGATTGAGTGCTGATGGGAGTCAACTTTACTGTACTTTGGTGTGCAGTTTAACCCCCGTTTATCACTTTATTGGCATGTTTTGGGTAGTTCTAGACCTAATTAAGAGTAATATCGAGAGTTATAAGCACGGGAGTTAAACTGTCATATCGATAGTAAACTCCGTCTTTTTAACGATATTTAGTTCTTTTCCGAGCACTTTTGTCTTGCGGAATTACGCGTGGTGTTTGTTCGTACATGTTATTGCAGGACTTAGGTGACTCGAGAACCCGGAAGGCGATGTTTTGGAATGAGGAACTTGATCGTGGCACGAAAGTACCATAAAAGTGAAGAAAAGTCAAGTTTGGAGCAAAATCAAGGCAAACTGGCGTTTGACTCAAGCCTACTCCAAACTGGCGTTTGGCTACCCCAAACTGGAGTTTGACAGAAGTAGCATTGACACTAAAAGTTGAGTTTTGAGGCAAACTAGCGTTCAAATTACCCTTAAACTGGCGTTTGGACACTGCAAACGGGAATTTGTCCCTCAAGGCATGACCCATGAACTGGCGTTCAAGGCACGGAAAATGCTGGTTCACAAAAGATGAAACCCTAATATCATCAAGATGTTTGCCAAGATCCAAACGCTCGTTCGTGACCAACAGAAGCAGATTTTCGACCTACACTATAAATATGCAGCTCATTCAGCCCCTACATATCTTTGGCCGTCTTTAGACTTTTCCTAGGCGATTTAGGGGCGATTTTAGTGTAGTTTGATCACCTTTCAATCCTTTGATTCCATAGATTACTCCCTTCGATTCTACACACTTGTTATAGCTTAGATTTACTTTTCAAGAACAAAATATTCGACTTTTCGGTGCAATTATTTCGTCATACATTGTGGATCAGATTTTCTGCTATTTTATGGTAATGAATTATTTCCCTTTTATTATTTCTAGCATGTTTTCCTTTCTTATTTCGTTTAATAGCATAATCATGAGTAGCTAATTGCATGTGTAGTCGAATTATGGGAAAGCGAGCGAAACCCCTAAGGGGGATGAGATAGGGAATTGTGTAGTGCATAATTGAATGTTTAAACGATTAATCCACGTCCTAAAACTTGTTTTAACATATTTGAATTAGATTGATCACCTAGTTCACTGTCACACACATCAAACTTATAGATGCATTTTGCGGTGTGATGTGGGATAAGGAGTTTTAGGATCGTTGCGTAGATTCGGCCTAGTTATTAGGTCCGTTTCTAATATAGAGGTTTGTTATCATTGTTCGAGCAGCTCTAAAGCTTAATCATGTTAGGATAATCGGTTTTCTAAATGGAGAGTGATGACGGTCAAATTATACCCGTAAAAGTCATCAACATTGTCCTTAAATCGAGATTAACAATATATATTTTATGGTAAATCACCTGTTTATATGGATTATTTAATGTTATGTGATTTATATTATATAATTTGGTATTTATCCATTTTTTATGGTATTTATCTGTTTTATTTATAAATCGGTATTTATCCGTTTTTATTATATTTATCCGTTTTATTTAAATATGATTTATTTTGGGATAAATATCTATTTTGCAGATTTGGATAATTATGGAGGATAAATACAAATGGAAGAATTAAATCTCAAGATAAATCAAAGGAAATTCAAGATAAATATCGGATAAGCACAAGAAGAGGAGTAAAGCATGACAAAAGGCTCCAAGATGGCGCCAACTTTAAGGATATGCATGAGGGGGGGCGCACTTCATCTTTTGGAGATCGGCCGGGAGTTATCTCTTATTTGTTTTGATATTTTGATGTATATCTCTTAATTAGCTTGAACCCCTATAAATAAAGACATGTTATACATGCCAAAAACACACTTCTTTACACACGACATACATACAATATATAATAAAGTTCTCGATTTTTCTTAGAGCAGTTTTTATGCAAGATCTGCAATAATGTAAGTTCTTGTATTTGTTTGTTCTTAGTTCTTTGTAATTAAGTCCCAAATTATTGTTTGTCGTTTGAGGTTGTTCGTTCTTCACCGAACGTTGTAGATCTAAGGATACGATATGAGGCAGTGGGGATTTCTTGTCTATAAGGATCCACAAGCCCAGATCTGTTATCCGGAGACCTATAGATGACTTTGGTATGATCGACAACCGTGTTTTTAGTTGATCTATATAATTGCTTTATGAGTCTCTATTTTATCCGTTACGTATGTAGAAACGCTAAGATTTAGTTGTTCGCCGCGTCAATCTAGCCACGTCTTTATGGTGTGATTGTCCACCTAGAATTTCTTATCTTAGTAGGTATGGCTACGGCTACGTTGCTCGTTTGTTTTAATTAGCGTATGATTAGGAAATACCAATATAGGGCTCCTAGGTCGGCTCATGAATTGATCTTCCGGGACTTTCAGCGAGATCTAGATCTGTTCTGTATTAGGGAATTGAGCTCACCTAGTTATACGTAAATCGTAGATTAACATGAGACCGTGCATGTAATTGTTAATGGGACGGAGACTGATGCGATCGCTTAGGAAGTATGCCTGAACAAAGGAATGTTGCCTAGGTGAGGAATACGGTTAATATCGGCATCCCTAGTTTTGTAAGCGTGCGAGTCATATGAGATGGAGGCCGAAAAAGCGAAGTCACGTGATGTAGCATAGTGATCTAGATGGCCTACCCGGAGCTAGATCTAGTTTAGGGGATGACTCCCGTAGCCAATATAAAAGAAATACGGATCGGATTAATAGTTGCCGAGTCTAGCTTAATTATATAGAATCTCTAGATCCAAACGATAACATGATAATTGGGGAGGTTAATTACGTTGTTTATGTGTTGTGTCGAGTCGTGTCCTTTACTTTTCTTGTCTTTTGTTGGTCATAGACCGCTTTATGTCCTTGACATGAATGATTAGTTGTTTGTATATAAATGATCCACAATTTGGTTCCCTGTGGGATCGACCTTGATTCGCTATAATATATCTACGATGGACCTAGTCCTCTTGCTAGTATTGGTTTTGGTGGTCAAGTTTTTAATTTCACTTGATCTACGTCATCAAGTTTTTGGCGCCGTTGCCGGGGAACCAACGGTCAATTTTATATATAAATAATTTTTTAATTCATGTCGAGTTTTCTGTTTTTAGTCTGTTTTTTATGTTTTGAGTCCTCTCTTATGTTCGCTCTGTGTAAAAATTCCAAAATCTGAATAATTTGGTTTCGCTCCCAAAGAAGATCGCTTCTCGCCGCCAAAGCAAGCCTGGTTCTGTTTTCTGGAATTTCGCGTGTCTGTTTACCTCCGTATGTTTAATCCGTAGGTCTGATAGGAGCATGGGAAACCATGTTAAAATCAGTCTACGGTCCGTTTTGTTTTTCTTCTGTTTGTAGAAACCAGGGAAGCAATAATCCGAGTCAGTAATTTTTCGCGGGCGCTGAGAAAATAACCCAGCGACATGTGGAGCTACGAATCTACGATGGGAAAAGAAATGGAAGCAACACCTTTAAAGCACCAAGATGGCTCCGAGAAAATAAATATTAAAAGGTTCGAATTATTCGTGGTACAATGTTGAAGGCAAGGTACTACCTTTTTTGCTTATATTTTACTATCTTTTGATCTTTTGAACATAAGCTAGTCTTTACATGAACCTGAATGAGAATCTTAGCCCGGAGTGAGTTTAAAAGATTAATTTTATTAGTGTTGAAGGTTCTGCCCCAAATCTGTCTCATCTAGAGGGTGTAAGGAAACATGTAGCAGTTGAAGGAAGCAGTGAATAAAGAGTGCCTCGTAGTTCTGTCAAAATCTCCATGTCCTATGCATGAGATTGCTTCTACTGGCCATGGGAGCAACAATTTGTGTAGTTTAAGAATTCTCAATCTAAAGAAGACGTTGAGTTTTGAGAGAGCATAATGAAGCAGCATTATAGAGGATATGATTAAAATGGGTCCCTAGGACTAAATCTCCTTAGAATTCACTCATTCCTAAAACGAGAGCCGAGGTAAGAGCTTTGTATAAATGGTATGGATAGATGTCGTTTCCTAGGTCTCACAACCGAGGGAAGGGTATTAATCCGCAAAATTGACGAGCCCACCTCTTATAGTGCTCAAAGGGTCAAAGTCTGGCGAACTAAGAAGGATGACTGACAAGGATACTTTTTGGAAAGTCGAGCTGAGGACTTTAAACTCAGAACTACTTCTTTAAAACCCTTAGGATTTCTTTTTAGGATTTTAGGTTTTGTTTTCGTTGAGTCAAATAAGAGTAACGTGACATATGTTGAGGTTTTTTATTTTGCCGTGTTCCGATGGCCATTAGGCTAAGGATGTGCAAAACTTTTTTACTCAATATAGGCCACGTGAATTAGAGTTTCTTAGGAGAGTCGAGAAATTGCTAAAGAAAAAGGAAATTTAGCAATCAACCTTAAGATGGAAGCATTAAGAGAGCTTGAGAATTACTGAAAATGTAACAGAGAATGATTGGTGCGAACAAGAACAATTTTGGTCAACTTCCAAAACTTTTTAGAATGGTGATCCGAGTGAAAATCCAAAATTGTGTGCAATTCGTTCTGCAACTACCCTTATCCTTTCCTTTATACCTTTTCACCCTTCAACCTTTTCGATCCTCTCACCAATCTGCCCCAACAGTTCACATTTCTAACCATTATTTCATCCCGTCTCTTTCCTTCCATCTATTTCACTCTCCCACCCAACCCAATCCCTTAACCAATACCCACCCAACACACAATTTCTTACCCACCCTTTATCTTTTCTTACCTTCTTTATGTATATCTTTTTCTAAACCCATCATCCTCTAAACCTCCATTTTGTTTACAAAATACCTTTGTGTTGCGGACTTTGAATATTGCTAAGTTTTAATGATTATCTTTTTGGTTTTCATGATCCTAGCTGGGATACATGTAGCTCTGACCCTAGCTAGATTTTAAAAGTTTTTTTGGACTGATCAAAATGCAACTTATCTTTCTACCGGAAGTTTTAAATTTCACACTTTTACGCCTATTCCGGCATTTCGAGATGATGAGTTTTGTTCTACATATCGCACCGATCCGACCTTGTTGATGACGGTGATGACTCATACGTGATACATTGGGTTATTAGTAATTTCGAGGAGAAGCTACATCTCCCTAAGTTGATGATATCCAATCCAAACGTGAAGCGTCTGCGCTGAGTATCTGATCTTATCTTTAGCCTATAGGTCACATCCAATCTGTTATACCTTAACAAGTGTCTCTTTTCAACTGGATTAAATGCATGGTTAATCCAGTCAACCTCATGTTTTCCCACGTGGGGTAATGCTTTTTGATCTTTGTCTTCTCCACCCGGTTTTAAGAATATTTTTGTGATGGAGGATTTCGATGAAGACTATACTCTTTTGTTGATTGTTTATATTTCTTTCTATTTAGTATTTTTCTTTTTGCGTCTGAACGAGTAGTTTTAACTCTTTGGTTTTCCTTGTCATTGGTTGTATGGAATAAAGTGGCTTAATTTGTTTTTGGATATTTTATATCTATTTACTGCCACATTATTTTATAACTTCCATTGACATGTTATTACCGGTTTCGTGGAGTTTCCGTTTGGCTTGCTTAAACAGTTTTCACTTGCTTCTCCACGACGACGTGCTCCGATGATCTGCATCTACTTGAGAGCCGTTTCGAGCTAAGCCTTTTTCTTAAATTCTCATTTTTCTTTGTCATTGGGGACAATGCCAAGTTTAAGTGGGGGTAGGAGACTTAGCTATGATATGTTATAATTGAAAATTGAATGAAACGGTGAAAATTTGAAAAAATTAAATAAATGCCATATTATTTTTCTCGCACTTTAGAATTGTGAGTTCTAGCTAAGAATTGATAGGAAAGGAACCAAGTTGCATGAGTACGTGATCATTTTATACTTATGTGAATGTAAATTTAAGGATATTCATGCCAATTATTGCAAGTAGTTATTTATTATTCGATTACTCAATCTTTGAATCGAGTTTACCGCGCAAATTATAATAACTGAAGAATTATGTGTACATTGCATAGATGATTGGTTATGCAGACCTAGTGTCGATATTTATCTGCTGATGTATTCCTATCTTCTGGCCATCAAAGCGGAGTAATAAGCTTGAGAATAATCTGTGTTTTGACAAAGCGTTAAACACTGGGCTTGTAGTAACATTACCAAAGTAGCCCCGCGCTTGTGGTAATATTCAATGCTTCCACTAATCCGTGAGAGAAGGATTCTTGCAATGCATACTTTACTTTTAAAGCAAGTTTCTTTCTTGAGAAGTGGTAAAGTTTGAAATGATGAAAATGAGAAAAAATTCAAAATTTTAAGAGGCTTGAGTATTTCTCTCGGTCTCCAAGTCCAAAAACCTTATGGATAACGCTCTTGCTTATTGCACCATGTCTTTACCCATTGCGAGGCTTAAGAAGTGGGAATGCTGATGTTGGTAGGTTGAGACTACGAAGTTAGCATAAACTTTAATCTTGCCACGAATAGATAAAATCAAATGCACATGCACACATCACTTCGATTCATAGCGAGTAGTGAATAATGGATACCTTATGAGCATGAATGGTGTGAGTTGACTCGAGTTTCTTGCGTAAGTATGATTTGACCACGGGAAATGTTGTCTTGGGGAATGACTTATCAATGCTTTGTTCGGGACGATCAAAGTCTAAGTGGGGGGTAGTTGATGACGGTCAAATTATACCCGTAAAAGTCATCAACATTGTCCTTAAATCGAGATTAACAATATATATTTTATGGTAAATCACCTGTTTATATGGATTATTTAATGTTATGTGATTTATATTATATAATTTGGTATTTATCCATTTTTTATGGTATTTATCTGTTTTTATTTATAAATCGGTATTTATCCGTTTTTATTATATTTATCCGTTTTATTTAAATATGATTTATTTTGGGATAAATATCTATTTTGCAGATTTGGATAATTATGGAGGATAAATACAAATGGAAGAATTAAATCTCAAGATAAATCAAAGGAAATTCAAGATAAATATCGGATAAGCACAAGAAAAGGAGTAAAGCATGACAAAAGGCTCCAAGATGGCGCCAACTTTAAGGATATGCATGAGGGGGGGGGGGGGGGCGCACTTCATCTTTTGGAGATCGGCCGGGAGTTATCTCTTATTTGTTTTGATATTTTGATGTATATCTCTTAATTAGCTTGAACCCCTATAAATAAAGGCATGTTATACATGCCAAAAACACACTTCTTTACACACGACATACATACAATATATAATAAAGTTCTCGATTTTTCTTAGAGCAGTTTTTATGCAAGATCTGCAATAATGTAAGTTCTTGTATTTGTTTGTTCTTAGTTCTTTGTAATTAAGTCCCCAATTATTGTTTGTCGTTTGAGGTTGTTCGTTCTTCACCGAACGATGTAGATCTAAGGATACGATATGAGGCAGTGGGGATTCCTTGTCTATAAGGATCCACACGCCCGATCTGTTTATCCGGAGACCTATAGATGACTTTGGTATGATCGACAACCGTGTTTTTAGTAGATCTATATAATTGCTTTATGAGTCTCTATTTTATCCGTTACGTATATAGAAATGCTAAGATTTAGTTGTTCGCGCCAATCTAGCCACGTCTTTATGGTGTGATTGTCCACCTAGAATTTCTTATCTTAGTAGGTATGGCTACTTCTGCTACGTTGCTCGTCTGCTGCTTTAATTAGCGTATGATTAGGAAATACCAATATAGGGCTCCTAGGTCGGCTCATGAATTGATCTTCCGGGACTTTCAAATGAGATCTAGATCTGCTACAGTATTAGGGAATTGAGCTCACCTAGTTATACGTAAATCGTAGATTAACATGAGACCGTCAGTGTAATTGTTAATGGGGCGGAGCCTGATCGATCGCTTAGGAAGTATGCCCAACAAAGGAATGTTGCCTAGGTGAGGAATACGGTTAATATCGGCATCCCTAGTTTTGTAAGCGTCACGAGTCATATGAGATGAGGCCGAGGCGCGAAGTCACGTGATGTAGTATAGTGATCTAGATGGCCTACCCGGAGCTAGATCTAGTTTAGGGGATGACTCCCGTAGCCAATATAAAAGAAATACGGATCGGATTAATAGTTGCCGAGTCTAGCTTAATTATATAGAATCTCTAGATCCAAACGATAACATGATAATTGGGGAGGTTAATTACGTTGTTTATGTGTTGTGTCGAGTCGTGTCCTTTACTTTTCTTGTCTTTTGTTGGTCATAGACCGCTTTGTGTCCTTGACATGAATGATTAGTTGTTTGTATATAAATGATCCACAATTTGGTTCCCTGTGGGATCGACCTTGATTCGCTATAGCTATACTACGATGGACCTAGTCCTCTTGCTAGTATTGGTTTTGGTGGTCAAGTATTTTAATTTCACTTGATCTACGTCATCAGAGAGTCGGTTAGCTTCACATAGGGTGGTTAGATCGAGTTGTTCAGTCTAATCACTAGAATTAGGAGTTGGCACCCGTGGATATCGTTAAACTACATTGGATAGGTAGGTCGGTTAAGACACGCTCCCTGTCAAGTCCTTCCTAAGGGGTAAAAGTAGCTCGTGGGATCATAGTTCGGCTATACCTTTTAATACCTAGAAGTAAACTCGTCAGTATAATCTTTATTTCTGCATTAGTATAATATCCTCCCACCATATTTTGACCTGAACTAAGTTCGACGTCAACTTTGGTACTTAGACATTACTCCCTGTGGATTCGACCTTGTGACCACTATACTCCCGTTGACCCGATACTCTGTCGGTGAAAGTTAGCGGTTAAGTATTTTGCTATCAAGTGTCTGTATATATTCGAGTCTGTTTAATTGAGTCTGTTTAATAGTCTATTTATACTAGAATCGTACAGAGTCAAATCAGCTAAAATCTGGAAAAATTTCATCCGGTTTACCGAGGGTCTCGGTTTTGGCAGAATCGTTTCTGTTGGTTCAGCGTCGAGTCAGTAGTCAGAGTCTGTATTTTTGAGTATTTCATGCGTGTGTAACAGCTGCCTAGGCAAGTCACTAACCTTTTTATTTTCTTTTTGTGTCTTGTAGTATGCTACACGAAGTTCAACAGCCAAACTTAAGAGATTCATACCTGAGATCGAAAAGTTTGCTAGACAAAAAAGAAAGAAAGCTCGAGAGAATACTGTTAGGCTGGCGGACGACGTGATTTCACACGAAGGAGATCACAGCGAGAGGGAAGAAGAGATTCCACATTTGGTAGATACATAAAACACAATGACGTAGAACGGACAGAATGGACAAAATGGAGCAGGAGTTGTGGTACAAGCAGATATGAGAACGCTACAGAGTTATGCAATGCCGACGATCGAGCAGTTCATGCCAGCAATTGTTCAGCCAAAGAATGCGGCTGAGGTCTTCCACTCGAAACCAAATGATATACAGAATGTGACTAATCACACTACCTTTCATGGAGTACCGAACGAAGATCATAGTGTACACGTCACCAACTTTCTGGAGATAGTCAGCACGGTCAAGCCAGCAGGAGTACCTGAAGACAACATTAAGCTGAAATTGTTTCCATTCACTCTGAAGGACAAAGCAAAGATATGGTTATTGTCTCTAGCACCGGGATCGATCCAAACTTGGACAGATCTGTTGCAGAAGTTTATGAACAAGTATTGCCCACCTGGGAAGTCACTACATATGAGACAAGACATTATGAATTTCAAGCAGAAACCCACTGAAACCTTCGAAGAATCTTGGGAAAGATTTAAGGAAGCACAGAGGAGATGCCCTCACCATGATATCACTTTGCCCGAATGCATAGTTTCTATCACGGATTACGGCCAAGTGAACAAATAAGAGTTGATGCATCGAGCAACGGATGTTTTTCACAGCTATCACCTGAAGAAGCCAAAGAAAAACTGGAGCAAATCGCACTTACCAGTCAATGAGGAACACATCAAATTGAAACTGCCAAAGTAGTTGAAGGCGTATTTAGAGAAGATACTTCTCAAAAGATCTTATATCAGCTAATGGCAATGAATGAGAAGATAGATGACATGCAAGATCGCATTGCCAAGGTTGAGAAAGAACAAGATATAGAAGCAACCAACACTGAAGATGTGAACTATATAGGGAGGCAAGGAAATCCTTATGGGGGAGGATATCGCCCAGGTTCTCATGACCACCTTGGTTTTAGACTGAGTGACCCTACTGGGGGTTTTCGACAAAGTGATTCTAATGGTGGAGAGAGACCTAGACAAACTGGCGGATTCATGCCTCAATTCAAAAAGTCGGGTGGTTGGGAAGTAGCCATGGATAAAATGAGCTCAACTGTGACCGACACGGTCAATCAACTTACGAAATCCATGACTGAGCTGAATACAAACTTCACCACATATTGTCAGAAGAATGATACCAGACTGACCAATCAAGAAGCCTTAGTGTAGAATTTGTTGCACCAAGTAGGGCAGATTACCGAACAAGTGTCTGCCGTCCTTCGGGAGGATTACCAAGTAATACTGAGAAGAATCCGAAGGACGTGAATGCAATCATGACTAGAAGCAGAAAAGGAACTACCTGGACCAGTTATACCAACGGTCCAAGAAGAATAAGAAAGCGGCGCCAGAGAACACGTTGACTGGAGAAAAAAGGGCCGTAAAACCGGACACTACTCCGGTAAACCGAGAGTCTAAAAACTCAGCAGACAAGCAGTCAGCAGGTAAGTCTACACAAACTGTAACTATTAATCCTGCTACTTTACCCTATCCCCCTAGGAAATACAAGCCAAATAATAATGATGCTCGTTATAAAAAGTTAATAGAAATGTTTAAAAAGTTGCAAGTGAATATACCTTTGGTAGAAGCTCTGGCCGGGATGCCAGAGTATGCGAAGTTCTTGAAAGAAGCAATCTCTACCAAAAGGAATTTATTAGACCTTGAGACTATATGCCTTAACGAGGAATGCTCGGCAGTTTTGCAACGCAAACTGCCTCCTAAATGTAAAGACCCTGGGAGCTTCCTCATACCTTGCAAAATTGGAGGAGTATGCCTAAACAAAGCATTGTGTGATCTTGGAGCTAGTGTCAATCTAATGCCACTCTCCATCTTTCATAAGTTAGGCATGAAAGAGTTGAATGAAACATCTATAACCCTTCAATTAGCGGATAGGTCTATGAAGCAACCGTGTGGAGTGGTGGAGAATGTGTTGGTGAAAGTTGATAAGTTTGTAATCCCTATAGAATTTGTGGTGCTAGACATGGAGGTTAACCATGATGTTCTACTAATCTTAGGAAGATCTTTCCTAGCAAAGAGCAAGACATTGATAGATGTTCATAAGGGTGAGCTGATTCTGATTGTGAATGAGGACAAAGTAGTGTTCAATGTGATGAATTCCATGAGGTATGCACAAGATGAAGGAGAAGCATGCTACATGCTAGATGCCATCGACAAACTTGTTTTGGAATTATATCAGCAAGTGGCACTAGACCCTGAAGTAGCAGAGACTTTGCTCCTGAAGGAAGAAGAAAGTAATGAGGAAACCTGGCCTGGGTGTAGCGAAGGTCAAGTGCAAGAAGTAGAGCATATATCTTCTGTAGATTTAGGAGGAACCATTCATAGACCTTCGTGGCACAAGTTCTTTGACTTATAATTAACTGGTAAGCTGTTAAGATCAACACAGGAAGAGCCACCAATGAACTTAACATTGAAACCTTTGCCATCTCACCTGAAGTACATGTACTTACAAGATGATACTATTCCCTTCATAATTTCATCGTTTTTATCACATTTAGAGGAGGAGAAACTTTTAAGAGTACTGAGAGATCACAAGGGAGCGTTTGGGTGGACGATTGCAGATATTAGAGGAATAAGCCCGTCGGTGTGCATGCATAAGATCTCTGTAAACCCGGAAAAGAAAGCGGTAGCACAATCACAATGGAGGTTGACACCACAACTGAAGGATGTTGTTAAGGAAGAGATCATAAAGATGTTGGAGATGGGAATCATTTTCCCAATTGCATACAGTGAATGGGAAAGCCCGATTCATGTGGTTCCCAAGAAAGGAGGATTCACTGTCCAACCTAATGAGTTTGATGAGTTAATCCCTATGAGACTAATTATTGGACATCGAGTTTCCATTGATTTCAGGAAACTGAATGACGCAACTCGTAAAGATCATTTTCCCCTACCTTTCATTGATCAGATATTAGAAAGATTAAGCGGTCATGCTTTTTATTGTTTCTTAGATGGATATTCTGGTTACTATCAGATCTATACTACACCTGAGGACCGTGAGAAAACCACTTTCACATGTCCCTATGGAACTTTTGCATACAATCGCATGCTTTTGGGTTATGTAATGCACCGGCAACATTCCAAAGGTGATTGATGTCATTATTTGTGGACATGGTGGAGGACTTTCTGGAGATTTTCGAGGATGATTTCTCTGTATTTGGAGATAGATTTGATAAATGCTTGGACAATTTGAGTAGAGTGCTGAAGAGATGTGAAGAGACCAACCTTGTACTTAACTGGGAGAAATTCCATTTCATGGTTACAGAAGGAATAGTGTTGGGTCATAAGATTTCGAGGAAAGGAATGGAGGTTGATAAGGCAAAGATAGAGGTAATAGAGAAGTTACCCCCTCCAACGAACTTAAAGATGTTCCGAGCTTTTCTTGGCCACGCAGAATTTTATAGGAGGTTTATCAAGGACTTCTCTAAAGTTTCTAGACCTTTGACGGAATTACATGCAAAGGATGTACCTTTCGTGTTTGGAGAAGAATGTAAGCAAGCATTCAACGCATTGAAGCAAATGCTTATAACCGCCCCAATTCTGGTAGCACCATATAGGAACAAACCTTTTGAGCTTATGTGTGATGCAAGCGATACGGCAGTTGGAGCAGCCGTGGGACAAAGGGATGATAAAATCTTTAAGCCTATCTATTACGCCAGTCGTACCCTTAATAGTGCCCAGAAGAATTATGCGACTACAGAGAAGGTACTCTTAGCTGTCATCGTTGCATTTGACAAGTTTCGACCTTATCTGATAGGATAGAAAGTCACTGTATTCAGTGACCATGCAGCTTTGAAATACCTTTTAACCAAGCAAGACTCAAGCCCAAGATTGTTAAGATGGATTCTACTCTTACAAGAGTTTGATGTTGAGATTAAAGATAAAAAGGGACCTGAGAACCAGGTGGCTGATCACCTGTCAAGATTAACTTTGCTGGAAGAAGAACAACCGACTGAGATTAGGGAGAGCTTCCCTGATGAACAACTTTTTGCCGTCTCAGTGGTAGCTTGATAACGTTCAAAATGGTACCAATAATTATACATATATTCACCCTGAATTCAGCTCAAGAGAGGTAGATAGGCTCATTATTATGTGAAATATATGTCAAATGCTATTTGAGTGTTTCCAGGATCGTATGCATTTATGCTATTTTCCCGATGTTTTGGAACTGTTTTGTCTCGTTTTACGTGTTTTATAGGATGTACCGAAACTGGAGCATTGGAGAACAGATCTGGACCAAAAGAAGTACATTGGGCCAAGTGATTAAAGTCCAGGAAGATGTCTGCTGAAGAAAAGGAAGAAAATAAGGCCCGGTAACCCGAGGGTTAGGCCCGGTAAACCGGCGTCTTGTGGAACACGAAATTGATTCTGCCGCATTATCTAGGCCGGTTAGGGTTTTAGAGAGTCTTAAGTCGGTCATTGTATCTATATAAGGCCGCTCTTACAGATTATTGTATAAGTTTTCATAAGCACTCAATTATATTCAATTTTATTATACAATTATTATGAAATAAAGTTTTCTTGATATTTGGAGAGTTGTTTTCAGTTTCCTCCCTTCATCCATCATCTCTAGCTTGAGTAGATCGAGCTAGATCTCCATTGTTGAAGTTATGAAGCTTTGAACGTTCCTTTTTGTCTTCAATATGGTAGATCTGTTCGTATTTATGTGTTCTAGTTAATCTGCATGTTTAACAACCCAATAATTTACTTATTTTAATCGTACTGAGCAATGTAGATCCAGAAATTAGGAAAAGCCGTCCCCGGTAAACCAGCGGTCTATACCGGTTTACCGAGGCATGTTTTAGAAAACCTAAACTGGGATTCACTACAACTACGTTGATCGGCAGGAATAATTAAAACAAGTAGTAGGTCTGACCAATCTAATATTCGTAATTCGTAAATTAACATGAAGGACTGTTAGTGAAGTGTTAATTAGGACATTGTCTTGAATGGACCCTAGGAACGTGCTGGTCAATGTCGACAGCTGTCTAGGCGGGTTAGCGGTATGAGTTAGCGCTCAATATCGGCAATTCTAGTTCTTTATGCGTATGGGCTATTACTGACCAATTAAGGAGGGTAGCTTACGTATAGATTGTCTACTGCCATTGTCGGAGTAGATATGGTTATGAATTGCACCCGTAGCTGATAAATATGATAATAATCATTAAAAGCTAGCGATTAATCTAAGGAAATTATGTGGGGAAGTAAACATAATGATTAACTAATCCAAGTTAGTAGATCGGTGAGGAGAGGGAGAGGCATACCATGTTTGTTTTTCTTTATGTTATTGTTGGTCAATGACCGCCTCGCTTCTTAATGTTGTGGAAATATTATGGTTAATATTACATTATTATTACACTCATAACATGGTACAATGTAGTGTTATTTTTATCGGGACATATTAATTGCATTGAATAAACAATTAATATGCATAGTCATAAAGTAACTCTATGGGATCGACCTTGACTCGCATTTACTATAACATGAATAAATAAGTTGATGTACCTAGTATTTTCTTGCTAGTAATATCGGGATCGTTAGTGACTTACACGCGATCAAGATTTTTAGTGACTTACACGCTCATCGGCAGGTGAAGCGATCAAGCGCCGTTCTTTGGGGACAATGGCCAATTTTTAAATATAAACGTTTTAATTCTAATTAAGAAGTTGTTTTTCTTTTATTTTATTTTATTTTGAGTCTTGAGTCGTTCTGTATCAAACCTTTACTTGTTAAACTGCCAGAAAGAGAAAATTCAGGGCCGGTTTCCCGAAGGTAATCTTCGAGTTACCGATGCCTGAAAAAAAAATTCAATTTTTGAGCAGTTCTTGTTATTCTATGTTATTCCCTGTTGATTTTAGTTAGTAGGTCCGCAACAGTTGGGATCACACCCAGGTGAAGCGGAAGTTGCTAACCTTTTCTGTGTTTTATTTTGTCTTTTTGCAGGTTGATCAAAACACTTCAGAGATTCGATCCATTCAGAGTTGACAATGAGCAAACAAGCCAAGCAATATGCCTAGGACAATATTGAATATCACACCGATTTCCATGTATCCTGGATCTGAAGCACGAGAGCATTATGAAGCGGTAAAGCAACGGTTGGAAAGAGAGGAGAAAGAAATCAAGCAAGAGCCTGAAGATGACCTGAAGGAGTATAGCACGTATCGTCCGGGTGAGTTTCCTTGTGAATTAATTGATATATCATCTTCGGATTACGATTCTGATGATCCTGAAGAGGATCCTGACACGATGTTTTCTGAGCCTGAGGATTACCCAGACTCAGACACCGTGGTGATGTTATGAGACCCTGGCATGTTCAAACTCCTAGTTTCTGTTAATGGAATATCCGTAGGATTAGGTCTCTGCGACTCTGGCTCAAGTTGCAATATTCTACCTTTTTCCCTCTGTCAAAAGATCAAGCTTCCGGTCGTAATGAATCAAACCAGGACCATGACCTTCGTAGATAGAACTAGAGACATGCATGCTGGTCTGCTTAGGAAGTGTACAATTAAGGCAGGAGGGTTCACATATCCTATTGACTTTACGGTCATAGATGTACCCGAGGACCCGAGTGCCCCAGTTCTCTTAGGACGACCTTTCTTAGCGACGAATAGGGCAGTTATGGATTTTGATAAGGGGGAGATTACTCTTAGGTTGAATAATGATGATGTATCTTTTAAGATCCTAGAACCTCTAGAAAACCGACCGGAGAGTTGTAAGATGACGTATGCTTCAGGAAAGGTGGAAATTTTGGAGATCGAAGAGCATAAGAATAGAGAGGTTGTAGTAGAAACCGTTGAGCAAGAGTTTAAGAGATTAATGCTGAGAGAAATAGAAGAAAAGACCACGACAAGATGCTCACAGAAGGTAGTCCTTCCGTGTTGCGTAGTGAACGAGTTGAGCTGAAAGTAGAAAATGTGGAGTCCTTGGGTCTAAAGCCTAAATATGGACGCAGAGGCAAACATAGCACGCAAGCTAAAAGAGAAAGACGTGCTAGAAAGAGAGCTCAAAAAGGTTCTATAAAGGTACAAGCCTCTGGAGCGAAAGTTTGGCGAGTTAAAGCTCCAACCCTTGAATGATCGGAGATCTGAAGAAAGTCGAGCTGGCGACTATAAACTCAGAACTAATTCTTCAAACCCTTAGGTAGTTTAGGATTGAATAAAAGTAGCCAGATGAAGGGACGGGCTTTTTTTTCATCTTACCACAAACTTAGGCTTGAAACCGAATGGTTGTGGAAATGTTTTTTACCTCTTTGCGGATTTTAGTGAAGTAGGTTAGGTTTTGAGTCGGAAATGACAATTGAAGAATAAAAGGGTAGTCAATTTGAGGTCAGAATTAAGCAGAAAGGTTGAGTAAGATGTGCAGTAAAGGCAGATAAAGAATCTGGGGAAAAGATACCCCCGGTATCTCGAAGGTAACCCCCGGGTTACCGAGGCTTGATTTTCAAATTTCTGAACGTCAATCCATAAAGCTGAATTTTTAGAGACACGTGGAGGACACACGTTGCACCAGATACGGTCAGTCAGCAGAAACCGTCCCATTTTCCCCTCTTTTCAAATTTTTCATCCTTTCCCACACTCCACCATAACTCCACCTCAATCCCATCAATCACCTCCTCAAATCCCTCACCCTAATAACTTCTCTACCCATAATCCCACTAAAACCATCCACATTCACTCCATTCTTCCTATTTAAACCATCCCTTCATCACCAATATCATCATTTTCATCTCTATCATTCACCACACTTCTCCCATTTCTTCTTCCTTTCTAAAATTTGGCCACCATCACCACCAATATCCCCACCAAATCACCACCATTTCCTTCAATTTTCCAAACCCTAAACACCCATTTTCCACCAATGTTACTGATTTGTATTGCTGCTGCAACAGTGAAGTGCTGCAGTTCTTCTTCTTCCATTACCAGGATCACAATCCCCGAAGAAATCCAGAAAATTCAGGCCGGTAAACCGTACCTTACCTCCGGTATACCGAGGTCTCCTTTCTAGAAACGGCTTCTATTTCAGGTTCTATACTCATTCAGGATGGGTCCTAAGCGTCAACGTTCAGCAGTTCGTCCTAGTGGTTAACAGAGTGTGTATGGAGATGCTAATCCCTTAATCGACGGGGTTGAGCAGTTCCATTCATTAGCTATTTACGAGTCGTTCCGAGGCCATTGGAATGCAAGGCCAGTGGCTCGAGAATGAGGGGTAGATTTGGACGATTGCGGTTCGACTTTTCCGGGTGCCCTACAAGTACAAGATTTATTGGACATGGCAGAAGAACCGGCCCGATTCAACCCCACGGTGGTAAGAGAGTTTTATGCTTACGTTTCGCATAACCCCGGAGCCACGTTTGCTATGGTTCGCGGTATTAAGGTTGACTTCTCTATCGAGCGGATCAACGCTCATTTCGGGGTTAAAAATCCACTGGTGGGCCCGGATGAGTACACATCCTCGAGCAACATTGCCGATCTCGAGAGGATGAATATGGTTGCTAATTTCTTAAGGGTGTGATGGAAGCACAATCCTACTGTAGCCCCCACCATCTTCCTAGAGAATGAGTTATCCTGGGACCGGAAGATGGTCAATAGATTTGTTTGTGCCCGCCTTCTTCCGACTAAGCACACGGTCACTGTCACCACTTCAAGGGAAGAATTGATGTTCTATCTAAAAACGGGTGCCCCAATCAACATCGGTCTTTTGATGCATAGCCGTATCCACGAGCTTGCTGCCGCTTCTGAGCGCGAGCTGCTACCATACGGGCCGATGATTGATATGTTTGCCCTAGAGGACGAGGTGAAGATGCTCGTTAGTGATGATTAGGAAGATCCTGAGCCACAGCTCAGTTCACAGTCAGTCTCGAGAGTACAGAGACGAGTTAGACCAGAAAGGGAGCGTACTCCGGTGCTTGGAGCACCGAGAACTCAGAGAGCCTTGCTTGAGGAGCACTCGTGAAAGATTGCGAGTCTACATAGCAATATGGATCGGATTATTGACTTTCTAGGAGTTCCTCCTGCTACCCCACCACCTTGGACTGCCCCTCGTCATAGAGCATCCTCTTCCGCCGCCGCCGCCTCGAGTTCTGCACCACCTCCCGGTTTTGAGCCTAGAGATGACTGGGAGGGTTATTCTGATGATGACTAGCTTTTCTTTCTTTTTATTGTTGTTTTCCATCTTTCTTATTTTTTTTTATAATTTTCTTTTCCTATTTAGTTGATGTAGCGGAATATTAATAATATAATGATTTTTCCGGCTTAATTTGTTTTGGAGTTATATTATTTTCTCTTTTACTGCCGCATTTTTGTTATACAGTTTCTTGTCACCACTATTCTTCTTGGTTTTTTGTTAAGGGCTAAATTATAGTGATTTTTATATATATTTTCTATATCAATTTCCCCTACATTCGGATGATTTTCATAGATTTTGAGCTATGTATGTAAATATTGAGTAAATGGTGTTTTTAATGGTTAAATATGAAAACGTATCGATTTATATGCTTATTTGGTGATTTTATGTTGTTTTGGAATCGTGTTACATTTTGGTATGTTTTTCGATGTGTGTAGATACATATCTTTAACTTGGGAAAGGATTTGGAAGAGTCTAAAGTCGAATTTGAAGTGTTGATGAAGAGATAGAGATGTTACAAGAGGATAAAGATGGAGGAAAGAAAGGATAATTATCAAGAAATCCGTTCTGCTTCAAGATGGACGAGCGTTCATCTGAGGCCAACGAGCGTCCAAGACTGAACGGGCGTTTGATGAAGTGAACTGGCGTCCAGGGAGTTAATTCACATACAGAGAGTTCAGACGCTCATCATACTAGCGTCCAGTCTCCGTCCAAGCATTCTGGACGGGCGTCCGGTTATTCAAACGAGCGTCCACCGCCGTTTTTGCTGAAACCGACTTAGGTTACTGTAGCAACCGCCTCAGTTTTTTATTTAAAGCATAGCAGCCCCAAACCCTAAATTCATTCCGAATTTCATAAACATCAAACACAAGAGAGCAGCCGCCCTTTGGAGATTTGAAGGCCGGTCACCCGAGCCTTGTGCTCGGGTGAACCGAGGTTAGATTAGGAGTAGTTTAGATGCTTTTCGTTTTCGTTCTTGGATCAATTCATGTATGAGACTATGTGAGTTCTTCTTGATTTATTCAATTTCAGTTTTTCTTCATGAGTTTAGTTCTTTTTGTATCTTTTCTATGTGTTTATGACGCCATGAGAATAGATTGAAAGATCTGTTTTCTATTGATGTTTATAATACGGAAGTTGCATAAACCTTAGATCATCATAGAAAGATAGGATTTTTAATCATTAATGATGACAAGTTAATTGGTTAATTATCTAGGTTGTTAGATTCTAAAATACGAGAGTTAACCTGAATCTACACCGAGTTTTGTTTGGTAAATCGATCTCAACATTCGGAAGATGAGAGATTGATAATTGAATTCACTAAGGAATTAGGGATTCATAGCTTGAGAAATAGATTCACTAAGGAATTAGGGATTTGTATCTCGTGTAAAGGTGAAACCACAATTTGAATTAAAATCATGAGATGAACTATGATTGAAATCACTTGGTTTGTGCACTGTTTGACCCCATGTCTTTAGGTTAGATTGTTTGTTTTTGTTTCTTTAGTTTAGATTTATCTTGATTGTTCTTTTCTGTTTTTATGTTTTGTCTTTCGTTTATTTGTTTTCTTGAGTAGCAATTGATAGGAATTAGTGACATTAGATTCTACATCCCAATTCCCTGTGGATCGACCCTATACTTACCCTACTATGCTATCAACTACCCGATATTTGGTCGGTTAGGAGTTAGTTTGCATGTTAAGTATAGGTTTATAAATTTTCTTTTGTTTTTATGATGCAAAATCCTCCCAACATTTTTCTTGAGTTATTTAGCGCAGATTCTTCAAGGATTATTTACATGAGCCCAATGATTTATACGACGATCCGATTCTTCTTTGGTTCCGCCCTTAACTAAAGCTAAGTTCCTTTTCATTTTTCACTTCTCATCTCACACATTGGGGACAATGTTTCGATTAAGTTGGGGGTAGAGGAACGTCTCTTAGCTTTTTAGCATTATATTCCATAAATTGCGTGATCGTCTTGATTCTCTTTGATGCACGATTCACCACTTAGACTTTGATTCGTTTCGACAGAATTTCAAAAAATTATGATATCTTTGATCTTTTCGAGTTAATTGACTACATCTTTGTTTTACTTTGCACGAGTAAGAGAAAGTGCCCACTTCTGAAGTAGTGGCATATTAAGCGCATATTCTGTTATGAGGCACCATTTTAAGCACGTATAACTCACTTCCATTGGTGTGTAGTCGATAGCATATTGCTTTGACTAGAGTTGACCCTGGCTTCATCACGACCATGTTTCACTTACGTTTAGAAAGGCAAAGGAATTTCGGATTCGGTAGTTTATCATGAGTGGAACCGTGAGGATAGATAAATCAATGAGTGTTCACCCGCCAAGAAAGAGAAGTGCATTGAAATATATACATCTATATTCTCTTTGGCAAAATCTTAGTCGATGGAGCGTAAGACGCACGACTTTTGCATAGACTGATAAACGTGAGCCTAAGAGTAATATATGCTCGGTTCTCGATCCGCCTTGACAGCTTAATTAATTAACAAATACATGTTCGAGACTGGTTAGTTCGACTGCGGGTTGACGTAATGTGAAATTGTCTGCATTTCTAAGAGGTTGTGAAAGTTATTACACACACACATTGGCTCATGACTTAAATAGTGTTTAATGTGTTACTGATGGATAAGAGTGGCATGATCTTGATCTTGACTTAGTGGGGCATAGTTGTTTTTAATTAACTTGTGTATTGATCAGAGTGTTATTTTCTTTTCGCCTTTTTGCTCGGGACGATCAAAAGCTAAGTGGGGGGGGTAGTTGATAACGTTCAAAATGGTACCAATAATTATACCTATATTCACCCCGAATTCTGCTCAAGAGAGGATAGATAGGCTCGTTATTATGTGAAATATATGTCAAATGCTATGTGAGTGTTTCCATGATCGTAATTCTGCATCTATGCTATTTTCCCGATGTTTTGGTACTGTTTTGTCTCGTTTTGCATGTTTTATAGGATGTACTGAAATTAGAGCATTGGAGAACGGATCTGGACCAAAAGAAGTATATTGGGCCAACTGATTGAAGTCCAAGAAGTAGTCTGCTGAAGAAAAGGAAGAAAAGAAGGCTAGGTAACCCGAGGGTTAGGCCCGGTAAACCGGCGTCTTGTGGAACACGAAATTGATTCTGCCGCATTATCTAGGTCGGTTAGGGTTTTAGAGAGTCTTAAGTCGGTCATTGTATCTATATAAGGCCGTAATTACATATTATTGTATAAGCTTTCATAAGCACTCAATTATATTCAATTTTATTATACAATTATTATGAAATAAAGTTTTCTTGAGCTTTGGAGAGTTGTTTTTGGTTTCCTCCCTTCTTCCATCATCTTTAGCTTGAGTAGATCGAGCTAAATCTCCATTGTTGAAGGTATGAGGCTTTGAGCTAGATCTAATTCGTTGGTGAAGAAATCATGAAATAGTGGTTGCGTTCTTCATATCTGCGATGGTCTATATCGCTAGATCTGAATACCTAGTAAATTACTAATTCATGATAATCGGCACCAGCTACGTTGATTGATAGATTTAATTTACATGTTAGTAGCCTGGTCAACTATTTGCATGTCTTCGTAAAACTAGCATGAAATACGAATAGTGAAGTGCTATGTTTGGACATTATCTAGATGGACCCTAAGAACGTGTTGATCAGTGTCGACAGCTGTCTAGGCGGGTTAGCGGTATGAGTTAGCGCTCAATACCGATAGCTCTAGTTCTTTATATGTATGGGCTATTACGGACCAATTAAGGAGGGTAGCTTGCGTATAGATTGTCTACTACCATTGTCGGAGTAGATAGGGTTAGGAGTTGTACCCGTAGCTGAACAATGAATTAAAATTCACCAATGGAAAAGACTGTTGCATGTGTGGGGGGGAATAACTAATTACTAATAATTGAACTAATACATTAGAGACTCTTGTTGCTTCGTTGAACTTGCATAGTCTTGTTAGTTGATTGTTACCAAATTTACTACTGTCTATATTATAGTTGGTCGTAGACCATATTTGTGACAAGCTCAATCTTGATAATTAGACGTTCTTATGAGTCTCTGTGGGATCGACCTTGACTCGCCAGAACTCTACTACGATAGACCTAGTCCTATTGCTAGTAAGGGCTTTGCACGCGATCAGCTATTAATGTGTGATTTTCTAATTTTCTGTTCTTTTCAAAATGTTCAATAAGTGTCATTTCTGAATTTATTTCCACGTTTTATGGCATTTTACAAGATTTACTCCACATCGGCAATTGTTTCAAGATTTTTTTTTTTTTTGAGAAACGATCAGATATTATTACTATCCAAAAAAAAAGATTACAAATGGTCCAAAGCATTCCCACGAAAAAAATAAACAGGCAGCCATGGGGTTAGATTATTACACAAAGCTACAGCCCCCAGGAAATTTTTAAATTCCTAACTCGACTTTCAACATTCGATAAAAAAAATGAATCGGTGGTCTATGACCACAGCTTTGATGGACCAGATGGTTTCTTCAATACCAAATTTCATTGACAGCTTCGCGGAAATAATAAGGCCAATCCCTCACACGGTTGGTTCCCATAATATTGGCCTTGATCCATTCCTGGATGGTGGGGCGTGCAAAGAACGCATCGTGAGCTGGTGTACGTAGCAGTTTTTTCCAAAACGACTTGGTCCAAGTGCAATCACGCAAAGCATGAAGGGTTGATTCATCTGAACATTTACAAATAATGCAATTTGCGAAGAACTAACATGTCTGCGCCAAAGCAGGCTAAAAGTGGGTAACGTGCTGTGATAAGTTTGCCACAACATAAAATTAAGTCTATACGGACCTTTCATCTTCCAAATCTCCTCTCAGGTTTGGTATGTCTGTAAGGCAACATCACTGCCGAGAAATTGATAGGCATGGGCAACAATGTACTTATTTGTATTTTGCCCCTCCCAAGTTATGTCTCCATTCGAAACGATAAATCCCTCCTTGAGGTTGGCCGCAGCAAGACAAATGCCTTTTCAAGAGTCGGAATCAGTGGCTTTTGGTTCAGCAAAAAGGTTCCCATATTTCTTGAAAAGGACTTTGACCCACAGGGATTGGTCATCCGTAAGGATCTTCCAAACTAGCTTTCCCAGCAAAGCAATGTTCATCCAAAGAGGATTCTTAACACCCAGTCCTCCCACATCTTTAGGCTGACAAAGATCTTTCCAGGCAATGTAATGCATTTTCCTCTCATTTTGTTCTTCCCCAAAGAAAAATTTACGGCAAAGTTTATCAATCTCATTGAGTTCGCCTGTAGGCACCTTTACAGCTTGCATCACATAGTAGGGGTGCAAGTGAACTCTTCACCAAAAGCATTCTGCCAGCCTTAGAGAGGGATTTCAGTTTCCAGCTAGAAAGTTTCTTCCTCATTTTCTCAACGATAAAGTTATACGTGGCCCTGGTGCTTCTGGAATGGATCAAAGGGATACCTAGATATTTACCCAATTCATCAGCTGACTGCATATCTAGTTTCTGCTTGACAGCTTGTCTCAGTTGGCTACCGGTATTTTTAGAGAAATGAACCCGCGACTTGTGAGCACTAAATTTCTGACCAGAAATGGAGCAAAAGTTGTCTAGGACGGATATGATAGAATCTGCTTGCCTCTCAGTGGCTGCACCAAAAACAATCAAGTCGTCAGCAAAAAAACATATGACTAAAGGGGGGGTCCAGACTTGCTAACTTTCACCGCCTTCCATCTGCTTTCCCGTACTGTCTTGTCAATGTCTCTACTAAGGACCTCCATTCAGAGAACGAATAGGTTGGGTGCCAAAAAATGTATTGCTTGTTATAAAATTGTTCTTTTAAATCACATAAAATGAAAATTGTCCTTGTATCTCTTTTATGACATTCTTTGTTCTTTGGCTACTTTCCTCTAATTATTATGTACGGCAAAGTCTTGGGTAATAAACTATTTAATAAAAATGGAAAAGTGTGGAATTATTGTAATAAGTGGAAGTGTCCAAAAATTAAGGTAGAAACTCAAAACTAGAAAGGCTCTTGGAAAAAAAAAAAAAAAAAAAAAAAAAAAACAAAACAAAACCGGCCCTTGAAAGCTACTCCGGAAAAAAGGTAGAAAAAAGGTTGAAGAAATCGGAAGTTCTTCATTGAATTTATTATTTGAATTATAAGGGAAAATGACATTAGTAATGACATTAGTATTACGTAATAATATTAAAATAATAAAATACATATTGTAATTTTGTTTATTTGAAGCGTCAAATACAAATGATTCAGAAAGCATTAGAATTGATAGGTGAACAGCATGACGTGACAAAGGCTATAATATTTCCATAGGCGGTAGAGTATAATTATGAGAATATTGGAAGATAAACTAAGGAAAAATATATATATTTACATACGTAGTACATAATGTACATTAAACTTTTTTATGGGTAATTCTGTCGTAGAGACTTTCGATTGCACTCAACCGTTCGATTTGTGACATATGTACAAACAAACAAAATAGTTTTATCTTTTTCTACACATGACAGTCATCCGACGGTCCGTTCTAATAGAGATTCTATATATAAGAATTCCCCTTTTTTTATAACTACATGATCATGAATTAAACTTTTATATTAATGATCAGTAAAAATGTTATTATTTCAAAAAAAAAATTAAACAATAAGGAAGTAGACAATATTGCATATGTTATACAAATGATCGATACGAAGAATGACGGGTAAATGGTGGTGAGGTGGGCTAGGTAATGGGTAAGGGTGGGGTGGTAGACGCAACTACAGGTAGAGTAAGATGTGAGTATGTATGGGTATGTATTGGTAGCGTGGTAAATTTAGCATACGGAAAATGTAGTATTATGGATATAATGAGGGTATAGATAGAGAAGAAAAGTGAATATAGGTAAAGATAAATGAGGGGTTGGTGATCGAGAGGTATAGTTTGGAATAACGGTTGAGTGAGAGTAAGTAATAAAGATAGGGTTATGGATAGTGGTAAGGGTAGGCTAGAGGCGGAGTAGGGGTTGGGCTAGGGTATAAGGTGGGTAGAGGTATATAAGCTATAGTGGTGGTAGGAGTAGGCTAGAGGTAAAGTAGGGGGTTAGAGTAAGGGTAGAAGTATATGGGTTGTAGTGGTGGAGATAAATGAGGATGATTGGTATAGATGGAAAGGATAAGGTGTAAAGTGTGGGTGGGGGTTAGGTATAAGTGGTAAGGGGGTGGGTAGGTGTAAGAGGTGGTCGGGTAAGAGTGAGGGTAAGATGGTAAGAGAGCGTAGGATTGTGTGAGGTTGAATAAGCCGTGTGATGTGTGGGGTTGGATGAAGTAGGGGTAAGAGTAAGGATGATATATGAGGTAGAGGCAAGAGTAGGTACATGGACGAACTTACATTGATGGATGGGGGCAGTCGCCTCCCATTTGGGTCGGAAAATACATTAGTATATATAAGATGTATTTTATTTTCCCCCTTAAAATTGTCTTATAATATAATCGAATAACTTAACAATTTTTTACTAGCCATTACCAAAGTGATACATTTTAAGAGATCCTATTATGATAACAACAGTTGAATAACAGGATTTGAAGCGAACTGCATTATTGTATTACATTATTATATAAAAACCAAACTTAAAAAAAAGGATAAGTAACCGTTTTTGTCATTGCCCACCTCGACCGGGGGCCTGCATCCGCCCCTGAGTAGGTAATGTAAAATGGGAAAGGAGTGGGGTGGATGGCGGTAGTATTGGGTAATGAGGTTGGTGAGTGTGTAGGGGTGATGTCGGATAAATAGGATTATGTAGGCTAAGGGTCGGTGGGTAAGGGTAAGTAGGATTGTGTAGGGTAGATTAGGGTCATCAGAGCAGGGGTAAGGTCGTGAAGGCAGATGAGAGTGAAGGTATGGTGGTAGGGGTGAGTGGATGGAATAAGATAGGGATGATGAGGGTGGTTTCCAAAGGAAAAGTACTACAACTATTTACAACCACAATAGTGGAAAAGTACGCTGGATGACTCTCAAATTAATTGTTGATTTCAGAGGGATTTGAACCTGATACCTTATGATCTCAATACCTCAGCTCTAGTCAGTTGTGTAGAAGTTCATAGTACGAACGAAAGGTGAACAAAACATAGAATTAAACAGTGAGAGAATATGAAGAACAGTGACAAGGAAAAACGAGAATTATGTTCATCATCATAACTGTGTGATTTTGGATTACAACTGAATTGAATGAATCTCTACACTACAGCTGAGTATATATAACAGCATTATGGACTATCACCGACCCATAACCGTCCTGAATTAACTTTACTACTTCCTAACCGTTTCTGTGGTCAAGTGTTTGATGAAATGCCTCAAAGAGTATTTATCTAACACTTGGTCACTTGAACATATTAGACATGTAGCTTCTATATATGTTAACTCCAATGCCCCCCATCAAGCTGAAAGTACTTGAAGCTTGCACTTGAACATCTTAGACATGTAGCTTCTATGTATGTTAACTCTAATGTTCTAAAGATAATGATGCTGATAGGCTGCTGATGCTGCTGGTCCTGGTGTTGCTACAACTGTTGTTGCCGAGGATTATCGTGAGGCTTTGAGAGTGTCTGTTGATGATGGTGCATTCTTGATGCTCATCGCCAGATCGCTAGTGAGTGTCTGGCGATTATTGTCTCTCGCTGAGCGAGTGTAGCATCGCAGATCGTTGAAAGTGTAGCATCAATTCTTAG
Organism: Gentiana macrophylla; assembly: GCA_026214975.1. Taxonomy (NCBI): domain Eukaryota; kingdom Viridiplantae; phylum Streptophyta; class Magnoliopsida; order Gentianales; family Gentianaceae; genus Gentiana; species Gentiana macrophylla. The sequence continues at coordinate 102,345,951 of CM047814.1, read as the reverse complement.
TTTGTGTGAGGACTGAGGGTTTGAAGATGGAATAGATGCCTAGTTTGTGTAGCAGATAGCTGAATGTTGGAGTGTCCAGTGGCTTTGTCAATATATCAGCTAGTTGATTAGTTGTTCTTACAGGCATAAGTTTGAGAAACCCTCCTTGAACTTTAGCTCTAGTGATGTGAAAGTCCAGTTCAATATGCTTAGTCCTTTTATGAAAAATTGGGTTCTTGGCTATGTGCATAGCACTGGCATTATCACAAAAGAGCAGAACATGTAATTGAACTGATATATGTAAGTCTTGCATGAGGTAAACAAGCCACTGCATCTCACATGTAGCATTTTCCATGGCTCTATATTCTACCTCAGATGAGCTTCTGGCTATTGTACTTTGCTTTTTTGTTTTCCAGGAAATAGGGGCTGATCCCAAGAACGTGATGTACCTTGATATACATTTCCTTGTGTCCTCACAGCCTGCCCAATCAGAATCTGTACACCCTTTGAGTAGAAGGTCATTATCTGCTTCAAAAAGGATGCCCTGACCAGGATTGATTTTGAGGTATCTTAAAACTCTATGTGCAGCTTGCATGTGGTTGATGGTAGGATATGACAGAAACTGACTAAGTTGTTGAACTGAGTATTCTATGTCAGGTCTAGTGAATGATAGATAAATGAGTTTTCCTACTAGTGTCATGTATATGGTATTATCTAGAAGTAGTTCTGAATCCTCTGCTGATAGCTTATGTTGGGAATTCATAGGTGTGGTAGCTGGTTTTGCCTCTAAGAATCCATATTCTGATAGGAGATTCAAAATGTATTTTCTCTGATTAATGTAGATACCTTTAGCGGATCTTGCAACTTCTATTCCCAAAAAGTATTTGAGGTCACCAATATCCTTAATTTGAAACCTTTTGTGTAAAACTTGTTTGACCTCATCTATTGGACTCATTGTTGAGTTGGTTGCAATGATGTCATCCACATACATAAGTTGAGCTATAAAGTTACTACATGTGCCTTTAGTAAATAAACTGTGATCATGAGGTGACTGTGAAATCCTATTTCTGTTAGGGCCTCAGTCAGTTTTGAGTTCCACTATCTGCTGGCTTGTTTAAGGCCATATAAAGACTTGGTCAATTTGCACACTTGGCCAGGTTTCTCTATCTTGACACCAAGGGGCAGTTCCATGTATACCTCCTCATCCAAATCCTCATGGAGAAAGGCATTGGTTACATCCAAGTTGATGGATATGACATTTCTTGGACACTGCAAGTGCTAACAGAGTTCTGATTGTTGTCACCTTGGCTACAAGTGAGAATTTTTCTTGGTAATCTATCCCATAGGTTTGTGTGTATCATTTTGCCACTAATCCGGCTTTATATCTCTCTATGGATCCATCAGCATGGTACTTAACTTTATATACCCATTTGCAACCTATAGTGGACTTTCCTGGAGGCAAAGAGACAATCTCCCAGGTTTTGGTAGCTTGTAATGGATCTAAGTCTTTCTGCATAGCCTCTTTCCAACAATCATGTTTAACTGCTTGATTGTAGGTTCTAGGCTCTTGTATCTGGTCTGTCAGGAGAAAAAACTTTTGATAATTTCTTGAAAGATTTTCATATGTGACCACATTATTTATTGAATGTGGTGACTTTGTCATAGGGACCACATTTTCCTTAAGATATGTTGGGACTTGTCTCTGTCTGCTAAATCTTCTTGTTTCATATTGAATTGGTTGTGTAGTGTTGTTTTAAGCATCATGAGTGGATTCCTCATGTGTCATCTCATTATTGTGAAAGGATGTATCATGATTGTCTGCATCTTTTCATATGGAACATGAGCTACCACTATACTTGTAGCTTTCAAATGTAAAGGAAAAATGGTTTCATAGAATTACTCATATCTAGATATAAAGATGTCCCTAGTCTGTTTGTCTAGTACAATGTGGCCTTTAGTAAACTTAGGAACTCCAAGATACACACATTGTCTAGCTCTAGGTTCAAACTTTGCACTATTATGAGCAGGAATGCATACATATACAAGGGAACCAAAAACTCTCAACTCTGTATAATCAAACTGTTTACCATAGAGCAAGAAATGAGGTGTGTTATTTTGAATGACTGGTGAATGTGTCAAATTAATCAAAAACACAGCATGTAAGATACAGTAACCCCAGTAAGACAAAGGCAAGTTAGACTAAAATTTCAAAGCTCTAGCTGCATTCAAGATATGGATGTTTTCTTTCTACTATACCATTCTGTTGTGGTGTGTCCACATAGGATGTTTGGTGTATGATCCCTTTTTGTGTGTAATAATCAGGCATATCAAATTCAGCTCCATTGTCTGTTCCGACAATTTTAACATGTTTTCTAAACTGTACTAAAGCAAACTCAACAAAAGATTGAACTAGTTGTTTGACTTCATATTTTTGTTTCAACAGAAAAACCCAAGTATATCTTGAAAAATCATCTACTACTGTAAGAAAGTAAGAATGTCCATGAACTATTTGTTGTCTATAAGGTCCCCATATATCAAAATGAACTAGATCAAAAATACTTTGTACAACAGATTGACTCAAGGGGAAAGAATTTCTCTTTTGTTTAGCAAGTTGACAGACATGACATATATCTACATTGTTTTTACAAGAGGAATCAACACAACTCAAATGAGACAATCTTTTATTATGCGGATGACCAAGCCTGTAATGCCAGACTTGCTCATTTGCAATCCTACATTGATCATCCAACTGTGTACCACTGACAGCATTGACATTGTGTAAAATCTGCTTGTCATTGCTCAGAACATAAAGACCTTTAGATTTCTTAGCTGATCCAATCATTATCCCAAGTTTCTTGTCCTGTATGAGACAAGAGTCAAGGTTAAACACAACAGACAAAGCAGGGTCAGCAGTCAATTTGGCCAAGGATATAAGATTGAAGCAGAAGTCTGGAATACACAACACATTGGTCAGGGTTAAATAATCATTTAAACGGACAGTCCCAATATGTGTTACTGACACACTAGAACCATTCGGTTGACCTACTAACATGTGATAAATAGGTCTAGAATACTGCATACAAGACCTACTAGTGACAATATGATTAGTAGCACCAAAATCTATAACCCAAGATAAAGAATTACCAATACTATTAGGATTAGACAAACCTGATGTGTCAGCAGTAGGAGCAAAATTAGTGGTCAGTACAGTTGCTTGATTTGCCATATGACTATAGGTGTCCACTTTCTGAGTGTCCAACAGCTTCAACAACTGCTGCTATTGAGTCTTATTCAAGGTAAAACTATCAGCAGAGTGTCCAGCAACAGCAGCAGGGGTTTCTTCTTGATCTTCTGATATTGCCTCTATCATATTAACCTTGCTTTTAGGCTTCCAACCAGGTGGAAATCCATGCTTCTTGGAGCATTTATCCACTGTGTGCCCTGTAAAGCCACAGAAAGTACGTTGGACCTTCTTTCCAGTCTGAGAATTCCCTGAATTCTTCTTGAAACCACCATTTTTCCCATTAACTGGTCTGTTAAAACCTTGCTGAGAACCACCACTATTCTGGAAACCAGGACCAGAAGAGCTCTGATTAAAACCCCTATTATACAGGACAGTACCATCTGGAAATTTACTCAGAGATTCCCTCTGATCTTCTAGCTTCAAAGCCATTGCAAAAACAGTATCCAAAGTTGGCACAGGCACCATTAACTGTGCTTGTGTCAAAACTTGAGAAAATTCTGAGTTTAAACCTCTCAAGAACTTCACTACCTTTTATGTCTTTGCATAACCAGTAAACACCTTAATAAATGTTAGGAAATCAAACGAGTAGCGCAGCGGAAAATAAAATTTGATTTTCGATCCAAGGATCGACTTCGTTTAAACAATAAACATATAACAAGGAGGATAAAGATTACACCTTTCTTGATCTTAAAGATCGAAGCTTTGACCGTCCGGTAGAAGTAGATACGCCTAAGCCGTCCAAGCGTCCGGCCTCTATCAGTTATTTTCATGAACGCCTCGCCAGAATCCTCCCGGATTGCTATTAGAAAAATTCGACTACTAGGTCGACCTTTTTCTCCCTCTCAATCCTCTTTATAAGAAGCTCTCTGATTTTCTCAAGAACAATTAGCTCTTGGAATAATGGTGCACAAAAGAGCTAGCCAACCCATTTTTTTATAGAAGAAAGTGGCGCCCCTTGGTGATAAGAGCCATCTTCATCGAATAGCTCCAAGGATGATAATTCTTGTTGTTCAACAAAGGTTGAACCAGAATCAACGTAGGATTCTCATTGGGGTGTAGATACAGCTGACTTCCTGGCAAAACGCCTTGAATCTGATTTGGATTCTCCATAATCCAGTAGACGAAAACAAGAAATGCAGGAACCAAGCAAAAAAGCAGAACAGCTCCTCCAAGAAACCAAAGAAACGTACGAAAAAGAAACGAAAGGAGAATCAGAAATTTGCAGCAGCGAACTGCATAAGCTATGATACCATGTAGAAGTTCATAGTATGAACGAAAGGTGAACAAAACGTAGAATTAAACAGTGACAAGGAAAAACGAGAATTATGTTCGTCATCATAACTGTGTGATTTTGGATTACAACTGAATTGAATGAATCTCTACACTACAGCTGAGTTTATATAACAGCATTATGGACTATAACCGACCCATAACCGTCCTGAATTAACTTAACTACTTCCTAACCGTTTCTGTGGTCAAGCGTTTGATGAAATACCTCAAAGAATATTTATCTAACACTTGGTCACTTGAACATCTTAGACATGCAGCTTCTATATATATATGTTAAGTTGACCATCTATTACATCCATTTCATCGATTATCATACTTAAAATATATAATGGAAAATAACTTTTATTTTCACTACATCGAAATGAAATTCATTCTATATACCTCTTTAACTGCAATCTTATGCACCCTCTCAAAAATATTATTATCTTTAAAAATAAATTCATACGTTTGCTATATTTTATCTTACTGGTCCGTCCATGTAAACGGTTCAATAAAATGTAAAATGCCCACGGGATATAACCTAGCAGTAAAGAGGTTTGGATGTCTTAAAGGGCAGCTGGAATCTGGAGATTCGAACCTCTTAAATAAGCGACTTATTTCAGTTATTTGATACAATAGTAATTTCATATACAGAATCACTAGGTTAAGTGAATAATATTAATATGTCTAATCATCACCAGGGGCGGCTTAAGTGGGAGGTTTTGGGTCAATGGACCCCAAACCAAAAACAAAAAAAAAATTCTATGTATTTTTTACACTATTTAAAAATTTTATACACTAGTATGTATTAACTGACCCGTTAAATTTTTTAAAAATTGACCTTTTGACCCATAATCCTATTTGGATTTTTAAAATTAATGCTATAAACATAAAATACGATGTGTCGTTCTCGATCTCCGACCCGTGTCTCGATATTCCTACAGCCGCCTCTGATCATCACATAGGACTGGAGGGAGGGGGGACCATTGTGGTTATGGATTAACCATTGGTTAGCCCTTGTGGTTAGGGCCCATCCCTATGGCCATGGATTGGAGACTCTCGTGGTTAAGATTTAACTATTTTTTTTATAAAATGTAAAATTGTTTGTGTGTTTGCACGTGTAATAGGCAAATGTAGATAGAGTAGTGATACATTCACTACTATTTCTACCACAACATCTTACACAACACAATCAACACCACGTATTCTATTGAGACCCATCACAAAAAATAATTGATCACTTTAATCAAGAATTACCACACACATAATGGTTTGTGCACTACACTTGTGTAGTGCACATATCATTTTCCATGTAGATAAGACTAAAAAGTTGCAATGTTGAGCTATCACTATCAAAATAGGAAAAGGGGTGGATAATATTCTAGAGAAACCAACCGTGCAAATAGAAAACGTTGTAATGATTATGAAATTAATTATTTACTACTCTCTCCGATTTTTTTCCGTCACATTTTACAATTTTTTATTTATTTATCTATTATAATACATTTTCAATGTATCATTTATTATTTTTTTATCTTTTACTAATAAAATATTTACATCTCCAATAAAAAAATATAATTCTAATATTAAAAACATATTTATCAACAAAGTATTTATATCCACAATAACAAAAATATATTTTCAACACTATATTTGAGACATATTAATTATTTTATTAATCTGTGTGAATCTTCTATCTACGACATATAAAAAAAACGAAGGGAATACAAAGATAGGTAGAATTTTTGGATAATGTCACTATCTTACATTACACCCTTTACAGTACACATGAAAGGTTCAACTCAAAACACAAAAAAGTGAATCAAAATTATAGATCTGCACACGTGAATATGCCTTTTAACCGTATATTCTTTGGTTAAAATAAAATGGTAGTGGAGTTGATGAGAATTAGATTCTTTTGAAAAAAGAAACTTTATTGTATTAATTAATTTATAAAAAAACGGTTAAACCCTAATCGGAAGATCCCTTCGCCTCCGATTCCACGTAAATCTGAGAGAGTTAATCAGACATATGATTCGGAGTTGAGAGTTGCTTACTTATATCTTCTACCGAAAGGGTTCGCGCTTTTACGGGACTCGAACCCCACCATCCCAGGCTTCAGACTCAGTGTGGATTACCCACCCCAACCCTCTACCACTAGGCTGTATTGGAAGTAGCGCCCGAAAGACAATTTATGTAATTGTTTTTATAATTAATAAATGACAGATTTATTCTCATCTTATTGCTTGCTTCGTGTTTGTAAGTAATACACTGCTGAAAACCCCAAGTCGTATCATATGTAGTCATATAATTTAGTATGTGTCACACATGAGGATTAAGTTTATGGTGATACATTTGAACTATTAGTCCGTGGTGAACTTAATCAAAGTATGGGGTATATTGATTAAACCACCATCAATGCGCCCAGAATACTTTATGGTGTGACCGTCTTATCCGGACCATCGACATTGGTTGTCTAAGTGGGGCATTTATATATGATGTAGTCATATAGGACTGAACCGATTTAATCTGCAATTCTCATAAAATTCCGTGGTTGAGAAATCTTATTAAATCACAAAATGATCATATATGGATTAACCTTAATCCTGAAGTGATTGCAGACTCCAACTTGTTTCAGGATAGGGTTTGATGTGTTTGTTAAGAATCGCTAAGAGGCGCGGTCCAAATTACTTTCACGTTGGCACTATTCTGGAATGAGTGTGTGTCTCACAGATATGGAATCCATTCCTTCCTGCGGGAAGTAGAAAGACAATCCCCTTATTTGTTAATCCTAGAAACTGATCGATCCTGGGAGTTCGTATTGGTCATGAACTAATTGATCACTAGTGGGTTAATGGTAAATAAGGATAAGTTGTATTGAAGAAGGTTTACGAAAATAATCTCGCTTCATTACGGATAGTCTATCGAGGGTTAGTCTGTATGTAATGATTATATAAATGGACACTTATCGACACGACTCGACATTTTGAGAATAAGTTATATCTATAATCGATAGAGTTCAGTTTCGGATTTATGGTGGCGTAATTACAGTATTAATAAGTTGAGTAGAAATATTATGTTCGATGAATATTTTAGTCAATTTATTGTAGCTACTGGTTATAGGTCCATGGTCCCGGGGTTGGCTCCTAACACACGAGTGTTTTCTCGTTTTAAGAAACCTCGAGAATAAATTAAATAGTTGGACTATTCAATGAATATGCAATATTATTTATTTGGTAAATAATATGTAAAATTAAAAAGACATTTTCTATTAAATTAATGACAAAAGTGGCGCCCCAAATGTGGATAAATTAGGAAAAGAAATTTTCCTAGATTATGTCACATATGTAATTATTTATTTATTTGTTAAATAATTAATAGAAAAGAGATAAGAGATTGATTTTTGGGAAATTTTCTCTTATCTTATGGCAAATATATTTTCCTTATGTGAATAGGTAATTGTGGTGTGAAAATGATAACTCTCTCTTGACTAGTTATTTTCCTATATAAAGAGAGTTTCTCCCAACACAATATCACATCAATATTTGCGCCACTTTTCACAAAATAGAAGAGAAAAGTTAGTTTCTTGTTCTAGTTATTAAGAGAAGAAAAACCTAGGTGATATGATTCAAGAACGGGATTTGCCCTAAGATTTTCTAAAGGAATCAATAACGAGCTCGAAACAACGAACTTAGATAATCCAACCTAAGAACGTTGGCAAGCACGCCACAACGCTGCTTCAAGGCGCCGATAAGTTCTTTAAGGGGTGGAACTCTACAACGAAGAGATCCTCACTGCAAGTGATAAACAAGTCAATAGACTCAATAATAATTTCACTCAAAATTGAACTGTTTGTAAAAGAACAACCAGAGTGCTTTATATAAGCTACAATATTCATGAAACTAATGTAGCTAACCAACGTGGGATAAATTACATTGTAATTTTCGCCACTTTATTCCCTAGTGGGCCTAACTTGACTATAATAAGCCCAAATGGCTTTTATTTCTTTGAAAATAAATACTTGACCCAATATCTTAACATATGGGCAACTTTTGACACGAACTGGGCGTTTTTATTCATTAAAACACCGAATACTAAAATAAACAAAACAAATAAAATGTCTCGGGACGGATCACATCATTCCTCCCGGTTGGAAAGGATTAGTCCTCGAATCAACAAGACGTCATAGAAGTCGACATCGAAACCAAGTTTGAACAAACCGCAAAAACGTCAATGATATACCAAGATCAAAGATAATGTGGATATACAGCTCCAAAGCAATAGCATGTCTAGATGTCGATCCATGCTTCCGCAATAGAACATAAGAAAAGTCACTTGGCTGGATATCGACGGTGATGAAGCTCGGAGTGGCAGCAACATAATCATAGAAATGCAATGTAGGATCTTCATAAACACGCAAGGCAAAAGGATCAATAAAAATGTGCGCCGGTTTGCCACCATTAACAACCGGGGATAGTTCATCCAAAGGCAATATAGGGGCGGCATTGGATGTATCCAACATCCCGGTTTCCTCCTCGTGTGGATGATCCTCCTGTACCTGCACAGAAGACAAAATACAGCTGGAACAAGAATTCAGTAGCATAGTTTCTTCTTGTGCCTCATCCATAATCAACTCTGTGCGTACTCCCTCCACAATAGACACCTCTGACATCTCTATTTTCTCTTCCCCAATTTCAGGTTCATCCACCTCCACTGTCACATCGACAACTATAGAACTATTTTCTTCCTCCCTTTCCAAATCCTCCTCACGAATGTTAACAACCTCGTCATTTTCCGCTTTAGTCCACCCATTTTCTTTTTGAATGTCAGCCCACCGTTTGGCCTCCTCCGCCTGTAGTAGTTCAACTTCCTTTTCCAATCTATCCTGTAACTCTTGCATCTTAACTTGCATAATAGCCTTAATTTCTTGTTTCAACTTCGCACCGAGTGCACGATTATTCTCCTCAAGGATCCTTGCTATCACTGCTAACATGCTCTCATTTCGATCCGCTAACTCAGTTTGACGCCTCTGTTCCTTTCTACGATCCCGTCTCTCATAATGATCAAAATAAGGCATATTCCCACAATTATCTCGTGTTTACTCAGCCTGATGCTCAATCGTAATGATTTTTTTTTTTTTTGACAAATTTACACAGTGTAAAAATTTTCACACCCTGATGTGAAACCCACGTATTTAAGCACCGAACGACTACAAATTTGGGAAAACTCAAAAGACAAAAGTTGTAGAACTGAGAGTTTTCTAAAGGATGTCAAATTTTCTGATTTTTTGGAGATACGGAAGTCGCTCTAACAATCGTTTTTCAGAAACTGATGCAATCTGTCAAAAATTTCCAGATTGATAGCTGTGACTTAAGGTGCCGAATCCGTTAAAACTAAAGCGAATTTGGAAAATATCAAAAGACAAAAGTTGTAGATCTGAAAATTTCCTATAATTTCACCAATTTTCAGGTAATTGTAATTCGTTTAACCCACTGAAAACGAATTTGAACAATGATTTACTGCTGCAGTTTTTCTGGACAGATTGTTCGAGTAATCGGCGGTTTTAGGCAAGATTTATGTTGAATCTGGATTGGGTGTAAAGAGAGAAATTGTAGCACGAGATGTGTTGTATATGTGGTAAAAAGTGCAGAATTTTTCGAGTTGTTTTGGTTAGGAAACGAACTGATACAAAAAACGGGATCTGTAAAATAATTAGGGTTATTGGGATGAAGGTTTGAAGAATCTTCAAGTTTTCCGGGTAGGATGGATGAAGATTTGAAGATTTTGGATGTTCTTGGGAGAGGGTGGACGAAATTAATGAACAAAAAACAATGAACTAAACGCAGGATTTTTTTTTTTTTTTTTTTTTTTGAATTAAGAAACGAAATCAAAACAGAAAAACGGAAAGGGATATTTGATTACCTTTAGTCAACCGAAGGCTCGATACCAAATGATATGATTCAAGAACGGGATTTGCCCTAGGATTTTCTAAAGGAATCAATAACGAGCTCGAAACAACGAACTTAGATAATCCAACCTAAGAACGTTGGCAAGAACGCCACAACGCTTGCTCAAGGCGATAAGTTCTTTAAGGGGTGGAACTCTACAACGAAGAGATCCTCACTCATGCAGTGATAAACAAGTCAATAGACTCAATAATAATTTCACTCAAAATTGAACTGTTTGTAAAAAAACAACCTAGGTGCCTTATATAGGCTACAATATTCATGAAACTAATGTAGCTAACCAATGTGGGATAAATTACATTGTAATTTTCGCCACTTTATTCCCTAGTAGGCCTAACTTGACTATAATAAGCCCAAATGACTTTTATTTGCTGAAAATAAATACTTGACTCAATATACTAACATATGGGCAACTTTTGACACGGGCCTAAGGCCGTTTTATTTATTAAAACACCGAATACTAAAATAAACAAAACAAATAAAATGTCTCGGGACGGATCACATCACTAGGGTTTTTCTTGAGCATATTCGAGGAGGTTCTACGGCGAGGATCGACGTCCACCAGTCGTCGCTAGGAGATACAATCCGGAAAACTGTGGCTTCTACCTCTCTGTCGATTTACTATTCATCTTCAATTAGGTAAACCTTCAACCTTCTCGTAGTTGTATTAATTATTAATTATTTATGCGAATCAAATTCATGGTGAAATCGCATGCGAATTTATTCGTAGCTTCCGCTGTGCAAGTTCGAGTGTCTCGATCGGTGCTGTGAATCAGATCTGACGATCCAATTATGGATCAGATCCGGATTCGGGTTTCTGTATATCCAGCATGTAGTATCGGAGCTAGGTTAAAGCGATTTTGCGATCATGATTGCATAATTAATTAATAAGGAGTGGAATAGAATAAAATTGCATCTTTTAATTTATTTATGCGATTGAATGTTTTGGTTGACGAGATGGATTGGGGTTGGTACCTGTTTACCGTTAGATATATTGTAAACCCCGTTTTTTGGGTATATGAGATCATGTAATTTATTTTTACAATTTTAATTTTCTGCATTATTTAATTTCGGCCGAGACCTATTTAAATAATTCGGACGAAGACTATAAAGAGGAAAAGTTGTGGCACACTGGTCAAGTCACAGATTCAATTGTATACAGACCCGAGTTTGAATCCCTTTGGCCGGATCAAATTCTGAAAAAAAATATTTGTTTTTGTTTCTTTCTTTCCTGTTCGATTTTTTTTTTTTTTGTTCGAAAAAAAATGATTAAAAAAAAAAAAAAAAGAAAGGGGAACGAATGCTGCAAAAGCGGAGAGTCAAACTCGGGTGGTGATGAAGGAAGAAGAAGCTTCAACCAACTCGGCTAGAAGGGCTTTTATTGAAGATCTGGATCAGAAAATTATATACCAAGAAGCGATAGCGGTTCATTAACGATTAGAAATTTTATGAACGTAGGGTTTATTTATTTAACTTATAGATTAGATACGAGGGTACCAACGGTCCATCTCAGTGGTTTATTTTTCGCATTTATTTTCTTGTATGATTATTTATGTGATACAACAATGTCATGCATCATATTCATGAATTCTACTCATAGCATATGCATACATCTAGAAAATTAATATTGACATTAATTAAACATGTATCAACACGATAATTAATTTAGATTAAAAATAAATTTAATTAATTAAAGGAAACGGAATTTTATCGGGATATAAAATTCACATGATAAACTTAATTTGGGATCATAAATCCTTCGGGGTTTGGATTATGTAGTGTCTACATAAATTAGAATTTTGATAATCAAAAATTGGAAAATCATGAAAAATTGGACACCAACTAGACGGTATTTGGAACCGATAAGTTGGTGATTGATTTTCATGATTTATTATTTTTCGATTATTGGAAAATTCTGAGATCCTAAATTATTATCATGATAATATATTAGGATTATAAAATTCTTGGTGAATTTTAATTGTTTAGCGTCTACACAAAGAATTTATAAATCCATAAAATTGGAAAATCGTGAATGTAGTGACACTAGCTAGACAGTATTTGGAATCGATGAACTAGTGGGATGATTAAAACTTAAATATTCATGATTTATTGTTTTTCCGGATTGTAAAGAAAATTCTAAAATCCTAATGAGACTACCTAATTTTCAAAATAACGAGTGGGAGCGGGAAAGGTGAGAACCAACCCCTCGGCCTCTACTGTTGACGCAAGCACGTGAGAGAATGGTGACGCCTCGTGCCGCTTTGATTTCGCCCCCTTGAGGGTGGTTTTCACCACTATCAAAGCTTGGTCTCCGAAAGGAAAGGATTTTGGGTACTCGTCGAGTCACTGACCGACCCTGAGGCAGCATACTCGGGGCGTACTTTGAGATCTGAAACAGTAGGTAACACTCTAAAGGATATTTTAGGAAATATCTTGGGTGAAAAAAGAAGGTAATCAGCAATTAAATAGAGATGTCCGATTCTCACTTAGTTGTTGAGAGAGATTGACTCAATTTAATCGTCACCTCTTTTGATACTACCCTGAGGCGGCACTGTAGGTGTGAGATTAAATCCTTGGAATGGTAGGATAAACTACATGCATGACATCACGTTTATTATTCCAAAAAAAATGGTAAACCCTACCATTAAGGGTCCCCTCACCCCCGATCCCACAGAAAAGTGAGGAGATGTTAATCAGGTAACCTAGTAGCTCCAACATGGGCTGCCTTTGAAACCTCTGCACTGAAGGGTGTTATCAATCGGAAATCAACCCCATTACGGGAATCGAACCGCTGACCTCCAGATTAGGTTAGAGGTTGCACTACGCACCCATGCCTTCACCACTAGGCCATATCCAGGGGATTTATTATTCCTAAAATTATTATATATTGTGGTGTATGATTTGATTTATATTTCTGTCATAATTTATTTTTGCAACTACATATCAACTCAAGGTATCTAAACTGCTAAACATATTGTATTGACTAAAAACGACTTCTTAAAAGTGGAAAAGTAACAAGAACGTTGAACTCATAAATCGAGAATGCAAATTAATTTTTCGGAAGAGGATGTTCCTCTTGAGTCTACAAACTTAAGTGACATTGATAAGTATGTCACTGCTGTCACTTGTGATAAGCGAGAGACAAAACAAAATTAATTCAAAGATGACGAGAATGATTTGGTATCAATCTCATTAGGCATCCCACAGTTCACGAGTAGTGCCTACTCAAATGAACTGCTAAGTTCATGGCCATTTCCTTTAAAGAAAGCCAAGAATGGGAAGGTAAATGTCTAAAAGTGTAAGTCATCTAAACTAAATAAGTTAAAGGATAAACCGGATTATTAATCGAAGAAAATATAGGATAAGGAAAGTGATTTCGGATCACTAACCTATGAATCCTTAGAGACTTTCTTAACCGAGTAATTTGGCTCAAAAGCTAAAGTTCTTGTGCAAGAACAAGGTAGCTGAGCATTCATGATAAAAGAGTAGACAACGGGCAGTTATTTCAGCTAAGATAGTGGGAGTGAAATAAGGAAAGAAATTTCGGATTTTAATCCTTGAATATCACAGAACTTTAATTTCTGTTTTCAGATTCGTTAGAACAAATTGATTCACTTTCACATCGATAATATAGTTGCCTTAAAGAAAGTGAATATGACATTTGTATACGATTCCGAGACTCGGACTTTTGTTTGATAGAGTCAGAACCACCAAGTAATGCTGAAAAGGTATATGTAACACGTCAAAAAAAAGGCAAATGGTTTCTGCATTAAGATAAATGACTCCTTAGCATCTATTAATTAGTGCATATATCCGAAAGATAAGATCTGAAGACTGGCTAAGGGTGATCCCTATCTCCTAGTCTAAGAACACTATCTCAAAGGAAAAATGACTAAGTAACCTTTCAATTAGGAAAGAGTGATAGAGCTAGTGGGATCTTTTGAGTAGTGGACCTTCGGGGTCTTACGAAGATACGAGCTAGTGGGATCTTTTGAGTAGTGGACAATTTGTCTAATGATTACTCGAAACGCCAATTAGTTTATCTAAATATTTTGGAGGAATCTCTGATATTACCAGAGAAACAAGTATTCCATGCTCAGATATAGGCTATAGCATAGTATTTGGAACTAATGCTCGGCCTACCTCCAAGTGAAACGATTTCACTGACAGGATAAACCATGTATTGTCTTGCACAGTTATTGATATGCTACATTACACTGCTTAACTCAATTAAGCTATTAGGTGCAAAAATAACGGTTTATATTATTATGTAATACCGAGAAGTCTACCTAGAAGATGCTTATGAATTTGTGGATAAGGAGTGAAGTACATTTACTCCACTTCCACAAATAGAGGCATTTAGCACTAGTGCTTGAAGGTAGGACTGGAGATTTTGCATGCACATTCAGATGGTTACTGTTCGTGAAATATCTTAATACAATGAGTAAAGGTTGGTTATAAGATTCTTATGATCGGAAAGTGACGGTTGTACTGTCACTGCCTTTCTGAAAGAATGTTAAAAATAACAACCTTGGGCCTTGAAGTAATGTTACTCAAGGAGTTACTATCTGATTTAATCAGACCGCATCCAACATTGGGTTGGGGATTACGCTGATAAATACTACTAAACCAGATCAGAATGTCAATCCACCCAAATCCAGTGGGAGTATGGTTTATCCATTGACTCGCTGTGATTATGCAGACTTTATAGTCTGCTGGGGGTGATTGATAACCTATGGTCTTCTTTGGAGGGCTGTATAGGACTCTGATAATTAGAGGTTGGTTTAAAGCCATATACCTGTAAATGGAGTTTTGGTACTCCATGTCTGTGCATACTCTTGTAGAACCACCTGAATGTCTCAGGCCCAATGGGAGTAATTGGATCTACGTGGAAAATAGTCGAATGAATGAGAAAGTTTATCTTTCAAAGCAAAGCCAAGTGGTCTGGTGGTAATTCCCTGAGAAGTAGAGAGTTAACTAGGGGTGATGCCCTGAAACTCTCTCACCATTCAGCCTTGGTTAACTCCCTGAAAAGCAGAAAGATTCACAGGGGTGATGCCCTGAAACTTTCTTGTCATACAACGGAGCTTAGATTCATTCGGAACAGAAGGGTTTTTGCTTAAATCCAATGGCAGATTGATTGCCTATGCTTATATCCATTGGTGGATTAAAGCAAACTTTTAGGTCATTAAAAGTCATATGTTTGAAATGTGTGGGTTTGACCAGAATATTGATGAGTCTTTTGTAGACCAGAGAATCAATATTGGTAAAGAGTAGACATTAGTGTAAATGCAAGGTAACACTGCAACAGTTGTGAACAACATGGGTGTGTTATCTGAAGTCAAAAACTGACGAGCCAAAGCTTCTCTGAATTAAAGGAGTGGACAATATTCTTAGAATTTGATTCGGTCGAATTCATGAGAACAAGTTGTGGCAGTTTCCTATCCATCTTATTGTTTAAGATGATAATGCTTTTTCGTATGAAATATTCAATGAGAGGTTTCCTATCCAACCCCTCACAGAATAATTCTCTCAATTTTCAGATATAGAGAAAATAGGATAGATTCTCTTATGGATAGAGAAAGTCAGATTATTGAAGTCAATTAAAGTCGAATCTTGGATTCGGACGTTGAGTAGCAGTATAGTGCATCCTCAAGTATCTTCGGAGAACGAGGAGTAATATGCGTCTATATTCAGGTGCATACCTGAGTATTGTTGACTACACTGATTCTGACTTACTGTCAGATTAAGGAGATCGTTAGTTGATCTCGGGCTGAGTGTTTACTCATAGTGATGGATCTATAGTCTGGAGCAATCCAGCACTGCCAATTTGACTCTGTTAGTCGAATACATAGCAGCTTTCAGAGCAGCTAAAGAGGCAGTGTGGCTTGAGAAGTTCTTTGTAGAATTAAAAAGTGATTCCAGGTCTCAATGAGCTGATACCATTTTGTTTGTGAAAACAATTGAGAGGTAGCTCACGTAAATGATCTTCGCAGTCACAGAAGGTCAAAAGCATATTGAGAGAGAGTACCACCTGATCAGACAGACCGTGCAGAGAGGCGATGTTTCGGTCCTAAAGATCGCCTCGAGCCGACAACCTAGCTGATCAGTTTACCAAGTGGCATCTATTGTCACTCATAAGTTCTTGGCGGGTATAAAATTGGGAGATATGTCTCATCTGCTTTAGAGCAAGTGGGAGAATGTTGTGGATAGATAGAATAAGGGTGTGGTGCTTTAAAAACAATTATTTCTTGTCTTTACAGGCAAGTGGGAGATTGTTAGTTATAGTGTGCCCGAAAGACAATTATTGCTTGTCTATACGGGCAAGTGGGAGATTGTTGGAAGTAGCGCCCGAAAGACAATTTATGTAATTGTTTTTATAATTAATAAATGACAGATTTATTCTCATCTTATTACTTGCTTCGTGCTTGTAAGTAATACACTGTTGAAAACCCCAAGTCGTATCATATGTAGCCATATAACTTAGTGTGTGTCACACATGAGGATTAAGTTTATGGTGATACACTTGAACTATTAGTCCGTGGTGAACTTAATCAAAGTATGGGGTCTATTAATTAAACCACCATCAATGCGCCCAGAACACTTTATGGTGTGACCGTCTTATCCGGACCATCGACATTGGTTGTCTAAGTGGGGCATTTATATATGATGTAGTCATATAGGACTGGACCGATTTAATCTGCATTTCTCATATAATTCCGTGGTTGAGAAATCTTATTAAATCACAAGATGATCATATATGGATTAACCTTAATCCTGAAGTGATTGCAGACTCCTGCTTGTTTCAGAATAGGGTTTGATGTGTTCGTTAAGAATCGCTAAGAGGCGCGGTCCGAATCACTTTCACGTTGGCACTATTCTGGAATGAGTGTGTGTCTCACAGAAATGGAATCCATTCCTTCCCACGGGAAGTAGAAAGACAATCCCCTTATTTGTTAATCCTAGAAACTGATCGATCCCAGGAGCTCGTATTGGTCATGAACTAATTGATCACTAGTGGGTTAATGGTAAATAAGGATAAGTTGTATTGAAGAAGGTTTATGGAAATAATTCCGCTTCATTACGGATAGTCTATGGAGGGTTAGTCTGTATGTAATGATTATATCAATGGACACTTATCGGCTCGACTCGACGTTTTAAGAATAAGTTATATCTATAATCGATAGAGTTCAGTTTCGGATTTATGGTGGCGTAATTCCGGAATTAATAAGTTGAGTAGAAATATTACGTTATTTGAATATTTTATTCAATTTATTATAATTTCTTGATTATAGGTTCATAATCCCCCTACGGGCTCTAACACGCTAGTGTTTTCTCGTTTTAAGGAACCTCGAGAATAAATTAAATAGTTTGACTATTTAATGAATATGCAATATTATTTATTTAGTAAATAATTTGTAAAATAGAAAAGACATTTTCTATTAAATTAATGACAAAAGTGGGGCCCCAAATGTGGATAAATTAGGAAAGGAAATTTTTCTAGATTATGTCACATGTGTAATAAATTAATTATTTGTTAGATAATTAATGGAAAAGAGATAAGAGATTGATTTTTTGGGAATTATCTCTTATCTTATGGCAAATATCTTTTCCTTATATGAATAGGTAATTGTGGTGTGAAAATGATAACTCTCTCTTGACTAGTTAATTTCCTATATAAAGAGAGTTGCTTCTAACATAATATCACATCAATATTTGCACCACTTTTCACAAAATAGAAGAGAAAAATTAGTTTCTTGTTCTAGTCATTCAGAGAAGAGCATATTCGAGGAGGTTTTACGGCGAGGATTGACGTCCACCAGTCATCGCTAGGAGATACAATCCGGAAGACCGTGGCTTCTCCCTCTCTGTCGATTTACTATTCTTTTTCAATTAGGTAAACCTTCAACCTTCTTGTAGTTGGATTAATTATTTATGCGTATCAAATTCGTGGAAAAATCGCATGCGAATTTATTCGTAGCTTCCGTTGTGCAAGATCGAGTGTCTCGATCGGTGCTGTGAATCAGATCTGACGATCCAATTATGGATCGGATTCGGATTCGGGTTTCTTTATATCCAGCATATGTTATATCCAGGGGATTTATTAATTAACTTATAGTTTTGTGTTTGGATATTTTGTGCTACAATTAGTTGATTGGTAGTTTTTGTCGACATGAAAAAAAGGCTTCAAGAGTGAGGGATTTTTTTCCAAGTCCCTCTGATTTTTAAGTCAGTATATAACTGAAGAGTTTATGTATGTTTCAATTATATAATAGAAATGTCACTATTGGCAAGTAAATAATAACATCGAGGTGAATGTGCACATAGTCAGAAAATCAAGTGGCAGATAAATGATGTCGTTTCTTTTATTAAAGATGGCCAAATGTGTGAAATTGGAAAATCAGGCTCTTTTAACCTCTGATAATATTTTTTAGGTCGGACAAATTCTGATATTTTTTTTCAAGTTCACCGTTCAAATTTGGATGAAATCGTCCAAATACAGTCAAAGCCGTCCATATTTTGATGTATTTCGTCCAAATAAATTGAATGGACAAAATAGACGGAAACCGTCCAAATGTTGGATGCACCGTCCATTTTTGGATGAATTCCGTCCATTTTTTGGACGGTGCGTCCAACATGTGGACGGTTTCCTTCCATTTTGTCCACAACTCTAAAACCGTCACAATTTGGACGGTATCATTTAGTCTCTCCGTCCAAACAGAGGACGCACCGTCCAAATTTGGACGGATTCATCCACATTTGGACGGGTTTCATCCATTTTGAAACCCTTATCAATGTCTTATTTACTCTCTTCACCTACTCTTGTCTTCACCGTTTCATTACACAAAAAAATCACCATTGCTTCCAAAAAAATCACCATTGCTACACCAAAAATTCACCATTGATACCCAAAAAAAAAAAAAAACCATATTTGTCCTTTTGATCTGCGTTGTTTTATTTCACCGAGTTGTATTTTTAAACAAATGGGTAAGCATTTATTTAAGTTTGAATAAATTTATTTATTGTGTTTGTTTTTATTGTTATTTGTTCACATGAATTGTCGATTTTTATTAATGTTATAAATTTTCGATTTTTAGCGTAGTGTAGTATATATGTGCATTTTCGATTCTTAATGTTTCGATTTTTATTAATGTTATAAAATTTCGATTTTTATTAATGTTATAAATTTTCGATTTGTATTAATGTTATGAATTTTCGATGTTTATTAATATTGTTAATGTTATAAATTTTTGATTTTTAGGGTAGTGTAGTATGTGCATTTTCAGGGTAGAGAAATGATTAATTTTGATTATATATTTTGATAATGGAATTGACATTCGTTGGATAATTAGGGTAGTCAATGATAAATTCTTATTTTGATTGATATATTCTGATGAAATATTTGGATAACGATACAAATATATTTTGGTTGATGTCAATGTGATCGTTTGTAGTAATAAACGAAACTTGTTTACCGAATGTGTTTTATTGGTTTGGTACAAAGTTGATTATGTTGTTGTTGTAGTGGAAGATGAAATTCAATTCAAATATATGGTTTTTGAATTACGTATTTTGTGATAGTATGAGAACATCCCTTGAAATTATTGGTAACAAGAATGTGATTTAAAAAATTGAAACAAACGACAAATTAATGTCGTTTGAAAACACAAGAACGAATATTTCGAACTGAATTCCATGGTACGCCTCGGCCTGATGAGGTTCTTAGAATTGCATGCTTTTCCTAGGGTGTTTTCGATTCCTTCTGATCCGCAGTGTCATGCCTAATCTCCAGGCTTTGTATTGGGGCTCCTGGTAGGTAGCTCGTAGAAAATTTCATTAGGTCCGCTGCAACAGAGCATCTTTTCTGTCTCCAAGCACTGGTAAATCCTCACCGGAAGTGAGGCACCCTTAGATTGAAAATATAAGTTACATTCGCGGCTCCGTCCGGCATCCGTTCTCCCTCGTCATCATCAAGTACTCTATGACGTTGGTAAAAACACTACTCTCTTCTTCTCTTACCCCCCTCTAACGTTACAAAACAACACAACACAAAACAACGATGTTCCGAAATACAAAAAAAAAAAGATGATAAGACATTTCGGTTTTATAAAAAAAAAATGATAAGATATATATATATATATATATATATATATATATATATATATATATATATATATATATATATATATATATATATATATATATGTGTGTGTGTATGTTTGTGTGTGTATATATAAATATATATTTATATGTGTGTGTGTGAGTATTAGTATCCTCATTTATTAATAATTGTGACATTCTTTTTCACATATAGTTACACAAAATATCATATCTTAACATCGCAAAAATACTCACACTCACACACACACACTAAATATATATACGCACTTGTACTTATTACGTATATATGTGTATCACACTGATAATATGATGACATATATACAAACATATTATATATTCATTGTTTATATTTTATTTTATACTCATATCTCCATTGTATACTGATATAAATTTATAATTCTTTTACAGATAACAACATTGTGTCCGTTAAGTTTGTATTTGGTGGAGAGTGGATATACAACGAAGGAAGCGACAGATGGTCTTATAGAAAAGGAAAATTTTATTTGATTCGTGTAAAACCGATATGACATTGGATGAAGTGAAGCAGAAAGTGTGTGGGAAAGTAGGAATTGATGTATCAAAAAATACATTGGTCATGAAACTTTGGTACGCAAAATATGAGGGGCCGATTGATGTTTTGGATGATGAGACATGGCTAGGGTACATTGATGATCTGCTTAGACTAGAAGCCGTCAAGCTTTGTGTTAACGCTGAACCGGTTATTGCTGATGATGACTCGGAAGACATAAACGACAACGCAATTGACTTAAATGAACAACCGATAGTTGAAGAAAATGATAGAGGGATTGAGGATTTTACACCCGAACTTTATTATAATCGTAATTCCGGTGATCATGTTGTACATACTCCACTAGTCTCAGCCCCTCATGAAATTGTCATCCAACCGAATACAAATTTCGGTGATCAAGTAATTGACTTGTCAAGTGAACGTGGCTACGAGTGGGGATTTATTGCAAATATGATTAGTCAGTCATTGCACATACCTTACAGTGAACAACCTACGGCTAGAATGTGTGCTTCTATGAATGGCTGGAACGCCTGGCGCGTAATTTAGATCGATTTACCCCCACACACCGTATGGGCGACAAAAACTAGTGGTACGAGGCGTGAACCAGTGACTGAAGCTGGGACATGTTGAAATAATTTTGGTCAGACTAGTCATAATCTCCACATAGATGGAACAAGTCAGCAGTTTATGCAAACAGTGATGCAAGCACCGATGCAAACGGGCCTCACTATCGGCGGATCTTTCATGAGTTATTTGACAGCACCTTCGCAACAGAACCCTGACACTAGTCACACATTTAGTATGGCAAGTATTAATCTCAATAGAGGTGCTCATTTCGGGTCTGGAATAGACCCGTCCCAAATTCCCCCATGTCCACGTGCTGGGACGTTTCAGACCGATAATCCAGATGTATTGTTTATTGGTAAAAAGTATAGAGACAAGGAGGATATGAAGGATAAAATGAGTTACCACGCATTGAAACATGACTACATGTGGAAACTCGTTAGGTCTGACAAAGAAAAGTTAAAATTACAATGTTATACTTCAGAACGATGCGAATGAAAGGTTGTCGGTAGGAAGGTTGTTGATTCAAATGTGGTCGCAAGGGACGGACAACGTTGCATGAACTTTGAGATAACCGCGTACAATGAAACCCACACTTGTGGATTGGAGCAATTGACTGACAATCATAGACAAGCCAAGCCCGGACCTATAGGTCGTTTCGTAAGGGATAGCCTAATAAAACTCGGCAACGGTTTCACAACAAAAGTTTTACAAGCTGAGGTCAAAAAAACATTCAACATAGACCTTAATTATCAAAGTGCCTATCAATGTAGACAGAAAGCCTTGGAATTGATCGGCGGAAACGTAGAAATGTCGTATTCTAAATTACACGCCTACTTTTACATGTTGAAGGTAGAAAATTTTGGAACCATCACGCACATTGTTCCCCGATGCGCTAAGCGTGTTCAAGTATTGTTTCATGGCTTTGAGTTCTAGTATTGAGGGGTTTAAGTATTTTCGGCCTATCTTAGTTGTGGACGGTACACATCTGAAAACAAAATGCGAGGAGACATTGTTAGTAGCAGTCGGTGTAGACGCGGGCGACCATATCTTTCCGTTAGCTTTTGCCGTGACCGACGGAGAGAGCCTTGATGCGTGGACATATTTCATGGAAAACGTGAAGTCGATAATCGGGGAACGTAGTGACTTGGTTTTCATATCAGACAGAGGGCCATGCATCATTGGAGCCGTTAGAAATGTATTTCCAGACGCTTACCATGGTTACTGCTACCACCACATCGTTATGAACCTCAATAAAAAATTCGGGAACACGGGATATTGTCCATACACTTTCTGGGAAGCCGCTTATACATTTTCAGAAACGCGATTCAAAATATTATTTCAGAAGATAATAGAGATGGATAGAGACCCAACCAAACCAGTTTCGCGTTACCTAAAGGAGATTGGAATCGACAAATGGGCACGATCACAATTTTCGAGTACACGTTACGCAATAATGACAAGCAACCATGCTGAAACCTTTAACAACGTCATCAGGGATGCGCGTAAGATGAGTATCGTGAATCTCTTTGACCACATCAGGGGAGTGTTGCAGCGTTGGCATTGTGAGAGGAGAGAACTTGCGGACTCGTGTCGCACCGTGTTAGCCCATGAACCTGAAGAGTTCTTGAATGGTGTTTCGCATGCCGTAGCGATTTCACACCGCTTTCGGGATCGACCGACCGATTTCAAGTTGGGGACATCGATACTAGTGAGAAAATAAATATGCTTATGAAGAAATGTTATTATGCGGGCGCTTTGGGGACTTGATTACCTTGCGTACATGCTTGCACTGCTATAAGTCACCGCTGCGAGAGTGCGTACACTTATTGTTCTCATTACTACAAAGCTGCATGTTTCCAACGTATACATGAAGGACGCGCTTTCCCTGTTCCAGTCGAGGATGATTGGATTATTCCCGAATGGATTAGAACTAAACCTTCCCTCAATCCGCCTGAGCCTAGAGTGAGGGAAGGAGGAGAAACACAGAGTACGGGAGCTAGGCGGGGCCGACCCAGGACCCTGAGGATTCCTTCTCAAGGTGAGCTTCCCGGTGCTAGTGTTAGGAAATCATCAGTTTAACGCAGCGGAATTTAAAATTTGATTTCCTTTACTTAGATCGTTCTTCGTTTAATGCAATAAACACGTTAAGTAGTTTGACGGTTATACCTTAATGATCTAATAGATCGTCGCTTTGACCGCCAACGGAGAGTAGTTCAATGCGCAAGCCGTCCACGCGTCCGGCCTCTATCGCTAATCCACACGAACCCCTTGCCGGAATCCTCCTTGGATTGCTATCGGAAAAACTCCGGCTGCTAGACCGGACCTTTTCTTCCCTCACAAACTCACTATGGAAGGCTCTCTACTTTACACAAGAATTATGAACTCTTGCAATTGTGATGTACAAAAGAGCTTGACACCCACCTCCTATATATAGTGGTTGGGGCGCCCCATATGGTGTGGAGGAGAAGAAAACCTTTTTCCAATAAAATAAGGAAAATCAACTAGATTGATTTATCTCTTTAATTATAATTTATTTTGTAAATATCATATATTGATTATAATTATCTTATTACCATAAATCTATTTTCCCAAAATCAATTAATATCCTATATTAATATTATGGCAATCTTCATTAATTAAAGTGCACAATCCAAGTGTATCTTATACACTCAAAAGTGGCGCCCCATATGCCAATTAATTGGCTTCCGGAATATTCTTTAATTAATATATATTATATATAATTAATATCTTGTATTTAATTTATTCATAATAAATAAATACCACCATATTAATTTACCACTATAACCTTTATAGTCTAGAGATAAACTTTCCTTATTTGGTTATCAACTATAACCGCATTTTAATCCGACTCGATGTTCATATGTGTGTGACCCGATAGGCTTCCTAATATGTTGGCCGTAGACACAAAGAGCAATTTACTAAAATTCCCTTCATACCTAACGATCACGGGATAGCGTCTAGCAACACACCGTGACCCCCAATCATCGGAAGAGTCAAAAGCAATGACTACTACCTTTCATGTGAAGCAGTTACCGTGTAAGTTACAATCCTACCGCTGTAATAATATCCATACGATCGTATCTCGAGTGTCAATACATTGACGATCGTATCTTATAATATGGATATCATGATCTCTCGGAATAACACATTTACTCCCACTTTGCAAAGATTCTCGAGAGCTAGACATTCCTTATAAGAAGGCCATTTCGGATATTCGATCCTAATCATAGGATACGCGATTCCCAGACGACCAATCATGTATACTCCGCATGCTTCAATATCACACCCAATCACTACCGCATGATCGCCCCGTGGTTAGGAGAAATCTCAATAGTGTCAAAGCATGACAATCCACACCGTGATGCCATGAAGACTCCGGTCAAAAAGGATAATTACACAACCGCCACATAGTGTGACACTTAATGTAAGTGGGTCAGTCTAACGTATGCATTCTCTAATACACGTCCACGTACAGTCCAAGTGTCTCTACACTTCGATAGACGAGATCTATCCCTACCTTCTAAAAGATAGAAGACATCCAATACGTGCTAGTCTGATTATACTATCAATGTCCCATTTGACAATTTATAAGACCATATACATTTAAGTACCAACCTTGTTATAGTGATTAGAGATCTCATCAACCATAATCACTATCATGGTTTCTCTATCACAGATTGATACTAGGGACATTACTATATATATATGCAACAAACAATATGAAGATAAACAATATATAATAACATAAGTGCTTTTATTAATCATAATAAAGTTATTACATAAACTAAATAGATCAGAATGACCCGACCGGTCGGATCCGGTCCAACCCGATTGGGTTTAGGACACCTTTCCAACAATCTCCCACTTGGCCTAAAGCCAATCACCCATATGCCTAAGCCCGTGCAAGTGAACATGTTTCTCATGCTTAGCTTGAGACAATGCCTTGGTTAACGGATCAGCTATGTTATCATCCGTGTGGACTTTCTCTATCTTTACATCTCCTCTATCTACTATCTCTATAATCAAGTGATAGCGCCGTAGCACATGTTTGGACTTCTGATGAGACCTTGGTTCCTTTGACTGAGATATCGCTCCATTATTATCACAGTACAGAGGCACTGGACCTTCAATGGAGGAACCACACCAAGTTCAGTAATGAACTTCTTCATCCAAATCGCTTTCTTTGCCGCCTCCGAGGTCGCTATGTATTCTCGCTTCATTGTAGAGTCTGCAGAGAGTCTCCTTCTTGGAACTCTTCCACCACTGCTCCGCCGTTAAGCGTGAAAACAAATCCAGTTGTGACTTAAATTCATCCTTGTCGCTTTGAAACGGCATCCGTGTAACCTCGTAATACTAAATCATCGCTCCGAAAACCAGGAACATATCCCTAAATACGTCTCAAGTACTTGAGGATATTCTTAATAAACAATCCAGTGACCCTCACCTGGATTGGACCGGTACCTACTAGTCATACTAAGAGGGTACGAGACATCCGGTCTTGTGCATAACATGGCATACATGATAGACCCGATTGCCGGGCATAAGGGACCTTACTCATTTGTGCCTTTTCCTCCTCTGTCTTGGGACTCATTCCTTCGACAGGTAGACCCCATGTGACATGGGTAGCAATCCTTTCTTGATCGCTCCATGTCTGAATCTCTTCAAATCTTGTCTATATAGTGGATTGCGATAGACCAAGCAACCTTTTAGATCTATCTCTATAGATCTTTATTCCTAAAATATAAGTTTGCATCACCCAAGTCCTTCATTGAGAAGTTCTTGGATAAACAAGCTTTGACTGATTGTAACATAGGCACATCATTCCCATGAGCAATATGTCGCTCTACATAAAGCACTAGGAACACAATGGCACTCCCACTAACCTTCTTGTAAACACAAGGCTCATCTTCGTTCTTGATGAAATCAAACTGCTTGATTATCTCATCAAAGCGAAGATTCCAACTCCGAGAAGCTTGCTTTAATCCATAAATGGATCTTTGCGCTTTACATACCATCCCAAAGATCATTGGTTGCGAAACCTCAGTCAGTGTCATATACACTTCCTCAGACGAGTTCCATTTAAGGAAAGTCGCTTTCACATCCATCCGCCAGATTTCGTAATCATGATATGCCGCAATAGCGAGCAAAATTCTAATGGATTTTAACATGGCAACAGTGTAAAAGGTTTCATCATAGTCAACTCCTTGTCTTTGCTTATAACCCTTTGCCACTAACCTAGCCTTGTAGGTAGTCACGTTATCGTCCATGTCGGTCTTTCTCTTAAAGACCCATTTACACCCTACGGAACTATTCCCTCGTGGATCAACTAAGTTCCAAACTTGGTTGTCTTTCATGGATTCCATTTCGTAATTCATGGCTTCCAACCATTTCTCTTTGTCATGCCTTAATAGCACTTCCTCATAAGTTCTAGGGTCCTCATCTTCTATGAGATACACGCGCCCGTGTACCTTCGAGTTCACGGCGTTCCTGGTGGATCTTCGAGGTGCTAGTGTGTCTACGGTAGAGGGTGGCCCCACATCTGCATGCGGTGCCTCCTCTACTTCCATCAACGGACTGTTATCCGTAAGTGGTTCTCGAATTTCTTCAAGATCAATTTTACTCCCACTGACCCTATCTATAATAAACTCTTTTTCTAGAAAGTGGCGACCCCGGCAACAAACACCTTTTGTTCCTCGGGATGGTAAAATTGGTATCCTCTAGTTTCTCTGGATATCCCACAAATGTAGACATTTGTCGGATCGGCCTCTAATTTGTCGTGCATCATCCGCTTCACATAAGTTGGACAACCCCAAGGTTTAAGATATGCCCGATTTGGTTTCTTCTTGGCCCATACCTTGTATGGTGTAGAATCAACCGTCTTTGATGGAACTCGGTTCGGTTGTATAGGATGCGGTTTCTGTGAGCATACCCCAAAACGATTTTGGAAGAATCTGCATAGCTCATCATGGATCGCACCATGTCTAACAAGGTGCGGTTCCTCCTCTCGAGACGCCATTCATCTCGCAGGGCGTCCCGGAGGGGTCCATTCAGTAGAATCCCATTCTCCTTCAAATAATCTTGAAACTCTCCATCTAGGTATTCTCCGCCTCGATCGGATCGAAGTATTTTGATTTCTTTACCTAGTTGCTTTTCCACTTCACTTCGAACTCCTTGAACTTTTCAAAGGCTTCGATTTATACTTCATTAAGTATATATAACCATATCGAGAATGGTCATCGCGAAAGTGATAAAATAAGAGTATCCTCCTTTGGCCTGGATTGACATTGGGCCACATACATCGATATGTATGAGCTCAAGCAATTCATTGGATCTTATCCTTTGCCACTAAAAGGTGACTTTGTCATCTTGCCAAGTAAACAAGCCTCGCATGTATCAAACGATTCATAATCGAATTGATCCAAATTCCATCTTTATGGAGTTTGGAAATGCGATTCTTATTTATATGGCCAAGTCTACAATGCCATAAGTAGGATTCATTCAAGTCATTTGTTTTGGCTTTCTTGTTATTTATATTAAGTACGCCAACATTCATATCTAATATGTAGAGACCATTGCTAAGTATGTCAAGATTATATAAAAGATTCCATCACGTGAAAAAGAACAACATTTATTCTCAAACGTAAAAGAAAATCCATCAACATCTAATGCAGAAATAGAAATAATGCTCTTCGTAAGAGCAGGAACAAAATAACAGTTATTAAGTTCTAGTACTAGCCCACTGGGCAATGAAAGAAAATAAACTCTTACGGCCAGCGCAGCAACACTTGCTCCATTTCCAACGCGTAAGTCCACCTCTCCTTTCCTCAAATCTCTAGTTCTTCTTAGTGCCTCACGATATTCGTGACAAATATGAGAACCACAACCAGTGATCTAATACCCAAAGTGGTTAGACTTAGAAGAAGTAATGTTGATCTCAATCATAAATATACCGAAGTCGAAGCATCGTAATGCTTCTTCTTGGTACTCAAGAAGCCTTTGCAATTTCTCCTCTAATGTCCGGTCTCACCGCAATGGAAGCAAGCATCCTTGGATTTGTCTTTTGCTATCTTAGGCGTTGGCTTAGGTGCAACCTTCGCTTCTTGGACTTTTTCTGGCTTTTGCCTTGCCCTTGCTTGAAGTGACCAAAGAACACTTGCTTTCCCTTCCCCACAAAGGTGCCTCAAGAGCCTTCAAAGATGTTCAATAACTCTGCAAGGAGCAATCTATCTTGTTCATGTGATAGTTCATCACAAATCATGAGAATGAATCGGTAGAGATTGCAGAATCAAGTCAATACTCAACTCGCTCCAACTTGGCCCACTTCCCAAGCCTCTCTATGTACCCGATCATTTTAAGCACGTGTGACCCCACAAAGATCCCCATATGCCATCTTACAACTAAACAGGGCCTTCGAGACCTCGTGACTCTCTCGGCCTCGAGACCGAGAAGCATAAAGTTCCTTCAGTGGACCATGATAGAGTAGCGTCCCATAGACTCATGATGTTTCTGCAGCTCCGGTGTCATAGAAGCAAGCATGATGCATGTAGCATCGATCTTGCTGAAATGGCTTGTTGTATTTCTCGACAACATCTGCACCGAACCCTCGGCGGGCTTTTCCGGTAGGGCCTCGCCCAAGACATAGCCAATCTTCTCGTGCCTCAAAACGATTTTGAGGTTTCTTTCCCAATCGAGAAAATTAGTTTCGTCAAGCTTGTTTTCGATGATAAAACGAAGGTTCAATTTGTTTGACATTTTCTACAACAATAAAGATAGAATAAGTAAAAGCTCATGTATAAAAAACCCTAAATTTGCACTTAAAATTTTATAAGGTTTTACTCCTACTAGCCAACTATTCCCAATTGGCTTTCAAGAATTTAAACAATTCTTTAGTGGATGGAATCCTATCTAGTTAACTCGATCCCCGACGTGGGCCGATCGACCGGGTCAATTTCGAAGGTGGGTACTAATTACCGATCGAATCTTATTCGATTCCCATTGGTTGACTAGTCAACTCTTTGACAATTCACATCTACGTGTGATAGCCACCCCTGTCTCTCTAAAATCAAACGGTCCCGACGTGGGCCAATCACCGCAAGATTCTTAGTCGAAGTCGTAACCCAAATATTCATGAGATCTCATAACGCGATCATATCTCAATAATGACGATATACCCGTGGTAGGTCAACTCCCGACGTGGGCCGATCAGTTGGATCCGAACAAAGCCTCTTCACCGTCATTATAATATTGGGAGACAATTTTGGCTCGATTTTTGGCGTGGGAATAATTTTAAATTAATTCACTTAATTAATTTGATTTAATTATGGTCTCATCTACTATGTGCATATTGCTACGATATCATATAAAGTAAAACATACACAACATTCCGCGCATAAAATAACCGGTATGATCATGGACTCTTCCTGAGTGCGGTTTCAATACAAACCGATTTAAACCGCTGGTCACAAACTAAGGGTATCTCAGAACCGCCAATAGGATCTTTATTTCTCAGACGCCAATGGGTTCTTTATCTCTCTTGGTCTTCAACTTATTGCTCCATTCTTGTTACAAAATAAATAATTACACCGCCGCACCGGGGGAGCTAACGGAATGAGATAATTGCAAAAAGTAAACTAGGTCACGTTCTTCATAACGGCCTGGACAATTTTTTCAAAACCAACATAAAGAAAACATTCCCATCTATCCCATTGGTGGTCGCTCCATGATCAATCTACCCATATAATCACATTATATCTACACTTCTAATCCACACAATTTTATCTTATGAAAAGATTAAATTCTAATTTTAACTACTACTACTCATGCGTCTTTTATTTTATCACGTCAAATAATTAAATAACTTTTAATTAATTATATGACTTAATCGAAAATTAACATTTAATTTTTTAAATCGATTTCAATTTTAATTAAATTTGAACTATTCAAAATATAGAATTAAAATTATAAAGTCTCCTATTTGTTTCCTTTCCAAAACTAAATTTAGCTTAGCTAAGCACTTTCCAAAATCAAAATTTTGGAAGTGGCACAGCTAAGCCTTTTACAAATCAAATATTTGAAAGGCTTGCAGGCACTTATTCCAAATCAAATATTTGGAAGGGCCAAATTATTTTAGTCTGCGCCTCTACCACTTTTCAAAATCAAAATTTTGGAAGTGGCTTAGCTTGCTTTTTTACAAATCAAATATTTGAAAAGGGCCTGTGCCTATTCCAAATCAAATATTTGGAAAGGCCAAATTATTTTGTTTTAGGCTCACCACTTTCCAAAATCAAAATTTTGAAAGTGGCTAGGCCAGTCCTTTTACAAATCAAATATTTGAAAAAGCTGGCGCCTATTCCAAATCAAAATTTGGAAAGGCCAACATGCCATATGGTTTCCCAATGGTCCAAACTATTTGAACCATTGGTTGGCCATATAACACAACTAAACAAACGAGATATCTATGCACAATAAAATATCACAAAACGAAAAGGTTGATCTCCCCATTGGAAGAGAAGAGCCGACGGACGGCAACCCTAGGGTTACCGCCCGCCGCCGCCGCAGAGGAGGGGCGCCGCCAATCGGCCAACCCCATGAACCCTAATTTTTTTGTTTTTTTTTGTTTCAACGTTTCGTGATTTAAATCTTGCATCTATCGATTAAATACTACGCAATTAAATTATGCTTATTGCTTAAGCTCGAAGTCTGTCTCTGATACCACTGTTAGGAAATCATCAGTTTAACGCAGCGGAATTTAAAATTTGATTTCCTTTACTTAGATCGTTCTTCGTTTAATGCAATAAACACGTTAAGTAGTTTGACGGTTATACCTTGATGATCTAATAGATCGTCGCTTTGACCGCCAACGGAGAGTAGTTCAATCGCGCAAGCCGTCCCACGCGTCCGGCCTCTATCGCTAATCCACACGAACCCCTTGCCGAATCCTCCTTGGATTGCTATCGGAAAAACTCCGGTCGCTAGATCGACCTTTTCTTCCTCACAAACTCACTATGGAAGGCTCTCTACTTTACACAAGAATTATGAACTCTTGCAATTGTGATGTACAAAAGAGCTTGACACCCACCTCCTATATATAAGTAGTTGGGGCGCCTCATATGGTGTGGAGGAGAAGAAAACATTTTTCCAATAAAATAAGGAAAATCAACTAGATTGATTTATCTCTTTAATTATAATTTATTTTGTAAATATCATATATTGATTATAATTATCTTATTACCATAAATCTATTTTTCCAAAATCAATTAATATCCTATATTAATATTATGGCAATCTTCATTAATTAAAGTGCACAATCCAAGTGTATCTTATACACTCAAAAGTGGCGCCCATATGCCAATTAATTGGCTTCGAATATTCTTTAATTAATATATATTATATATAATTAATATCTTGTATTTAATTTATTCATAATAAATAAATACCACCATATTAATTTACCACTATAACCTTTATAGTCTGAGATAAACTTTCCTTATTTGGTTATCAACTATAACCGCATTTTAATCCGACTCGATGTTCATATGTGTGTGACCCAATAGGCTTCGAATATGTTGGCCGTAGACACAAAGAGCAATTTACTAAAATGCCCTTCATACCTAACGATCACGGGATAGCGTCCTAGCAACACACCGTGACCCCAATCATCGGAAGAGTCAAAAGCAATGATTACTACCTTTCATGTGAAGCGCCACCGTGTAAGTTACAATCCTACCACATAATAATATCCATACGATCGTATCTCGAAGTGTCAATACATTGACGATCGTATCTTATAATCTGGATATCATGATCTCTCGGAATAACACATTTACTCCCACTTTGCAAAGATTCTCGAGAGCTAGACATTCCTTATAAGAAGGCCATTTCGGATATTCGATCCTAATCATAGGATACGCGATTCCCGGACGACCAATCATGTATACTCCGCATGCTTCAATATCACACCCAATCACTACCGCATGATCTCCCCGTGGTTAGGAGAAATCTCAATAGTGTCAAAGCATGACAATCCACACCATGATGCCATGACGACTCCGGTCAAAAAGGATAATTACACAACCGCCACATAGTGTGACATGGGTCAGTCTAACGTACGCATTCTCTAATACACGTCCACGTACAGTCCAAGTGTCTCTACACTTCGATAGACGAGATCTATCCCTACCTTCTAAAAGATAAAAGACATCCAATACGTGCTAGTCTGATTATACTATCAATGTCCCATTTGACAATATATAAGACCAGAGACATTTAAGTACCAACCTTGTTATAGTGATTAGAGATCTCATCAACCATAATCACTATCATGGTTTCTCTATCACAGATTGATACTAGGGACGTTACTATATATATATGCAACAAACAATATGAAGATAAACAATATATAATAACATAAGTGCTTTTATTAATCATAATAAAGTTATTACATGAACTAAATAGACTGTAAATGACCTGACCCGGTCGGATCCGGTCCAACCCGATTGGGTTTAGGACACCTTTCCAACAGCTAGGACTAGCAGGATGCCTACTGAGAGGACAAACCCAGGTTCCGGTAGGAATTGCTCGAATTGCGGTAACCCCGGACACAGAAGGAATAGATGTCCGACTCATGCAGTTGTTCCTACTTGAATAAATCTCTACTTCAGCATGTGTTGATGTTAGTTTTGTAAGCCATCACGATTGTAATAGATATATTTATTATTCCGTTGGATTGAATGTTATATCACATTGATTTCCAAACAATGACCAACAGGCAGTTGAAATAGATACTTGTTACACTAAACGATTTAATTTATGGTAGATGATATAGTCATCCTCATTGTAGCTTTTAGATTCTCTCCTGTTATCATGCCCACCAAACTTGAACCCATCATGGGAGAAACGTAGTTTTAGAGAAAATCTGATGCCTGTTTGTACACCGAGCATAATAATATAATATGACTATGTGCAATAAAAAGTCAAATGACTCACCTCATCCAAGTTGGGAGACAATTATCTAAGAGCATTCCACTTCTTGATTTGGAGATTCCTGCTTTCGTTTTTTGCAAATGAATGTGATAGTCCTCTCTACTAGAGATGGAAGAACCACCTCATGTTATCCAATGTATCATTACTCTTTTTATGTAAGACCAGAGATGAAATCATAAAGCAAAATCCATTATATTTAATTACGAGGAGAAAGAAAAATAATGTGACCATGGAGTCTAGAGACTAAAAAGACAAACTGAAATCATAAAGCAACATATGCAACTTCAACAAAGTCTACAACTTTCTTCATTGTTAAGAGAAAATAACTTGAACGTGAAAAATAAACCTTAAAAGTCATCTTGATTAAAAGTTTCGTAGGTGATAACGTCATCATGACCGTATGTCACATCATCTTCAAAGATATTCCGCACTCGGCGGACTTCTCACACATAGTCGTGATGATGAGATACGGGAAAATATATATGCATCGCTGTGTTGCCCTTTGCTATCTCATCGAATCTCGGAGAGAATATACTCTCCGACGTCAAAGTATGATGTAATAGATGCGTACGCAAGTGCATACAAATCAAATGTCGGTGTGGTGTAGTTCACCGTGCCATACATATTGGTGGAAAGGAAGGAATGGACCACACCAGGACCAGGGTTAAGGGCGGGTACGCCTCACACTTTCCCAAAGATGCGTCTCCCCAAACAAAACAGCCATGTCACGCTGTAGTAATTCATGAACATCCGGAAATAGAAAGAAATCCAAACCCTGAGGATATTATGGAATGGCATACTCGTTGTTGATCCATGTATTATTCAAAATGACAGGAACGCCTCGCACTCTGACGCACCGTTCATTGAGCTCTGTCGTAGCTACACAAGCGTAGAATTCACGCACAATAGACCGATTCACGTGATGAAAGCTTAATGGCCTTTGGGGGACACCATGCCAACTGTTATCTCGGAACAAGTTCCCGATCAAACTAGGAAGAATCTTCATGTTCAATCGCCTCTAACGTACGGCGGCTCTTGCCATCCAGCTTAGTCGTACTCACGCCTCTCTCTTACTCGCTGTGAAGCGGCTTATGAGAGACTGCTCGTCCAACGACAAATCAATTTCGTCATTGGAAATGAACACAGGAGCATGTGGGTTAGCCATTGAAAGAAACACTAGAAGAGATTATATGAGTAAAATAAACGAGAAATGAGAGGGATGAATGGTTGTTAACGGATTTGTCACTATATAGAGGTAGGACACTTAGGTACAATGTCAAGTCTTGTCTTCAGACTGGAGAACATGGCGAGTTATGTTTTGACATTAATTGGATTCCGTCTAAATTAGGAGGGATTCCGTCTAATTGGATCCATTCTTGTTTGTCAGTTAGTGCATTCGGACGGTTTCTGTACTTTCAATCAATCGATGTTCCTATTGGATTTTGGACGGAGTCCGTCCAAAATATCGACGGATTCCTTCATTGATTGTCAGTAAGTGAATTCGGACGGATTCCGTACCTTGAATCAATCAATGTTATTGTTGAATTCTGTAGATATTACTTTATCCTTTGACATTGACTACACCTTCATTTCACTTTTTTCAAAAAATCAGACTCGACACCATGACGATTCAACAGGAACATTGATTGATTGAAAGTATAGAAACCGTCCGAATTCACTCACTGGACAATATTTGGACGGAATACGTCCAAATTTTGGACGGTCATAACTCACCACCATTTGACGTGTGGGGCCCCGTCTATAGTGACACTGTACCCTTGTGTCCTGCCTAAATAATAACTCACAACCACTTGAAGTGTGGGACCCGCCGAAAGTGACCACACATGTTATATAGGTAGGACATATGAAAATTTCAGATATATGAAAATGTAAGTCACAAGAATATACCTCTCGGTCTAACTCTGCATACTGCCCATGGAGACGTTCAAACCACGCCTTGCCCGCCCTATCTGCCATTGGTTCCCCAAATGCGAGGCCCGTGGGAATCTCTATTGGGGGTGGATCTTCTTGTTCGTACCAGGAGATAAATTGGTCTTCCAACTCTTGCGGAAATTTTATCAATGTTGTCCATCTAGTAGCACCTGGCAGACTGACAACGTGCGACCCATCACGTAAATATCATGGTTGGTTAATAGTCTGACGGGTTGTCAATCTTCTGTCAGTTGTATAATCCACCTTTCGTTTCCCCAATTGAATATCAGTTGGACCAACAGCTAAACAATATTCAATACATTATTTAGTTAGAGTGTTTTTCACAATGTAATTTCTAGTTTCAAAACTAAAAATCTACAAACTTACTAGAATCGATCTGAGGCTCCTCAACCGATTCCTGAATGGTGTCAGTAGCAGCCCTTGTCGTAGGCTCGGGAGTGTCTATACCAAATATAATCGAGATAATCAATTAACGACAGCAATAAAATTAGATTTTTAATGTTAATAATACAAAAATCAATATACATTAACTCTTTATAAACAATATGGAATTCGAGTTAGATAGTTTTTCACAATGTAATTTCTAGTTCAAAATTAAATATCTACAAACTTACTAAATCTATCTCAGGCTCCACAACCGATTCCTGAATGGTGTCAGTAGCGGCCCTTGTCGTAGGCTCGGAAGTGCCTATACCAAATATAATCGAGATAATCAATTTACGACAGCAATAAAATTAGATTTTTAATGTTAATAATACACAAATCAATATACATTAACTCTCTATAAACAATATGGGAATCGAGTTAAATAGTTTTTCACAATGTAATTTCTAGTTTCAAAATTAAATATCTACAAACTTACTAAAATCGATCCCACGCTCCACAACCGATGTCTGGTTGTTGGCAGTAGTGGACTTTGTCATAGGCTCGGGAGTGTCTATACCAAATATAATCGAGATAATAATTTAACGACAGCAATAAAATTAGATAGTTTTTCACAATGTAATTTCTAGGTTCAAAAAGAAAAATCAAATAACTTACCAAATGTAG
Source organism: Gentiana macrophylla (assembly GCA_026214975.1). Classification (NCBI taxonomy): domain Eukaryota; kingdom Viridiplantae; phylum Streptophyta; class Magnoliopsida; order Gentianales; family Gentianaceae; genus Gentiana; species Gentiana macrophylla. The sequence continues at coordinate 102,309,269 of CM047814.1, read as the reverse complement.
CGGTCTGACTGGTGTCAGTAGCGGCCTCTCTCATACCCTCGGGAGTTACTATACCAAATATAATCAAGATCATCAATTAACGATAACAAACAATAAAATACCTATGTTAATAATACAAATTACCTATTAGATCGTCGGGTCGAAGTGTTATGGAGGTCGGGATGATGACTGATTACCACCCTATTAATAATTCAGATTCGTGTGTTAACAATATAAATACGGCTGTCAAATTCGTATGTGCAAGATAATTCATACATGTCTAAATGCCTGCAGTTCCACCCATTTGACAAATTTTGAATGCTGATTTTTAAAAAATTCCAACTCAGCCTTAACTTCAGCTAACCCACGCATCGTTTCACTTAACTGAGCCTTCACAGCTCCTAGCTCGGAGTTAGTCTTTTGAAGCTTGGTATTTGCATTTCTTAACTCGGAGTTGGTTTTTTCCAACTCAGTCTTCCCAACACTCAACTCCGAGTTAGTTTTATCCAACTCTTGTTGGATGATTTGAGTAATTACTGGCCTCAGTTCTTCAGCCTGCACATTTAGGGATACAGTGTCATCGCCTTGCAGGTTCACGGAGGTAGACGCATAATGTGTACGCCTCGATCAAGCTTACGTCGGCGTCCTCTTCATCAATTTCGGGACGCTCACGTTCTATGCATTGA